>WNKI01000002.1:4625109-4637818 GCA_015350385.1 Aculops lycopersici
ACGGTACGTACGTACGTACGTACGTACGTACGTACGTACGTACGTACGTACGTACGTACGTACGACGTACGTACGACGACGACGAGAGAGAGAGAGAGAGAGAGAGAGGGAACAACTGACAAGTGGGTGGCGGGATCCCGTTAAGTGGAGCTGATCCAAGTTGAACCAAAGCCCAGCGGCAGCGACGATAGTCGAGTCATCCATCTAAGCTAGTCGATTGCGGCGCTCAATTAGCCTTGAGTGCCTGACGAGCAGCGGAACAATCTGGTTGTTTATGTTCGCGATTATTCCCTCGCATCGGACCAGCAACACAAAAGCCTCCAGCTCAATGAGCCAACACTCTGGGCTCAGGTTGTTTTCTATTGGCCGCCGGCACAATCACTTTCCGGGTCTCGGAGTAGTGATCATTGGCGGTGCATAGTGATTGAAATAGCAGTGGTAGTGGTGGCTGAAGCTTTAATGATTTAATCTCATCATCATCATCAGTGGCTCTATGGGCCGCGGCTACCGACTGCTGGCAAGCTAGCTGCCGCTGGCCAATAATAAGCCGCCAGCTCGGCGGCTAGATATCATCCCTCAAGTGGATTGGCCAAATTTGATTTACTTCCTTCTTATCTCTATCCGGTCAGCTTGCCAGCTTGTCGGTGGTTCATCTAGCAAAAAACTTGACACTTGTTGTACCTTCACCGGTGATTATTACCACAGCCACCAAATGTTGCTCAATATTTTGACAGTCCCTTAAGGTTATCCCAAAAGTTTTCAGATGAAAAATCGTTTGGTTCAATTTTTCGCGAAAAAATACTTACGAGTTTGGGGGCCTGACTTTTTGTAGAGCAAAATCTCGTATTGATCCATCGAGTGGTTGTCCAAACTTTGCTCAACTTGACTAATCGCCTGCTTATCAGTTAGCTCGCCATACATAAAACTACACCGACACGACTTTTGCATCACCTCCGCACGATTGTAGCCGGAAATTTTGCAAAAGCTCTCACTGCAATAAACAATGGGGTAGTCGACGATTTGCGCATTGGCCAGCAGGAAACTGCAATCAGCTATTTATTTTACCATCCAATCGGGCAAAGATTTTGTTTCGTTTTAGGTTGAGGTTGTGGTTGGTTTTTGGCGTACAAATTCAAATTGCGGTTGTTTAGTTTTGGTTGTTGTTGTTGTTGTAGGTGGAGAGTAGAATTAAGTCGAGTTAAGTTGGTTAGTTGGTTGCATTGAACGAGGTGAAACGCAATTAGTGTTATTAGATTATCTCAGTGCCGCAATTCTCCTCTGTCCACAGCGTTTCTCGATACTTTCGACGCCAAATCTGAGCTCATCGGTCGCTAGGCGGCGCTTTGCGCTCCTCTAATCCCTTATCATAGCTTCCCTTACTTTCCCTACCCCACCACATAACTTGGCAGGAAAAGAGTATCTGATTTCGTCCTCCCTTTCTCTTGCAGCTTGATACGCCCGCAAATTATTGGCCGATGCGAGCCTTGGGCGAGTTGGCCGCGGGCTTGAGGGAATCTTCTAGCTTTTGACAACATCCAAAAGTTGCCTGACCTTTAACGCCTTGCGACTCGCGAGTCCAAGGCACAAAGGTCATGCGGCAATCTGAGTTATTCATCTAGCCATAGAAGTCGCCTTTGGAAGTCGTCGACTTTGATATCGTGGTCATCGTCGTCGTCGTCGTAGTCATCGATGTTGTTGGAGGTGGTGAGCAAATAATCAAACTCGTAGTTGTATTTCCTATCGTGTCAAGAGCCTCAATTTCCTTCCTCTTCGGAAAGTCCAAGAGTTCAACTCGAACTGAAGGCAAGTTGGGCTTTGAGAAATCCTCAAGTGGACTTCTAGTTCACTTGTCTCTAAACTTCGAACTTGAACTCACAATTGAGACTAAGAATAGGAATCTAACTTCCGGTTGGAGGTCTGGCCGCAAGCCACAAAAGAGTCCAGAGGAATATTATTTTTGAACGGCGGGCTTGAAAGTACATCGTTTTAGTCGCTGGGCGAGATAATTAGATGTATCTAAATAAAAGTTGGCCAGCCAGCTCGCAGTTGGCGCCCCAAAGAGTGCTGTAAAAGTCTAGCTGCACATAGCGACGGGTGCGCTCATTCAACACGCAAATTCCTTCATTGCTGGCCACGAATAGGGAAAGCGATAGAGATTAACCCCAACGGCGGCCAAGTGAGTTGGACTATCCGGAAACTTCGACGCGTTTAGAAGAAACTTAAACGCTATTGGCCGAAAGGCTCGCATCCGACCTAATTGAGTGTCTTCTGCCGCTACTGTTAGCCAAGCGGCCAGCGAGCTCAATGATGGCCAGCTGGCTATTCATTCGGTTTGCAAGGGGAGAGAGCTCACGCAATAGAACGCAACGCAATGGGCCAGCCGGAGGGCGACGCCGGAAGCGGAAGCAATCGGACAAAGTGGTCGTGGTCGTTGCGGAGCCAAAGGCGACCGATCTCAACTGGGAAACTCAGCCAGTTAGCCAGCCGGCAAGATAGAGTCAGAGGTGGAGGTAGCGAGCGAAAGAGAGTCGATCGAGTTTATTCATGCGCCTGGCCATTCGTTCGGAGCTTCCGGCGAAAGTGTTTGCCACTGAAACTATTGCTCCCGCCGGCCATTGTGCAATCCAATCGATGGGCGCCACTGCACAATTTGTTAGTTAGTATTAGTGGTAGGTAGAGTAGTAGTAGTAGCAGCAGCAGTGGTGCTAGTGGCCAGGTAGGTTGAGTTTGGTTTTGTACGCATAGCAACAAACGCACGCTGCTCTTTCTAACTGCACTACCACGAAGATACCTGCGACTAGACCGCACCTAAAACGACCAAGCGCGATGTGAGGAAGCACTAAACTCGATGAGAGCTCATCTTGGAATGGGGTTTCTAGCAATGGAGGAGCGGCAGCTCACTACTCTCTCGATGGCCACAATGTTTATGTGGCCGGCAAGCGAGCAGCCGGTCGAAGGGCCGGCATGCCAAGCGAATCTTGCGATGATATTAACGATCGACACTATCGCTTGGAGAGGTTTACAATAGTAATAGAGTATACTATTGCCGTTTCCACCACTACTTCTTCATTCAACGCTAGCAGACGCCACTGCTAAACGATAGGAGCGACTTCCAACTTGCACCAAAGCCGTTGGTTTGATATAATAAAAAGCAGGTAAAATTTACAATCTTTTCGCTCGCCTGCTCGCCATCTCCACTTTCTCTTCCTACGATTCTTAACCTTGGATTCTGCCAACTTAACTTGGGCCAAAAGTGTGCCAGCGGGCAAGCGGAATTCAAGCGATCGATTTGCCCCTTGGCCTCAAGATTTCGCCACTGAACCTCAATAAAACTGCAGCCACTAATACTCTTGCTGCTGCTGCCACTACTTTCGCTTATGCTACCGGCGCTGCAACAATTACTGCCACCAAAGTATAAGATGCCAGTCAGCTGGAATCGTGTTACTCTTGAGATGGTTGCCATCTCCACTAGATAGGTGAAATTCAATGCACAACTTCAATCATGTAATTGGGGCGCCGGAAGTTATGTACATTATGTTTGTTGTTGTTGATGTTGCTGCTGGCGCTGAGCTTATGAGCGAAATCGATTTCCCCCTGCTCGAGTCATGGTTTCAGCCTCTCAGCTGACGTCGTGGTGGCCGGCGCCACGTTTGCTGACGCGAGAGTTGAACGAATTTTTCCTAACTCTCAAGTCTCAAGTCTCAAGAGAGAGCGAGAGGCCAAATTTGTAACGCTAACTGCAACTTGTTGAGGTCGAGCGACGGTGCGATCATCGAGCTTGGAAACATTAGTAGTAGTAGTAGGGGTAATATATAAGCAGATTATATATTATGTTTCCACCTTGGCGAGATGATTCCCCTCAGGTCAGCGTCGCCATCGTCGTCGTCTCCCTCTTAGCAAGCAAACAATAGAGAGGCGAGTGAATGAATATTAGTCTTAAGTGCATCAGTGGCCGGCCTCCTAGTTGATCATAATCATTATCGCGATGCAAATCGCACTCACAAACTCGTAGCACCGGTAACCGGAAGTAGCTCGAGCACGCGATCAATCTAATCAGCTCGCCGCATCTGCGAGCTGTTTTTTGTTCATCGCGCTTAAGTTGCCATTGTTCCTCCTTCTCGTTTGTACTTTGGTTGTCTAGTTGGTCGGCCGACGGGCTGGCGGGCGCGCATTCACAAGTTCAGTGGGAAGTCCACCAAACCAACAGCTAGATCGCACCGCACCGCACCGCTACTCCAGAGTCCAACGCGCAGGTGTCAGTGTAAGCAAGAGAACAGTACTCAACTCGTCAGCGAGTTCCGGTGCCAAGCGGTCGGCTCATCCGCTGGCGTTTCCGGTCAGCAAATCCCGACTTTGGCGTCACCACAAACAATAGCAGTGGTGGTGGTGGTTGCTATCTGTGGCAACTATCATATCAGTATCGACGAACACAACCACCGCCACCAACAACAAACTCTCTCACTCGATTGGCCACAAAACGCGATTGTCATTCATCTCACTGGCGGCTCGCCACTACCACGTTTGCCGGCCCGACAGTCAGTCAGTCAATCGGTCGGTCGGTCGGTTAGACCATTGAATTGTATGCTTGTTTGTCGCTTGGTTCAAGCTCGCGAGAAAACTGTAAGGTTTGTCTGGTTCGCTTTGAGGCGAGAGATTGTGTTTGTTGGGTGGGCGTGCAGGCTACTCGCGGCAAATACAAACCAAATAGTGTGTTCTGTTGTGTCATCAAGTCAAAGAAATTGGACCAATAGCGGCAGTGGCAACCAAACCAATGACAAATCGGCCGGCCTGCCGTTGGAAAGTCAGTGCCACAAAGCCAACGCAACGAGCCAGTAAGTCAGTGAGTAAACGTGCGCATTTTCAATCTCCGGCGCCCAATTTCGGCGTCATCTCTCGCTGTCATCGTTTGCCTGCAGCAAATTGGCCCCTTGGATTTGACCAAGTCGCTTCGAGCCAGCCGAAGCAGCAACCGAACGGCGAGTTAGTGGCGGACTAAGCCACTGGCCGCAAAG
The DNA here is from genome assembly GCA_015350385.1 of Aculops lycopersici. Taxonomy (NCBI): domain Eukaryota; kingdom Metazoa; phylum Arthropoda; class Arachnida; order Trombidiformes; family Eriophyidae; genus Aculops; species Aculops lycopersici. The sequence goes on from WNKI01000002.1 coordinate 4,630,122, forward strand.
CTTGCGGCTCAACTCAAGCCAGCCAGTTGGCGGGACGGTGGCGATCTGGGCGCTGCAAATAGATTCAATTTGATACTGGCGCCAAAGCGCGAGAGCCACACAACAAACTGAACGCTCCATTGAATTGAATTTAAATGGGATGGTTCTTTGTGGTGGAAGTTTGTGTTTGAGTCTAAGTTTGAGTTTGAGTTTCACTTTGAGTTTTGGATTTTTCTCCTCAGCTAAGAGAGAGGATTCTGCCCTAAATCCTCTAGCATGTGATTCAAGTTGAATTCAGTGGCAACTAGCTGCTGCTGCTGCTGCTGCTTTTGTTGATCAGTGGAAGCAACAACATCAGTGACAACAGCACAACAGCGCCGGACGAATGTCATTCAGACTTCCGGTTGGAGCAACAACAACAAACACTAACAAACACCAACAACTACTATTGCTACTACCACTACTTTGGCCCGCCAATTGGGATCATGGGACTGCGAACGAGATTTAGTTGCAGTAGGAGGGAGAGAGAGATTTGCGATTGCCAAAATACGATCGATCTTAGACCAAAGTTCAACCTCCTCTCTCTCTCTTCCTGTGCAACTTATTCAACTTTCTCTCACCTGTGCCCAAGTTTTTGCTGTCGGTCGTTCTGGTTTCTGCTAAGTTGAGTTTAAGCAGATTTCCGTCTGACGAGACTAATTTAAACATCAGAAATAACCCAAATTTCACTGCCCCTTATTCATTGGATCACTCTGCTCACAGTATAAACTTATAGAAAGTAATCGTCTTGCTCGTTCTCGAGGCCACCGAGCTCAAGGTTGACGCCAATCAAGTCAATGCTCTTTCTTCGACCACCAGATGCCAAAAATTTCACCTACAACTTGTTAACCTTGTGGATGGAAATGAGCAACGACAAAGAACAAAATTAGCCAACGCGTTCAGCTAAATGCACTAGTCGCTGGCTGGTTGGCTGGTTAATGCAGGCTCCAGAACGCCGTGGCCAAGCGTTCTGGAGCCCCCACCAAGGTAGTGCTAAAATTTACTAGCCAACTTATCTTCTGGTAGGCGAGCAGAATTAACGGCCAACCAATTTGATGTATCGGCGGAGGCGGAGACTTTAACGTTTGTTAATCTGGGCGCCAAGATCGATTTGGGCGCTTGTCTTGGGTTTTTGTGGCCCTCGTTTAACGCAGACATTGGGTGTACAAATCTCTTGGATTAAAACACAACGCAAAGCAACAAACTACCACTATTTTTCCCTCTTGCTCTTTTTCTCCTCCTTTGAGTCTGGGCGAGGAAAAAGGGGCAACACAGAAAGTAGGGGTACGTTAATGAGTATACAGAGGCTACCTGCAAATGCAACAACAGCAACAGCACCACTGCGAGCAAATCCACAACTAAGCGGCGCGAGTAAAATGAGAGGCGACTTTGCTTCCTCGATTTGCAGGAGAAAATAGTAGTGGAACAGGAAGACAAAAATTAACAAGTTGCCTGGGCGTCTAACCGGAAAGCTGACTGTCCGTCCGACTGATGATCTAGTTTTTGCCGACCCGTTAGTTGTAAGTAGTCGAGTTACTGCAACTTAATGCAAGTAACGAGCTTGCAGAGGCGCAAGCGAAATGCAAGAGGGGATAACCGCTAGTTTACCTGTGTGATTGCTGCGGACGTGCCGCGGCTCTAGTGCTTCGTTTCCGGTTTCCGTCGCTCTCTCTCTCCCTATCTCGACGTCGACGTCGTGGTCGTGGAGATGGCGAATAAGATTACATATGCCAGCAGCGCATCCAGAGACTAGTTTGTTTCAGCTGGCTGAATGCTTAATTGTGTCTATTGCCAGGTTACTCTCATCAGTCGCGGATAGATCTCCTACTACAAAAATCTGCAGTCCTGCGTATTGCTTTTTTCTATGAAGTTCAGACCGAGAGTAACGCAATTATTGAGATGAGCGGTAGCTGTCGAGGAGCGAGAAATAACGAGTCTTCCTTGCTGATTTTCAACCAAAACTTAGAGCCGATTGGCCAATTGGATTTCACCTGATTCGGTGTTTCGCGGGGCATTGAAGTCGATGCTGTCGATGATACAAGCAATTCACGGTATCGATCTCGCCATCTTTGTTGCTAAATTCAAGTCCAACCCAAAACCAATCGTTCAAATGAGCGACAGTCATCTGCAACAGCGACAAATTTTGTATTTCATCATCCAGCTAAGGGCAACTGGATGGTCTAGCGCATTGGCCAGTTGATGCTATTTAGATCAATCTAGGATCTAGAGTAGAAGCAAGCCTCGCGTGTTCATACGCAATCAGTGCCAACTAAAGTGTTGGCAGCTTGGTGCGACTTTGAACCAGAATGCTGCTGCTGTTAATACACAGCGGGCCGACAGCTGGGCTGCCACTAAAATTCTGGTAAATTTGGAGGAAAATATCGGCTCAAATTGGGGCTTACAAGGTAACTGTCTCAGTTCCCACGCGCAGATCTTGATCACATTCGGCACAGAGATGCTCTGTGCCATCAGAAGGATGTTTTGGTATACGGGGGGGGGGAGGGGGCCAATTTGAAATTTTTAGAAAATCGGGACCAAAGTTGATAAGACCCCATAGAAGTCTCTGGAGCGCGCAAGTTTTTTTAACACGCGTAGCTATCGGATTTTCTTTGGTTTGTTTCAATTTTGATCTTGATTTTTGCAAAAACAATTATTTGTTCGGATCTGTGCTCTTGCACATGAACTTATATTGGTACAGACAATATCTGTGCAAAACAGTTCGGATAGTTACCTTGTTAGACTAAAGGCAGAGTCTTGTCCCCCGGGCTACTGCCGCGCTTTACTACGATCAGGGGATCTATTTTGTGGAGCGGACGAGAAGCTCGCATCACAACAAAGACTCTTTCAAACAAGTGACTAGCTGGCTTCTCTATTCCCCAGCGAGTCAAAAGCACAACTCTCACCTGCTAGCTAGCCGCCGTCGCATAGAGCCGAGAGCCAGCGACGCTGGCATCCTCACCTTTGCAAAGGCACAGACAGCAGCAACCACCTGGTGCTACTGCTGCCTAGATTACATAAACAAACTGGCGCCTGAATGTTTATTTGTTCAACTGCCAGCGAGCGACAGTGTCGCCGCTTCGAGATTTGCCGCCGCTGATACGAAAAAAAGTTGTCTTGTTATTCCGTTGGATTCTTTCTTTCTTTTTCAAAAATGACTCGTACGATGGAGGAGCACAAGATCCTCAGTATCAGCAAGTGGAAAAAACTAGAGCTCAGAATGCAACGGCCAACGACCAAATTTCTGCACCCAGCAACCCAAACCTACCTTTACTTCTTGTCATTCCTCTAAACCAAGCAAAGCGAGACAGTAGAATGGCCATTGCAATGAAGGCACACTCAACTTGATGCGCGCGACATGGTTGCTCACGTGGCCCTATGGTTGTGGATGAGGTAGCAGTGATGGCTAACGCTTAGAAGGCTCAACTAAACTCCTATGTTCCATGGCCGCAGAGCCACCGCAACGAAAACAAATTAAACCATCGCTGATGGCTGGTGCAAGTGGTGGGATCAGCGGCTCTGGCAAGTTGAATTTAGTTGCCACCAACTAGTCATTCGGTAGGTGGGTTCGAGTTGCGTTTTGGGAGTTTGGATGTTGCGCGACTTCCGCTCGCGCCGCTCGTGACTTGGGCACTCGATTGTTATCGAGCGAGCGCCGCGTGTTTCGAGATGATATCTGCTAGCCAGCTAATGCCACCTCCACCACCAACAACAACGTCGGCGACGACGACGTCGACGGACCCACCAGTCGGCTTATGGTGCTGGGTGAGCCTCTCCTCTTAAGCCGCCGCCGACGCCGCGAGCGTCAGCCTGTCGGCCGCCAGTCAGCCAACAGGCCTCAGCAGTGAGTCGCTCGGCATCGTGAACTATGGCGCCGCTTGCCTGTGTTTCTATTCCATGAATCAAGCGGATGCATTAGCCGAGCGAAGGGATTGGCTTGCAGGTGAGATGGTTGTGCGCCATAAAGCTATGCTCGCTTGGCTAGTCGGTGGGTTGGCTGCTTGCTTGCAGCTTGGGGCTGCAGGTGTAAAAAGTTGCGCCATTTTGGAAAACTAATTTGCGGCTCGAGTTGGTTTCGAATTTAGATTTGCAAATCAGCCAGCCGAATAGCTAACTTAGTTGCTGGAAATAATGAACTCTCCACCTCAAATGGATAACCTCGATGCTAGTTGCTGTCTCTGTTGTTGTTGTTGCTGCTGCTGCTGCCGCGGCCACGACGACGACCAACAACAACAACAACTAAGGCTCCGGGGCTACGACAACAATTGGAACCAAATGATGTTGTCGTTGTTGTTGATGATGTTGTTTCTCTTGTTGTTGTTACTTCTGCTTCGTCGTGGATTTTGCTGATGCTCATGACGAGATCCAGTGAATTATAATCTCGACCGCCGGCTATGTGTTTTCCCTCTCCCTCTCTCTCTCTCTCATCGCACACCAGAGACACACGAAGTAAGGACAATGATTGAGCCGCACGCAAGTCCACGGGCGAAAGGCCAGAGCAATTGGCCGGCTGGCTGGATAGAGCCGCTCACGTAGTGGTGGTGTTGGCATTGGTTTACCAAGTTGCCTGCTTCCTTTGCCCGATGACACTCGAATCGCTGGCGCCGCTGCCAGCTGATTGGCTCTTTGCCAGCACGTGGTACCAATTTGATCGCCGGTCCATCGGTCGCCAGCCTCTTGGGCCAACACGCAATCGGACAGCCTCTCGGAAGTCTCGGCAGTGCCGACGCGCTTTTAGCTAGCTGGCTAGCTTGCCAAATCCTCTGCGACTCTAGTCGAGGAGGCGAACACAAAGACGGAGCTCCGGCCGCCAGCTCGGCCCTTAGCTAGCTTGATAAAATGAGAGGGAGCCTCCAAGAGACCGAGCGGCCACCTGACCCAGCGACCAGAGTAGCGGCGGACCTGGTAGAGGCCGCAGTTTCAGTGGCTTCTCCAGCAGCCAACGACGATCAATCAATCAGTCGGTGGTCGTCGTCGTCATCAAAGCAGTTACCATGTGGCCGTTGGCCGGCCAGCCAGCCAGCCAGCTTGCCGGCCAACCAAACTGGCAGCAGGCTAGTCTGTCAGCCAGCCGGCATCACACGGTCCAACCTGCTTGAGGTCTCATTAGAATATCCGGCGTTGGTCTACGGAGGCCACCAACCTCATGCAAACGAGCGAATGAGATTATCAGATTTCCTCCCCATTGTGTCTCTTCTTTGTGCTCACTTTCTCCACTGGTGGTGATGGTGGTGGCGGTAGTGCTGGTAGAGTCCTAAATAAAATCTTGGCGCTCTTGCATGCATAGCCAGCTAGACTGGCTAAGTGGCCGCACTGTAGGCAGACATCTAAATGTAGAGCTCCTTTTATTTTCCTGCGAAACGAGGCTATGCGAGTCGAGTCAGTCGGTTGACTTAAACTTTTTCGATCGACCCAAAGTAACGGTGGCTGTCGCAGGAAAGAGCGACAGGAGAAGACACAGAGAATTAGCAGTTGGCCTATCCAAAGCACATGGTAGGCGTAACATTGCGATTTGGATGGCGGAAAACCCAAAGCAAACCGGCGGGCCTGGATGCTGCTTGTAGGCTGCAGTCGCGTGGAAATTAACCCGTCGGTTCACTAAAAGGAACCCGACCGGCGAGCACAAAGCGTGTGATGGATTATAAGCCTTTAGCGCCGCGACTCACAATCAGTCGGCCATACAAGGCTCCGCGCGCTGGTTGCAAGAGAGAGGGGGGAGAGCAACGAGGTGAGTTGGTGGCATTAGCCATAAGATCCAACGCACGGCAAGTGACAGGAACCATCCTGTAACGCTGGCCAGTAGCCTTCTCCAAAGAAATCTTCCTCCAAAGAAATCTTTCTCCAAAACATCTAAGGAAAGGGCCAAAGCCACTTCCGCTAACTGGCAGAGATTTTTAGGTTTCGCTGCTCGCGCGCGGTTAGTGGGATTTCCTGAAAAGAAGTTCCGCTCTCTCACAATACTGACTCGACCGCCGCTGCAACAACCACCGAGACGTTGGTGGTTGTGGTGGTAAGCGGAAGGGCTCTTGTCGAGTGATCGACTGGCCTGCCCATCCATCCACTTCTTGTCAAAGTCTCCCCCCGTCGTCTTCTTCCTGGTGGTGGTTGTCGCTATCGTTGTTGGCCAACCAGTTTGCCGCCTGCTAGTTGGTCTCTCACTTGAGCAACCACGGCAAGGCGTTTAGCGAGCTAGAGAGTTGGATTTTTGCACTCTCTCCATGTTGTTGGCTTCCTCCTCGAGCATAACTTTAGTTGCTAGTTTAGTTTCGTGAAATTGAACTGAAGGGAACAAACTTTTTTCGCCATTCAGTCGACCAGTCAGCCAACCGAGCAACTGAACTGCCAATTGAATCTGAGCAACACCACCACCGCTACAGATGCTGCTGCTGCTCTTTTAGTGGACAGTCTAACACTAAACTTTAGCTGTAGTCTGCTCTTGTCAACTTTCTCTTGCATCAGTTTAGTTTATTGGGGCCGCTGGCAAAAAAACTGGACGCGACTATCTCGCTCACAATCTGTGCGCCGACATGAATCAATCTGGATCTCGCCACCTCTTCCGTTCGTTTAGTTACGAGAACTAACGAGAGCTCGAAGAGTAACTGCGACTGTCCATCTGTCTTCCTCGCTTTCTCTTCCTCAGCTGCGATTATTGTCACTATCCAGTTGAAGAGGCGTGGCAAGGTTCTTAAAACGAGCAGCAGTGCCGGAAGTCGAGGCATGGAGCGTGTGTTTTGATTCCACACTTAAATGGCATATAAACTCGCCTGCAGTCGTCGTAATCGCAGACAACTCATCATCATCACAATCGTCGCTAGTTAACCAGCGATCTAGCCAGCCAACGAGACCATTGCTTTTGGCTCGTCGATCAAAAGTTGCAAAATTGAAATTTAAACAGCCAGTTGGTTGGTGAAAATTAGAATTAGAGCTAGAGTTGTTGTTGGATTTGCGGAAGGGAGACTTGAGCCAGCAGCAAGCTTGCTGCTCATTCTTATATGCAGCTCGCTAGCTGCGCTAAAGTTGATGATGGCAGCGGCGGTGGCGCACAATCGACTGGAGCTTATCAAATAGTCATTCCGCTTCGATTGGTTCAGTGAGCAGCCAGTTTAACTTGTAGTCGGCCGGCTTGGGTAGTGCGATTGGAATGGAATTGTGTTGAATGCTTTTAGCGAGCAGGTGCTATGGATATAATTGAGCAAAGTTAGTCAGTTAGCTAGCAAGACAGAGCGGGATAGAGAGATTGTAAACTGACTGAAAATTAGTAAACTCAAGCTAAACTCAACGCTGCTCGCCAAGTTTGTGGCACAAATATAACCACTACTAGCATCTATAGCCTGACAGCCAAATGCGTTTCGACTGACTAGACTGCTTAGCTTACGATCGCTCCACTAGATCTTGATGTGTGCATGTTGATGCCAAATCCAATGCACAGTAACATATACGCAATATACACATGCACACGCGGCCAATCAAGTCGCTAATCATCAATAGACTTGAGCAGCTCCTCCATCTCGGTATCCATCCATTTTCAACTTAATTCTACAAGCTAGAGAGAGAGAGAGAGAGAGAGAGAGACGCGACGTCGACGAACGAACGAGGAACGAACGACGACCGAACGAACGAAAAGGACGACGACCGACGACGTACCTACCAACTCGTAGTAGGTAAGGGAAAACGTCGTCGTC
>WNKI01000002.1:4644635-4677888 GCA_015350385.1 Aculops lycopersici
TAACAACAGAAGAGAAGAGAGAGAGAGAGAGAGAGAGAGAGGAAAAGTCGCTAGAGACACCAGCTTCTGTTAAGACGGCTGACTGGCTGGCAAGCTAGCGGCGCTCAATCTACGTGAAATCTAGAGCAGCACGAGTCGAGTGAGGAGACAAGCGAATTGCCATCGTCGCTTTTTTAAATATATCTGCTACCGCTACTGTTCTAGCCAGCCACTGCAGCCGTCGTCACCACCGCAAGTTTTGAGCCGCTGCCGGAAGTGCGAGGCGGTGCACAGTGGAAAATTTAAATTTACCGCCCGGCCCTCCGTTTGTCGGCCGACCGGCTGGCTGGCTGCCTCGCGTTTTATTGCAATTTTTCTCACTTTTCAGCGAGACCACGACGATCACGATGACGATATCATGTTTGTCGTTTCCTCCGCTAGACTCGTTTGACTTGCAGCTTTTTGAGGGAAGCCGCAAATTTACTAGCTCCCACATTAAATTCACTCACCGTTTCCCTCCTGCCTGCCTGCCTGCTCGCCTCATATTAACTCGCATATCATCGTTCTCCCCGTTCGACTTGTTATCCGTTTGCTCCCCCTTGGCCAACTGCATAACTCGCCACTGCCCGGCGAGGCCTTGTGCGAGCCGTAGTAGTTTTGGACCCACTTCAATTGTCCAGTTGTTTGCTCGGCTATTCCTGCAGACAAACAGAATCTCCGTTCTCTCGAGAGCAACACTCTGCAGTTACTGCAACTAAAATGAACCAAAACCTAACAAACAATGCGAACGCAAACTCTGTCGACGACGACAACGACAGCAGCAGCAACAACAACCACTACAACAACTAGGAGGACGATGGCGAACGAGTCGCGGGCAATTTGCATGACCGCCGTTCGATTACTTTAGTGCTCGGGAGGCTTGATTTTGCATTGTAACTGCGCTTTGGAGTTGAATCTAAGCTCCAGTTTCAACGCTTTACTAGCCCAACTTTAGCAATTGAAGCTAACAAACTAAGGAACAAACTGCAACCTGCTAATGGTCAGATAGTTTTACTAAAATCAACGGCGCCGCTCGTCGATTTGAACCCCCAGCCGACTTCCACCACTTGATTAAACCGCACTGCGCAACGCAATGCTCCGGCCATTTGTCTTTGCATTCAACGAGGAGTCAGATCGACGTCCTCTTGGTGGCCGCCTCTGGCTGGCGCCGAGATAAAATCGCTAATTGCACTCGACGACAGCCACCAGGACGACTGTTCCAGCATCTAACTCGCAATTACAGCCCTCCGTGGGCTTGACAAACTCGCCCGTCTGGCAGCAAGCGGTCGTCTAAGATTCTGCCTGTCTGCTCGACTGCCTACGCCTCTATTTGTGTCTCGCTTACCAAAGTTTAGATGAAAAACTCAAATGGTCAGCGATTCCGGGATTGGGAATGAGCTTAAAATAGTAGCGAATGCCATTGAGCTAAAGGGGAAGGCATCTAGCGACATCCGGTTTGTAATGTCGTTGTGTGTGTATGCTTGTGTGTGTGCGTGCGGCCCTGGCCGAGTTTTCATGTTTTTAGCCGGTCAGACAGAAGGCGGGCGAGCGAGCAACGAATGCGTCGCTCACATTGATTTTTGTGCATAAGCCAGCGGCGGCGGCAGCAATGGCGAGTTTTTACACTTGAGCGGATCGTTTTGTTGCGAGTTTTGCGCCAAGCAAGCTTGCCACAAGTATTAGACTTAGATATTAGCACCGCCGTTGACTACAACTGACCGCGCCGAATCAAACCCAACCAAACCACAACAAAAAGAGGCGACGAATATAACTGACCGCTCAGTGGGCCGGCCGGCCAGCCAACCGACCGGCTCATTGGGGTCAGGGTGAGGCCGTGTCGGCGATGTGTTGTCGTCATGTTGCCTCCTACCCTCCCCAAGCTGAGCAGTTACTTTGGCAGTTAGCTCGCCAACTGACCCACCGGCCGATTTGGTGCCTGATGGGCGCAATTGGATCCAGATTGGATGGTCTCCGTGTGCTCCGAATCAATTTGGCACTCGGGAGCTCGAGAGCCGGCAAGCTCGCTTGCCCTTTATTCGGCGGTTGCGAGCGCAGATCAGATGATCGTCGCAACAACTCATCCTCCCCCCTTCTCCCGTTCGCTTTGCTCTGTTTCAGAGTTTTGTCCGCTTGCTCGTGCTAAATAAATGTGGCCAAAAGTGAAACGACGACGCAAGCGAGAGAAACTTCGAGTGGCCAACAAGCGGAAAAATAATTGCTATGGCAACTCGCTCCTATGGGCCAGACCAGAAGGGACCGGTCTTTGTGCCAACTGGCCAACTAACGGGCAATGATAAGGACAAAGTCCGAAGGCTCGCCGATTCTCTGGTGCCGGAAGTGGCTTGTGCCTCTTCGTTGGCTCGCTTGGTGCCACACGTCAGGCCGCGGCCACTTGGCCGGCCGGCTTGTCGACTTGCTCGCACTTGGCGGCTGGCCAGTTAGTTGCGAGTTTAGTACTAAGCTAGAATAAAGTGAGACTCGCAGTAGTTGTAGTGGAGTGGGGCCACGCAAATTGTCACCTGCGCGTCTCCGGCTTGCAAGATCGACTGCTCCACTTTTACCTCAACCTCAACCTCCACCTCCACCTCTCTCTCTTTCTCTCTCCCCTCACTCTTGTTGTTGTTGCTGCTGCCGCTCCATCTTGCCGGCGTGATTTGCCACGTCGCTCAATGCAACAGCCACGGCCGCAGCCTCTGACTCGTTGACGGACGATTAGGCGCCCAGTTGACCAGCGACCCGATTGATACAATAACACGCGACGAGAGCGAGAGTCGGCTAACCAACCGACTGGCCACTCGGTAGGCGCGATTTGTCGCCCGAGGCGCAGAGGAAATTGTCGATCTGTTCGATGGATGACAGCTAACACCGCCACTGCAATGAGAGAAGAAGAGAGCAACTTGCTGGATTGCTCTGAACTTGGCGCCGAGCGACTCTGACCAACTCCAAGTCGCGCCACAGTCCACCGGGCCCACTGATTAATGCCGCGGCCGGCGAGATCAGCTAGTGGTGTGCATATATTAAGCCGCTACAAAGACCACGCCAGCCACCTCAACTGTTCATTGGGTTAGATAGCTCTAGTTGGCTGGCCAACCAGTCAATAGGTGGGAATCAATTGGCCGCGCTTCAACTTGGGGGTGGTTCTATGGAGTGTGGCCCAAGGACTGCCGAGGGCAAGTTGCCAAGCTGCCCGAGTGGCGCAACATCTTAGAGTTCTTCGGCCAGCTCATAGAGAGACGCGGGATCACTGAACTGCTTAGTCTGGTCCAGTTGGTTTAGTTTAGTTTGGTCCCAACTGCTATAATCAGCAGCCAAACCTTCGGTCGGAGTCTCGGTCACCGGAAGTGACCTTAGTACGGAGCCGACAATTGGGACTGTCGCTTCTCTGGTTCTGTGCGCACTGGAAATCCGTTTATTCGGCACAAATTATCAACGACTCACTCGAGTCATCATCTTGCACTGCAATTTTTGTCGTGTGCTCTTGTCTCCAATTGTAACTGCAATTGCGACTAGCTCCCCTCCAACCGAAAGATACGCAGCGAGAAAAAGGAAGTCAAATGGACGGCACAATAGAATAAAAGCGCGTTGGAGTCCACTGTTGTCCAGTTTATGTGCAGTGTACACACGAGTCCAAGACGAACGGTGGACGAGCAAGCAAGCGAGCGATTGTATCTAGATGAAGCGTATCAAAACACATAGCATTCGAGGCTGCACAGAGGGCAACATTAAGAGACTGGATTTGCTCTTTGTGATCTCATATTAGTCGCCGCTTATGCTGCTACTGCTGCTGCTGGAAAAGTCATGGCGTTTAGTTGTCTTGTTGTGATGCTACTCGTCGTTGTCATTTGCCGCTCGCCAACTGCAAAGTAAACCAAAGGGAAGCAAAAAACTCGACTGATCCCAAAAGAGACACCCACACAGAAGAATCGTCGTGGTGGTCGCAGCGGATGCCGAGCTTTGTGCGCCAACTTGCCAAGCAAAGGATCAAATTGATGGTGCAGCCTCAAGGGCCAATTCGGTCGCGAGTTGGCAGCTTGAGTCGGGTTCAAGTCGACGAAGACGATGCCGACTCTTTCGGTTTTCTTGGAAACTCGTTCTCGGAGGAAAGACTAAGGCGGCGAGCGAGAAAACTTTTGCATCCAAAACTTTTCGTATTTCGATCTCTGGAATCCAAAACCAACTCTAAGCGACAACCTACGCTAACAACTCGCGCTAGACTCAAATCCTTTGGGACCACCAATTAGAGTTTTCAGTTGCGAGCGCAAAGAATGAAACTCAAGCGCGAGTCAGACAAAATTTCACCGAAACCAACTTGGAGATTTCGGTTCTAGTCGAGACTTTACTGCCCCATAGTAAGCGAAAGCTGGTGGCAAAAAGAGCATCGGCATCCGTGGCATCAGTAGCAAAAGGGGGCAGAGGGAAAAAGATGGCGCCATGGTCTTGGTTTGCGGCAGTTCAATGTTCAGAGCTAAAGAGGAAGGAGGAAAGAGAATGAGAGAAAAGTAACAGTAGCATTAGAGCGGAAGTATCGATGGCCACTTGGAATTCAATACAATGGGCAAATATAATTTTCCCCTCAAAGAACTTTGAATGTTCGAGGCGACGACAACAATAGCAACGTCGTCGAGGTCCACGTCGAGTTGCTAGTGAGAATCGAGCGATAGACTAAGCAAACAGAGAGTTTTGTTACTCGGTCAGTAGATTTATACATTTGGCTAGCTAAACGTTTTACTCAATCGTTTTCCTCGCTGAAAACTCGGAGAAAATTCGAGTTGTTTTTCGAACTCAAATTACAACTCGAGTTGTCTCTTCGTTTCGCTCTCTTTCTCTTTGTTATGGGAGAGTGTTTGTTGCATGCTAGACAAAGATGAGCCGGCTATTCAATAAACTAGTCGCGCGGCGCGAGCAAACAAGTGGCCGCTTAATTGATTTGGCAGTTGGCGCAAAAACCAACAAACCTCAAGGTTGGTCCCATTTGATTGCTTCTCTTTCTCCTTCCGCTCTTTGTGTTATGTTAGCAAAGTGCATCGCTAAACATTGAAATGGAGCTCAGTTTGCCTCTAGCTAAACGCTTTCTCTCTCCACCAAAATCTAATCTCCCATTGATTTCCGCAATCAAATCATTATACTTACGCAACGCATTGTATTTTCTGATGATAATTTCCAAGAAGGTGTTCTGCGGAGCCACCAGTCCGCGCCGATTGGTCGGCATATTGGCGGAGGCTCAGGCCTTAGGCGGCTCTCGAGCTCTTGATTCGGTTGTTGCTTGCGACTCTTGGTGTTAATTTCAACGATGATCTTTGTTCCTGTTTCTGTTTTGACTTGCTTTTCGTCTTGACCGTCGGCGTTGGCGTTTTGTGACCAATTTTTGCCCCTCGAGTTTCTTTAAGAGATTTACCAATTGATTAAAGGCAGTCAACTTGTTGGTTTTACTATTGATGTTGTTTTTATTTGTTATATCACTGTGCCAGTTCATTGACTTGAAAGTTGCGTCTAATTATTTTTTCTTTCAAAAGGAAACTTGTGGATTCAATTGTGGTTGTATTGCAAACAAAAACATTGATTTAACACGTAAAGGTGCTGACCAGACAACAAGTAAGCAATCAATTGAGTAGTGAGCAGCTAGACCGCTAGGCGCCAGCTGGAGGCTTGTGGCTACCGCGGTGGCCGCTTTCCATCGCATGGGAGCACAACATGAGGTACAATTTTTTCTATTTTCTTTCCTTGTGTCTTCATTCACTCGCTTGCACTAACTCAACGAAAGACGAAGAGAAGAGGATCTGGTGTCTAATAATTGAGTTGAAGCAAGAGAGAGAGAGAGTTTGCCGGCTGCAACTGCTGCTACTACTCAAAATTCTCTACACCTCATTTCAACTCTCTCTCTTTCTCCCCTTTCCTTTCCCTTCCCTTCTCTTCTCTCTATCTTTTCCAGTTTCTTGCGGCCGGCGAGTTTATCTTCGTTTTTGAGACTGTTGCTCTTGCTGCTCTTGTCGCCTATCGACTTGCTTGCAGATTGGCGCCGCTCGCGCGGCCACGACGACGATGAAGATGAAGATGATGAAATGGATCTCGCTCTCCCGGCCGCCGGCTCCTAGTGGCGCTCTCGCTTCTGTTGCTGCTACTACTTCTGTCGCGAGTGGGCCACTTGACGCGCTACTAGTGAGTCGGCCAATCAGATAGCAAGCTAGCTATGCGTTTGTTGGGCGGGCAGGCAGTCGAGCAGATAAACAGACTGACTGGCGTCGCTATGCGCACCTCTAGCGACTCGCCAGTTGTGCGCATTGGTTTGTTGTCGGCTTTAGCGGCGCGGCGGCTGCGTCTCGGCAAACGCTATACTCTGATGGACAACTAACCAGCCGGCGAGTGCAAGCGAGAGTTAGTCTAGTTCTCAACGGAAGCAGTAATGGCACTTCCACTATGCAAAGTCTGAGGCAACGAGCCGCCCGAAAGTTTCCGTGTCGCCGTATCACTGTCGGCTAGTGATGCAACTCACCGCAAGCGGCGAGTACATGACGCTCTCCTCTTGTATCCATTGCACTCCCCTCTAGTGGCTTCCGTGTGTGCTACGCAAACCCAGCTAGCAATAGCTTCGAAGAGGAACTTGCATGCGGAACCCGCCATCAGATACAATTGCCCAGAGGAGGCCTATGGAAGCAACTAAGTGTCGCTAAATAGCTAGCTGGCTGGCTGGTTATAAATCCAACAGAAGCAGTGATGAGAATATTGTGTTTCCTCACTTTCTTCGTTCCCTGTTCATTACAAACTGCCCGAGAAGACTATGAAGATGAGCTAAGTTAAAGGGGGCGGCCATTGCGGCGAGATGGAAGTGGCAAGACCTCAAGCTATCACTGGCTTGCCGTTGAGTCGAGCTTTGCGTTGCGCCAACTTCTGCTGCTACCGATACCACAGCACTCATCGTGCCTTTTCCCATATAAGTACACCACTTGAAGCCATCGAGAGGCTGTTGTTGTCGACTACGACGACGACGAAGACGACATTATCGTCGTTGTCGTTCAGTGTTGCCATCGCGGTAGCTGCAATGGTGCGAAGGCGACAACAACGACACTGGTGCTCGCATTCTGAGTTTGCAATGAAAGTTCATGAACTGCAAATGAGAGATGGGGGAAGCGGATAGGAAGGAACTTGAGATAAGCTCATTTCATTTAGAATGTGCCAGTTGATTGAATAATTCTCGAGACTAGTTCGAGTAGTGCAACTTATTGGTCGATCTAACATTGACTCGTTCACGGATGGGCAATTAGATGGTTCTTTTCCTATGACAGACGATTTTTGGACAAAAGCATGAGCTTCTATGGGCCTTTGAGGTTACAAACGGATAGGTGAACTAAAAATAACTGTTCCTCCACCACCTGTTGTGGTAGATCCATATCGCAGCTTGGCAACAAGCTCCACTGCTACTGAGACCGAATACTTTATTTTCTCACTCAAGAAAAACTTGCTATTCGCACCAAGTAATATGAATAATACTAATCAACTTGGATTAGTAGATTCTATTGACAGGACTCCTAAAAGAATTTAAATTATAATGGCGTCGATCAAGGTGATTGTGACACTGTGCTTGTTAGCATTTGCCGTGTCCAATGGCGAGTCAAGACTGGATAGGACAGCTCGATTTGCTTACGAGAAGCTTATGAACGAGATTGAGTCTAAGGGCGAGTGGTGGACTGTGGCCGTTTCCTATGGTCTCGCCGAGGGTCTCCTAGTTGAATGTGGAAAACTGTCAGAGGATCCGGACGAGTTTGCCGGCAATTTGGGTAAAGAGGAGTCTTCCATTTATAAATGTGCTTTGGAGCAATTCGAGAAGAAGGGCAGGGGATTAATTACAATGTTTAAGCAGTCCGACGACGAGTACAGGAAGACACTAGACGACAAGAAGCTTTTGGAAAAGGTCAAGGATAGGTTTATGAACAACAAGGGAGAGAAGGAACTTGCCGCTATGATCACCAAGGTAACTGGTGCTTGCAAAACCTACGTCGACAACCTATCGGGTTACTTTGAGCGCTTCGGCGACCAGAGCATGCCATTCTTAAGCGACGAGAAGTATTACAAATCCTTGACTGCATTCAATGGTTGCCAAATTCTTCTCGACAAGGGAGTTAAAAAGGAGGCTGTGATCAACATTACCAAGATTGCTAAGGCAAGATGTGAGGGTAAGCCGGATCCGGAGTATAAACCGATGAAGGAGAAGGAGAAAGAGAAACAGGTGGAAAAGGGGCCCGCGGAGAAGGTAGCGGCCAAGTCTATTCCAAAAGAGGAGGAGCCTCCTCTTTTGGAGGAATTGGTCAGGAAGGATGAGGTGAAGGGTAACGAGAGTAAGAAGGAGGTTGAGATTGAGAAGAAATCAAAAAACTTCGAGGACTATTTCAAAAAAATATTCAGTAAACATAAGAAGAATGGTTCAAAAAAGAACTCGAAAGATGATACCGATGAATTTGAACCAGAACCAGTAAATAAGCTAACCATGCAAACGAGATCGCCAATCAAAAAGACCCAACGAGACCCGGAGCCAGAGCCAGAGTCAGAGGTGGTTGAGATTAATGATGCTCCAGTTAAGAGGAGAGTTAGGGCTGATGTCCGGAGCTTGATCAAGCAGAAGAGAGCACAGGGTCTTCGTTAAACATTTTTGATTTGGTAATTGTACAATTATATGACTGGAAAGGTTAAGTAAATAAAGCTCCCGGTTACTTTGCATTGAGCTTGAAAATCTGATACTAAAAGACCCTCAACAAAAAGTATCAATCCCATCAAAATTCCCTGATTGCCACTGGTGAAAAATTGCTCAATTACTGTTCTAATATGCCCTGATTCTAATTTAACGATGTGCACTAATTTATGCAATGTTGCATTAGCACAACAGTTGCGCCCATATATCGGCTGCCTCCTCCGGACCCCAATGTTTTTAATTTTGAGGTCCTCAACCAGAAGAATGTTTGTTGTATATTTGGACATAATATAGATATAAAGATGGGTAAAAATAATCATGATGATTCCAAGAGGAAGAGCCAACAAAACTCACAGAATACTAATCAGCCTGCCAATAATTTGTCGGGCGCCAGAACAATTAATCACGTTCCGGTTGCCACCAATATGTTCTCGATGAAACTCTTTGATCCCGAAAAGGATTTGCCTATTGTCTATGCTCCCGAGTACAATTTCGCCTTAGTTGGATTAGAATTGGTCCACCAATTCGACACCCAGAAATACGCCAAGTTAGCAGAATACCTCAATGACCTATTCCAAGATACCGCTTATGTCCACCCAACCAACCACGATGAGCTAGACCAAGAGTTGCCCGACGGATCACGTGCTCGGCGAATCAGGTTCATGCGACCCAATAGAGCAGCTAGCTTATTTGAGCTGACCCATCATCATTCGAGTCATTATCTAGATTTATTAGTAAGCGACAAATCAGTTATAGCCAAGATAGTGGAAGTTTGGGCATTGAATCTGGTGCCCATGTTCATGATCCAAAGTCGTTTGGTAAACTCGCACAAATTTCAGGTATCAGGCACAATATTTGCATCCCTCTTGGCTCTTCAGCATGGATGGAGTATCAATTTGGGTGGTGGCTTCCACGGAGCTAGCACGGGAATGGGCGAGAACTTTTGTTTATTTTCGGACGTATTCCTCGCGATGAGATACATTTGGCGCCGGCATCCAATGCAAAAATTCATGATTATCGATTTGGATGCTCATCAGGCTGTTGGGCTAGAGCGAGACTTCGCCGAGATGCAAGATCAGAAGAAGCGGAAGCAAATTTTTATGGTCGACATATTCAATGCAACAATACAACCACCTGATTCTCATGCTGATGCCGGAATCGACCTCAAGGTCGAGTTGAGTCGATACACTGGCGACGCAACTTATATCTCAAAACTAGAAGAAACCCTTAAGAGTGCTTTCAGCAATTTCAAGCCAACCTTAGTGATTTATATCGCCGGTCAAGATTGTCTCAAAGATGACCAATTAGGTTTGCTTAGTCTTAGCGACGAAGGACTTAGGCGAAGAGACGAGCTGGTGTTCTCCCATGCTGTTGAACGCCACAAGTGTCCCATTGTCATGTTGCTAGGTGGCGGCTACTCCGCTCATGGTGTCGGAATTCAAGCGGAATCAATCAAAAACCTTTTCAACAAGAACTTAATTTGGGGTGGCCATCGCTCGGGATCTCGAACTCTATCTCGTCCCCGAAGAAGATCAACGGATACTGTCACACACGATAAGCCAAAGCATGCGAAAAAGGGTTCACATCGAAGCTCATCAAATCACAAGCATCATCACGCCAATAAATCTCACACAGCCCATGCAACTGTTCAGCCAGGTACAACTGGACAAACGGAAGCAGCGGTAGCACGGGCGCCTGTAGAACAGGTGCAAGTTCCAGTTCAAGTACAGGTGCCAGTTTACATACCCATACCTGTGCCAGTGCAAAAGGTAGTAGCAACTGACCAAGCTCAAGCGCAACAAATTCCCCAGCCAACTCATCGTCAAGTAAGAGTGCCAGTTACGAATGTCGACAAGGATACAATGGCTCAACCTCAGCCGTCCATGATAGTAGCTAGATCGAGCACCCAATCTGAAGCACCGAGGACAACTGTTGCACAGACGAAACCACAGCCAAACGCAAAGGCGGATCCTAAGGTAGACACAGACTTTCTCAAGCGACTAAAGGACGAATACAAAGATGGAGAAACTTGACCAAGTTTTTTTTGGTTTAATTTCCTTCGATCAAGACTAAAATTCATCAGCCAAATGTTATTCAGAGGAAACAAAATCAACTATCAGCTAAATAGTAAACTTCAATGCTTTAATAATAATGACAACAAATCTCATCCTTACAATTATCTCTTCCTTCTTCTAGCTTTGTAGACACCACTTGTAGATCTCGTCGCGTCCAAGGCTTGAGGTGGCGCCTGATGGTCAGTGGTGTAAACCGTGGTTCTTGTTGCAGGCGTGTATTGAGTTGTTTGCATTATAGTTGTGTGTGTTGGCATTGCCTGAGTTTCCGTCAGGTAGGTTGTGGTCTTCTTAGGCATGGGTGGTATTAGAAAGCTGCCTGTTTGCCTCGTTACCGAGGCCGGGTTTGAAGCTAGTGCCCGAACCGGAAGCGGCATGGCGGGAACAGGGAACCTAATTTGAGGTAGAGTTGTCATCTGCGGTATTCTAATATTTAACGAGGGAATATTGTTACTGATTGTTCGAATTATCCGCTGAGCCGGAGCGTAGGCAAACTGTAAAGGCGAATCGAGCTCGCGCACCTGCTGGTATTGAGGCATTTGTTCGCGTTGTACACTGACAGTTTGAGGTAAGATGATTCGAGAGACTTGCATTGGTTGAATTGGCATCGTTTGCACGGGAATCTCTTTGACGATTTCCCTAATTATTTGAGCTGGTTGTGGTGTTGTTGTGGTCGTGGAAGAAGGCGCTACAATCGGTTGACTTATGAGCAGGGGCTGGATTTCCCTGATAATAGTTTGCTGTTGTGCATTGTTACTCTGACTCTGTTGTGACCGATCAAATTGAGTGTCTTGCTGTTGAACCTGCTGCTGTTGTCTTTGAGTTTGCTGCTGTTGGTTGTAGTAATGATAATGGTGCTCCTGCCTGACCACCTGAGGCGCCTGACTTGGCAAGACCACTTGTCGCTGCGGTTGTGGTTGCACGTAATGCTGCTGCTGTTGCACTGCCGGCTGTTGGAACCTTGGAGGTGGCTGGACATAGGAGCTACTGTATGAGTTTGCATAAGAGCTGTCATAGTAAGAGGATGGCATGCGAGTTGGCAATGGTTGGATGGGTTGAAACTGTGCCACGCTCTGGGGCATTGAGTATCCGTCGCTCTGAACTACCGGCGAAGTTTCGGGAGCCCTCTCGGCGATCATCTCGGGCAACTGGCCACTTGTTGTGTCGATTATTGGGGCGTTCGGCGCCGGCTGCTGCTCCACTATCGTCGGTTGACTAGATGGCATCACGTAACTAGAATAGTAGGCGCTGCCACTACTGGCCACCTGTGGCTGAATCAAGGGTTGCTGCAGTTGTTGAGGTTGAGGTTGCGACGAGTAGATGTAGTTCAGGTCAGAGGCGGATCTCTGCGCTGACTCAAGGCTTGAGTTACTGCTCGGTTGCCATGAGTTTGAGGATGACAAATGTGATCTAGTGCTAGAGAATGTAGTCAATGGAGGCAATGTAGTTGTAGGCTGACTTGTTGTTTTAGTTGTAATGCTCATATCCTCGGCAATGGTAGTTGTTGGAGCAAGAGTAGTTGTCACAATCATATCCAATGGCTTCCACTTCGGCAATGGCAACAACGATGACTCAACTCGAGCTTTGAGCCTCGACGATGCAGATGGACTCAACGAGGATTCCGTGGTGCTTGTGGTCTTCGCTGTCGGCATAACAATTAGACCATCGTCATCGAATGGCTCCTCCAGTGGCGACAACGACGAGACAGGTGGCTGATCATCGAAAAAAGTTTTGACCTTTCCATAAACTATTGGACTACTATCCAAGATTCTCTTGGTTGTATTCTCGCGAATATTTATCCTTCTAGCGGCATGTCTGGCAAAATCCAAGTAAGACTTCTGGCCTCTGGATATTGGTTTCCATTTCTGATCCGCCAATAGAAGAGTTTCATTGACCTTAACACTCCTCGGCCTCGAATTAACCTTCATGTCGTCGATCAACTTTGTTGACTTATTAAGACGACCCAAGTGTCGAACGCGAGTTTGTGATATCGTAGACGAAGAGGCGATTGAAATTGGTTTCCAATTGCTACTATCCTGTAGCTCCAGAGGTTGTGGCCACTTGTTGGCTCCAATCCCTTCATCGATTGCCAAAATTTCCGATATCGTCCTCTTCGACTCTTTCTCTTTCGGGAGAGGTTTCTCGAGTCGAGTCTCAGAGTGAACTGGAGTCAATATGGTTAGGGTCTCACTTTTTCCTTCCGAAAAAGGGATTTTACGGCTAATTGTAACTGGCTTGTGGGTGTTTATATGCAACTTGATGCCATCAACCACCTTGCTTGTTCCATTCCTCCTCACCTGCCCATGATAAACCAGTTTGTTCTTAGAATTGTTCTTACGATTCTTTCTATTAGATATTGGCGTTGCTGTGGAAGCAGGTGGAGAGCTCTTTTGATCGCCATTAACCATCAACAGGTAGTTCAAGTCGCGATTCGGGTTACCTCTGCCAACTGTTGTCTCATGCTTTTCGCCATTTAAATCATCGTCGTCCCAATCAACAGGTTTACTCTCTGTTTGTAGCCTACTCTTTTCGGCTAGATGATTCAATGGTATTTCAGTTTTGTTTTGACGATCTATTAAAGGGTTTCTGGTCCCTTTATTACCATCTTCGTACAAGTTGTTAATATTTAAGTCAAAAATTGAAGCCTCACCATCACTGACCATCTGCCAACCAGATTTTTCCAACTGGGACCTCGTGATACTTGACTGTGAAGATCTATTTTGAGCTTGATGGTGATTCTTGTTGATGTGACTTGAGACTTGAGATAGATTAAATAATAAGGCGAATAGAATCGCCGATAAACAATAATTTGGCGTCATATTGGTCAACTTTCTCATTATAACTTATTGTGCTCATTGATTTGGGCTTGTAATCAAGTCCAACTTTTCAACTTCTTGGCGCTCACAACTCGAATAAAGTTTGAAACAGATCGGTAATCAGAAACTGATCAAATGGAGGGCCACACAGGTATGTCTGCGCGAAGTTGATTACATCATCAACTGGTATCCAGTTGTCTTTATTCTCGATCTATTTAGCTGTATCATGTATATATGTATATAAATTTATCACGAATATATTAGTTATTCTGACTAGCTCGTGCAGATGACCCTGCTAAATTATTTCAAATTGAAAGTCCACAAAAAGCTGACCAACTAAAACTCATCTGCTGACTAACTAGGTGGCTGGCTGACTGGCTTACGAGGGGTAAGTTCCAACTGAAGGTAAATTCAACTCAACCCAGCTCACCTGCGGTTGTCGGCAGCCTGTTGCTCTTCCATTCTTCTCAATCTCTTCAACTGCCAAGAAGTTAATCTGCTGGCCAAATCGATGAAAGCCAATCGGCCAAATTAGATTAACTCAGCGTCTCGTCCGCTGACCTGTCGGGGCCTTAAGCCAACATGGAACTCGAAGCGCTAAATCATTGATTCCATCTGTTCAAATAACCACTTGTTGCCAACGATAGATATAAGATATTAGAGTCTAATTGTCAGCACGCCGGAATTGAAGTGAAGTTTAGTGGCTAGGATGAGACTGGTCAACGTCGGCCTCCTCATTGAGTGTCAACACTAGACAAGTGGCCAACCAAACAACCAACTGATCAACTTAGGAAAAAAAATCCACTGGGCGAAAGAAAAGACTTAAGTCAATCCCATTTGCGGTCACCGACTTCGTCCGGAATAAAAGCGTGCAATTCTTTTGCCATCTCTAGTTGGTGACCAAAGGGACAAACGAATGTATCATTTGAATGATGATATCCCCAATGACGCCACCGCATGATCCGATTAGCTGCGAAGAAAGTTTTCGTCTTGGTAGGTTTGCCGTTGGCAGCATTTGGTATTGCAGGACGTCGACGACAACGATGTCTCGCCGGATTAATGGACTTCGTCGTTGTTCCTGATGATAGGGCACAGGATAAGGGATTAGACAAGCGAGCGAGTGTCGAGCAAATAGAGTAAAGCTTGTAAAAGCGTGACTCGTAGCATAGACCGCTAAGTGGATTGCTGGCGGAACTACCTTTGGGCTTGCCAATCCAGTTCAATCCGCTTCAGTTTGCCCAAAGTCTACCTGTGCAAAGCACCGGTAAATCACCAGGCATTATTGTTGGAGGCAATCTGTTTGCTTCTTCTAAACTTTTCTCGATGACTCGAAATCTATTCGCATTAAATGATCTAAAAGTTCCTACGAGATTTATCCTCCATCGACAACCAAGTTAAGTCGGGAAAGTCGAGAGTAGAGTTCATCTCGGTCTTACCTAAAGAACTCGCGAGTCTTTGGGTGAAGTTTGTTTATTTGGTGAAAGTAAAGTTGGCTTACAATTATAAGCCTGTTGGTGATGAAGTCATTCTCGTGCAGGTAGGCTCAGTCTACCTTAAAATCTTGGCTATCTAACAAACTCACAGTTTGCTAGCCAATCCTCTCGTCGTGTCCAATGGCAGAGATGTTGTTGTGATGGTTGCTGCTGTCTTGGCTGAGGAAAGCTTATTATCAAAGGCAATGCGAATAACTTCGTCGATGTTGGACACGAAATGAAACTTCATCATGTCCCTCACTGAACTTGGAAGTTCATTTAGATCGGGCTCGTTCTTTGCCGGCAAGATCACCTCTTTGATTCCAGCCCGGTTTGCGGCCAACACCTTCGACTTGACGCCGCCAACCTTGAGCACAACTCCACGCAACGTAATCTCACCTGTCATCGCCAAATCAGGTATAACGCTCGTACTTGAGCATAGCGACATTAGGGCAACCACAATGGTCACACCTGCCGAGGGTCCATCTTTGCCCACTGCGCCGGCGGGAAAATGAATGTGGACCGTGTTCTCAACCAAATCTCTACCCAGAGATTGAGGTAACATTTTGTAGTGTTGAAAGTTTGCCCTAATCCAATTCAATGCCAACATGGCGCTTTCTCTCATCACGGATCCTAGTTGTCCAGTCAATATTAAACTCTCCTTTCTATTTGACCCCTTCATTATCTCGGCCTCAACAAATGTAATTTCGCCACCTGTTGCTGTCCAAGCCAAACCAATGGCGACGCCAGGTATGTTTGCGCGAACGTTGCTCTCTCGGTCGTAAACAATTGGACCCAAATATTTTTCCAACGATTCCGAGTCAACCACAACAGGCAACTTGGTGGCTGTTGCAGAATCCATATCTGCCTCAACAATATCCGCTGCAACAGCTCGACAAATATTGGATATCTTCCGCTCCAATCCACGAACACCAGCCTCTCGGGCGTAGTTCGAGATTATCCTGTGTATTGCTTCGTCCTTAATCACAATCATATTGACTTTTAGACCATTCTCAATAACTTGCTTGGGGACCAAATGGCGCCTTGCAATGTTAAACTTTTCGTCGTGAGTATATCCTGCAATACTGATGACTTCCATACGATCCAACAGGGCAGCTGGTATAGTCTGAAGTGTGTTTGCTGTTGCAATAAATAGAACCTTAGATAAGTCAAAGGGTAAGTTTAGATAATGATCGGTGAATGTGTGATTTTGTTCTGGATCTAAAACTTCCAATAGGGCGCCCGATGGATCGCCTTGGGTTCCGGCGCACATTTTGTCAACCTCGTCGAGGAGAAAGACGGGATTGTTTACACCTGCTTGCTTAATACCTTGAATAATTCTACCTGGCATCGAACCGATATAAGTGCGCCTGTGACCTCGAATTGCCGACTGGTCGGCGACACCGCCAAGTGAGATACGCTGAAATCTACGACCTAGTGATTTTGCTATCGATTGAGCTACCGAGGTTTTACCTGTCCCCGGGGGACCAACAAACATTAGAATGGGTTGCGTTGATCTGGCAGTTGTTTGGATCGTTTCTGATTGAGCCTTCAACTTCCTCACGGCCAAATACTGTAACACTCGCTCCTTCAATTTTTGCATACCATAATGATCATTGTCCAAATCTCGACGTGATTTCTTCAAATCTATTAGCTCAGCTGAGGATTCCCTCCAAGGTAACTCGGCTATCAGCTCCAAATAACCACGAGTCACTGCATAATCCGACATAAAACTTGGAGTTCGCTTCAACTTTTGCATCTCTTTCATGGCAACCTTCCTGACGTAATCTGGAAGGTTTGCTTGATTCAATCTTTGCTCCAGCTGGCTGTTGTCATTGAGCTCAATGCCATCTTCGTCCTCGTCGTCTCCATTCTCACTACTTGATCCATCATCGTCGCTCGAATCATTGCCAGGGTCTTGGTTTGGATGCCGTTGGGAAATTCCATTCCTCCTCGTTGTCCACAAGCTAATGGTGGCAACAAGTGGCGGCGGCTTTTGGGTTTTATTTGAGGTTGGCTCCTGAGATGGAGCAATGTTATTATTGCTGTTGTTTGGGAAAATATCATCTTCGGTGCTATCCTTTGCGCCGATCAAATCCGTTATTGGACCTTTAATGATAGAGTTGCTCATGTTTCTTCCTTTTTCCTTTGTATTTTTATTTTCCTCTTGCTACAAATAGAATGGGCAACTTTCTTATTTGAGTTGAGTGTACAATATTTTGCAAATGACCAGAATATATCCCAAGCTTCTTGCACCTTAAATATGATTGCAAATGCTTATACGGTTATAACTTACTCCTCATTAGCAATACAATCGAAACAACACAATTTCTCTGGGGCAAATTGTCTCGAAGGGAAGCCAAATGGATGAACAGCTGATGTTTGTTACCATCCCTAACAAGTGGAACGCTGCTGCGCTCTTGATAATACAGGATTCCTACCAAGGTACAAGCAACAACCACCTCAAGATTCCACAATAGCGGAGGATCCTTGCCAGCCAAAGAGCAACAACATTTCGTTGATCATCACACAAAAATGCCATTGCCGACAAGTGGCGGGAATGGCGCTGCCGCTCACATGATTTCAATGTGGCAACTTGTTGCATTCAAGATCCTCGCCCGCTCAAGAAGTGCGCACTACTCACTCCGTAGCAAGTCAACAGACTCAAGCTCCACGTTATCCACAAGCTAATTATCTTGACGCCGATTCATGATGCAAGTGGTAGCAGCAATGGGAGGGTTGAATAATCTACCTGATAGGATATCACCCTGCTAGCTCATTAGCTCGCTAGTTGATGTGCGTTTTTTGTTTTGTTTCTCTCTCTCTCTCTCTCTCTCTTTCTGAATCTTGAAAGAGCGTAGGCAGTTTCTCATCAAAAAGAGTCGCAAAGATGAGATTTGAAACCTGGCCAGTTACAATGAGTCCCTTGTTACTAAATAACGCTTTAGTTTTTAGTTACTACTTTATTAGTGTTCCCCATAAGTTGTCGTGATGCCATGAACTAAAAGTAGTTCGCCGACTACCACAAAGCTTGTCAATCAACACTAAAGCCTCAAGCTCAACAAATAGAGGCTCTTAGTTTGCCAATTTGCGAGCTGCATCAATGCGAGCTTTCTCCGGCGCCCTCGGGAACTTGCTCGTGCATACCTGAGGGTCGTACTGCAACTGCGGGCGCAATCTGTCAATTAAAGCCTTTAAAATCTTGGTTTCGGCCTCCGAGATATCGCGGTGTAGTGCGGCGTTGCGGGAGCTTTCCAAATTCCCCCCTTCATATCGTCACCCGAAACGCAGGTCACCTCCAAAATTTCACAATCCCTGCCCTTGGGAAACTCGATGGCCAAAATGCGCCCCAGCGCCGGGGTCGGTGCGCATATCCTTTGTAACAGCAACCAAAACATGCTTCTTCTCCTCCTGGATCTCCTTGATGGGCGACTTCCAGAATTCCTGCATGGTTACAGTGCCACCGAATCAGGCACATTCTTCTAATACCACCCCAGACTTGTATTAGATAGTCGAAATTCATACAAGTCTCTAGATTGTCGGTCTCTAGATCAATCCAAGAGATTAGTGTTAGCTAATTGTTATTGGTTTGCAATTGGAAGATATGGTAATAATTAACATAGGCCTTCCTTCCACCGAGTCGCTTGTTGTCGACCAAATCGTGTTCAACTGTTTCCAAATAGATGGTCCCCAAATAAATGGTAGGCTTTATGGTCGCGTCATTGAATCATTAGATCCAACAGTTCGAAACCAAGCTAGAGCAAATTAAGCGCATCGCTTCAACTTCAGCCAGATTTTCAGTGCCTAAATAATTGAATGCCTTCTCCAGCTGAGGTGTCCAACCAATCAATCCTAAACTAATAGAATTGATCCTTAACAAACTCGATGTCAATCTTCGCCTACTCAATCAATGCCAAGATGCGTTCACTGCAATTGAGTTGCAATATTGCCGACTAACTATTGGGAGTTCCTTGATTTAGTGTGGAATTTTTGCAAGCGTAGCAATAGGCGTGTTTCGCGCTTCAGTTATCTTCTTTTCCGTGGCTTTGCCGAATCCATAGCATGCCCTGAAAAATTGCAAAATTAATGTTTGCATTGCTACCTCCAAGTTCTGACTTTGATTAGTCCCGAATAACTGGTCCATTTTTGTCCTATTTTAAAGAGATCTTGTCGCTTCACTTACAGCCACCTGCTGCTTATGTTGCTCCTCTTCCTGAGGCTCTTTATACCCTCGTAGCGCATGTTCATTTGCTACCTTCAGATTGTCAGAGTTTTCCGCCTTGTACTGACGCGGACCGGACTTCCGGCCGCCAACTTGGTAACTAGCTTATTCGCTTCGTCAAACGCACTCGCACTGATCAAATCTTTTTGTTCTCCCTTTGCCCCATCCTTTGACTTGAACATGTCGCCCATATTCCCCAAGATATTACCAGCATCAGCTTGTGGCCTAGTTAAGCCGGTTTGGTGTTGGCACCATGAGCAGCAACAAGTGGGATCTAATGTTTCAAACTCTCTATCAAAACAGAAATTCGAGCTAACGTTCGCACTCTTACAGATCATAGTTTGATTGACGGTTTTAATTTTATGTGCCACTAGCACTAGACAGATTCAAATATCGACAACTGAGTTTGGCCATTCAACACCTGAGATAAAAGGTACAATCATCATCATCATCATCCAGACAAAATAAATTAAATTTTGGAGATACAGTTTGCCCTCGATCGATGTATCTGAATGCCTGACTTTAATATCAAGGTCGCTAAGAAACAATTGACAAAAGGTTGCGAGCTCGTTGTCGGGCAGCCAATATTAGAATTGGCATTCTCTTTGCGTGTAGTGCAGATGCTTTCTTTCCGCTCGCTTAAGCAACAGGTAGTTGCGGCTATAAAAAGAATCCTTTTGCCTGGCCAGTTTTTTTTTGTGATTGCTTGGTCTTTTTGTTTTTTTTCCACTATGTTTCTCCTACCATCTCCATCCTGTCGCCAATTTCGTTAGTGTCATTGCTGCTACGTCTGCTTCTAGTGTCTCAGCGATATTGGAAGAACAAAAGCCTCGACCACTTGCAGCCTTCAGTTGATTTATCGCACCCATCGCCGTGAACGCCATCTATCACTATGCTTTGTATGCTGACAGGTGAGGATTGACCAATTAATCGCTTGCTATTTCACGTTCCGCCTCCTCGCGCGCCTTCTTCAGTTGCTTGAGCAGCTTGCTCTTGTAGACTTTAGTGTTGTATTGCATAGCTGGCTTTAGTTTGTTCATAAAGTCAATCAACTCCTTGGGCAAATCTAGTCCAGCAATCTCGAGACTCTCTTTGTTGTCGCGGAAGTTATTGAAGAACTCCTCAACATCCTGCATGTCGTCATCGGATACACAAGTAACGGTTGAAATGTCCACATCCGGGCCAGTGAGCACCTCGCCAACTTGCAGACGCGGATCATCTGGGCCAGCGCACATGTTTTTTGTCACGGCGATCAAAATGTCCTCCTTGTCCTCCTTGAAAACTTCGATGGCTGGCTCATAGAATTCCTGTAGCTGAACTATGCCACGGAAGTAGTCGCTCTCGTAGTTGGTTATCTTTCTATCCTCCGCGGTATTCAAATACTTCAACTTTAGGCCAGTTTCTAAGGTATCAGCCTCGAAATCCATCCAAGAGGTTAGGATCAAGTAGTCGTGGATAGTTTGCAGTTGAAAAATGAGATACTTGTCCACCGTTATCCTCTGACCACTCTGACCCTCAACGAGGTCCTGTTTAACTGTTTCCAGGTAAACCTTGTAGGCTTGGTGCGCTGTCAACATGTGCTCGCGCCAAGCAATCATTAGTTTCATTAGCTCGTAGCCGAAAGCAATCAAATTCAAAGCGTCGCCTCTGTAATCAAGCTCATCCTTGCTCTTCACATTAACCGAGTCCAAGTCCTCAATGCCCAGGTAGTTTAGGGCGCTCTCCATTATTGGAGCCCAGTCGATGGAGAAGGTTGAGAATTGGTTCTTAACAAAGTAAATGTCCTCATCAACCTCCTCGATCAAGGCCAACACGCGTCCCTTGCTGTCCAATTGGAGCAAGGATGACATCGAATCGACTGCCCCTTTGAATTGCTCTGGCAGTTTCTTGAAAACACCCTTGGTCTCTTGGTAGGCTCCCTTTGTTACATCATAGGCCTCCTTTGTTGCGACTTTAGTCGCTTGGTAGGCCTCCTTGAAGGCGGACTTGAATTTCTTCGAAAAGTGATGCTTTCGCTTTGCAGGGGGCGCTTCAATGATTGGCGTGCTCCTATCTTCAGTCGTCCTAAGAGTGCCCAACCTTGGTCGAATCGCTTGTCTCTGCTTGAGTCTACCAACAGGCTGCTGCTGCTGCTCCTCCCCCTTGTCATTTCCGCCATTCTTCTTTCCCAAGCCAAACAGTCCACCGCCCGACTTTTCCTGCTGATTTGACTTGCTGCTCGGTCCTTTATCACTCAAGTCGTCCTCGGGTTGGTTCTCAATTTGATCCATCACAGCCTTAGCCAAACGGTGTATTTTCTGACGGGAATTCTTCGTGTTCGTGGATGGAGCACCCGCCGAACCTTCGGCCAGCTCTTTCGCCAACTTCTTCGCCTCAGCCTCATCGAACTTACCCCTGACGAGATAATCCTCCTCCCGAGCTGCACGAACATCCTTGCCCTTGAATAGATCTAAGATTCCATCGGCTCGGGCACAGTCGGTGATCAGCATCAAGAGAGCGGCCAGCAACAAGTGTCCGCGAATGACTTGCAAGCAAACCATTGTCTCGGCTTCTAATATTGACAGTCACCCTCCAATTTGATGAATCTCTGGCACCAGTAGTTAATATCTCCACTCCAGTTGGCAGTCGATTCAAGCTGCTCGCTAGAATTAAAAATTTTAATAACTTGAGTCGATGATGATGATGCTGATGAAGAATCTCTCGCTCGCTCACGTTATACGATCGAGTTTGAGTTTGATTTGACAAAATATAGCAACTACCAAGGGACCACAACTCACAATGCGTTACGTCACATTACTGGGGTACAATGGACGGTAGAGGTAACAGCATAGCAGCCGCGGCCACCATATCTAAAAAAAGAACCTCTCGAAAACTGTACAGCGACAAAGAGCATGGAAACCAAAAATATTCGTTGGCTACGGAGAAAACAGGCGGCAACAAAGAGTTGTATCTCGCTTGTAGTTGCTTCTGCGTTTTATTAATGTTGTATCTCAGACTCTTTGACTATGGAGCGAGTTTATGTTTCTCTTCCTCTCTCCTACAATTTCAATTAATGATAATAATAAAAATTCTTCAAGAGGCTAACAATATCCGGGGTGGTGCTTATCTAACGAATGGAATGGTAATGGTTGATGATAGCATTGATGCTGAATATAAACTTAACTTGATGGTAAAAAAGAAGTTGCTCATTTAGTTGGTTTTGCTAATTAACTCAGCGGCTAATTCGGTTTGGTCTACTGCTAACCTACTTCCTGTTTCTCAAACTCAAAATTGGTACCACTTTTTATCCTTGAACTTTTGAGCCAATTGATGGGCAGCTTGAGCGTAGGATTCCGACGAGTTTAACATGTGCAAAGTTTTATCCTCAATCTCGCTAAGCTTCTCGCCACGCTCATCGAGACCCTCGCGTGCCATTCGCATCTCATAGCCCATGGTGCCCACGGCGGCGCCCTTCAACTTGTCCATTCCACCGGCCGACGGTTGACCCGCGGTGCCCGAGCTTCCGCTTGCCCCGCTACCACTAGTCGCGCCGGAGCCCAAATGTTTGGCCACGCCCCGCGAGGGCTTTCCCGACGAGCACTCGCCAAAGAGCTCGTCGCGATCCGATTGCTTTGTGCTGCTAGCCACCGAGAATAGGGATTTGAAGAAGTTTGCTCGCGGCATTTCGGGCATCTCGCGCGGAACATAAAGGGAGCCTATCATCTCGGCCACCAGAGCCTTGTACTGTGAGCTTAAGGTGAATTTTTGGATCTCGCTGGCCGAGGGTTGATAGAGACAGTGACCGTTGCGAGAGAAACACATACTAAGACTAATCCGTGGACTGGAGTAGGGAACAAAGTCCACGTCCATCAAAGGCCTTAATTTGGGCAACGAGTGGACAGTTAAATTGCCGGTTGCCAGATAGCTAACCAAACAACTCTCGTCAGGAGAACGCATTTGCACCACAGCAGAGCGACAGGCGTACGAGGAATCGCTAATTTGGATCTTGGCCACCAGATTGTTCTTGTTGGTTAGCAAACTCTTACTAGCGGACAGGTAGAGCTCCTGAGCTGCGGCTTGATTGGCGGCCGCCAGTGCGGCGGCCGATGCTTTGCCATGGCCACTGATTAGACCAGCCGCGGCGGCGCCGCCACTAACACTTCCGCTTGTTTGATGATGGTGATGATGATGCTCCCTGTTGTTGTTGTTGTTGTGCTGCTGGCTACCTGAAAGTTGCGCCAGAGATGGTATCTGGTAAACGCGAGCCTGTTTCTCGGAGACAATGGTTAAAAAGTGGCCCTGACGCGAGTCAAACGAGGAGCCCGGCGACGAGTCTAGCTGATGATGGTGACCTTGACTCGCGCTAGCCGACTTTGCTCCGGAAGTCCCGGCTGAATCGCCTGCCAGGGAATCGCCCTCGAGAGAGCTGCCCTGACTTCCGGTTGGCAAGCCAGAATTGGGAGCGGCCAAGCGCGAGGCTTCCGAGGTGAAGGGAGTCAGGCACAAGATGGCGCCGGGCAGACGGATGGCAGCGGAAGCTGTGGATGTTGCGTAATGCGTGGTTAAGAGTTTGAATGGGAAAACGGAAGAGTCAGTTTACTATCTTTTTCTTCATGTCATATCATTTGATCTCCTCTTTGGGGTGGATGCAAATTCTCGCACCGAAAAAGCAAGTCAACTGGCGGATGAGAGAGACTTACGAATTGGCTCGGCATTGACCGACTGCAACTGGAGCACCCGGTTGTCCTCGCTATCGGGCATCTGGAGTTGAACCATAAGCACGCAGCCACTTGAGGTGCCAAGCCATAGGGCCAGTTGGCCAGCTGCTGCCTCGCAAAGGTGATCTATTGGTTCGGTGTTTTCGTTTCGGATAGATTAGTGTCGGTGTTGTTAGTAAAGGTTTTGGTATTAGTGGAGAAGAGTTGTGGCTTGTTAATGGCAAGTGGGATCATTTGCATTCTGCTTTGACGGAAGTTGGGAGTGTGTCTCACAAATGAGCGGTGGGATGAGCTCAGCGGTTGCATTCAATCATCTTTCGTCTCGCATACTTCCACTAAAACCTGCGGTATCTGCTGCTACTACTACTCCTTTCTGGTAGACAAGTCATTTTGCCAAAAGATGAGAGACGCAGCAAGCGAGATAGAGAGACAGAGACGGAGAGAGATGCACCAAAAATTATGATTCGTCTGGATAATGCGATTAGCTGGCTTCTCCTCCCCCTTTCTCTCTCCCAATAGACGAGCGTTAAGGAAAAATATACTAACCATTTGGTGATTTATGGTTCCCGCTGGCGGAAGTGACGTTTGCGGGAGTTGCAATGGCGGCGAGGGCGGTGGCGGCCGCCGATGAGGACGATGACTGTGCGCCTGTTGAAGTGCCCGAGGATAACGGCTGATTCGAGCCGGGGCTTGAAACACCGGACGGCCACTCGAGGAAACACAGACACTGGATGGCCTCGAGCTGCTGCTGCTGCTGCAACTTGTTTCCGCTACCTGGAAGCGCACCTGCTGAGGCCTCATTTGGGCCAACATAACTGGAGCCACTGGAGCTTCGCGATCGATGAAA
This sequence comes from Aculops lycopersici, assembly GCA_015350385.1. Classification (NCBI taxonomy): domain Eukaryota; kingdom Metazoa; phylum Arthropoda; class Arachnida; order Trombidiformes; family Eriophyidae; genus Aculops; species Aculops lycopersici. The sequence continues at coordinate 4,669,460 of WNKI01000002.1, forward strand.
CGATGAGTCAAATTTATCTACTCGGATGGTTTTAGTTTAGTCGTGTGTTTGGTTGGTTTTTGTTTTTGTTTCGGATCCATTTTGTTTGTTTGTGGTGTTGGTTTTCGTTCGGTTTGATTTGATTTTGTTTGTTTGTCCGGGGATCAGGTTCAGCGGCATTCCAATGGCAGTTCATCGAATGCAGCCATGGTTTAAGTCGCGAGGTAGGTGGAGAGAAATGAAGATGGGATCTAGTTAGTATAATGAGTCCATACGCCGCTAGCTTTTATTGAAGCTCGTGCAGCCAGTGAGTCAATTGAACACAAGTGAGCGAATAGGAAAATGAGAAGGGGAAAAGAGTAAGATTGGAGAACAATTGGATGGGCTACACACAAATGCATAAACTCAAGCTACTACTTCTACGAGCTCCACTACAATCACCACTTCCTCTTCTACCTCAACTTCAGTTGCAGATGCGTAAGTCGTTGCTGTTGTTGTTGTTGCTACTACTAACGCTATTGTTGATTTTTCTCCTCTCTCTCTCTCTCTCTCCCCGCTATGCTAATTGGATCCCAGTTGAGCAACTGAACGGACGCCATTCGCTTCAAGCTGGACGACTTCCGTTTGCGACGAGAACAACATTGAAATAAAGCTCAAGTGTAACTATGGACCTCAACTGGCTGTGGAAGTGGCAAAACTCAAATCAGTATCCGTCAATCGACTACTTGTAAGCAGCAATATCGGCAAAAAAGGAAGAATCTCCATTCAAATGCTTTGTGAGTTCATCCGCCGGCTGCTCGTCGTTGAGTTGAGATTTCTCCCGAATTGTCCAGTCTTCCCGATGAGCAAAGATTCTCGCCGATGGGCGTGACCGGAATGGGATGGCGATCAAATGAGAGAGAGAGAGAGAAAGTCGCACGAGTTGGCACTATTCTTTGGTGCTCTCAACGTTACTCGTGTTCCGCACACAATCGGCCCACGAACACACGTCAGCCAAGCTAGCCAGCTAGCTTGCTGGACGTCTGGTAAGCTAGTCGGCTCTTATCTTGAGCCTGCGGCTAGCTCGCGAGGCTCGCACGTGAAGAGTAAAATTTACTCAGTCAAGCAATCTTTCGCAGTATAGCTGCGAGATTTGGCATGCTAACAGTTAGCTTGCCAAGTGTTGGGTTAGCGCGCAAAAGCTGAACCAACGCCGATAACAGCGGCCAACGGGAAAGAAAGGGAAATACTAAGAGAGAGAGCTAGTGCTGAGGCTCGTGTTTGCGTGTGTGTGTGTGCCAAGCTGAGCCAATAGGAAGCGCCTTGTCAATCCCCTCGACCGGAAGCGAGTAGTGAGAGCCAAGATAGAGACAGGCAAAGACCAAAGCCAAGTTCGACAACCGGTTGCCAGCTTGGAAACTCATATCTCAAGTCGCTCGCTTGGCACTTTCGCCTAGACGTCTCCGATTGTCTGCCTCTCTCTCTCTCTCTGTTGAACGACTGTCTCTTTCGCCGACTCTCTGATTGGCGGTCTATTTTGAATGCATTTCAAGCAACCAACAAGCAGCCAATCGAAAGAGAAAGAGGAGCGAGTTGCGAATTTAATATCTCGGAAGGCCAAGCGGCAAGCCCAGTGGCGACTGTAGGCAACTAGCAGTAGTGGCGGCAGTTGGACTTGCAGTGGCAAAGTTGCCACTGTGCAAGAGGAGCCTAGCTCGAGTGAGTCACTCGTTTGCCAAGTTGCGAATATAAATCAGCGCATTTCACTTCCGGTCGCTGCCGTCACTAAGCTAGCTAGAGGCAGTGGCGCAATTTGAGAGCTGCGTAGAGCCATCTAAGCAACACAAACACCAGCAAACATACCAATGCGCCGGCTAAAGGCGCGAAGGCCAAGGGCAAACGAGTGGCTTGCTGACGTTTGGAAGCCCGCGAAGGTCGCGCGTGTGGCCGAGGCGTTTGGTTAGCTTAGCTTTGGTTTGTCTGGTTTGGATCTTGTCGTGCCAGTTGAGTTTGTTGGTTGGCTTCCAGTTGCCATCCTATCGTCAGTCAGCAACTTGAACTGCAGTTGCTAATGCAACTGCGACTGCGACTGCGACTCCAAGTTCAACTTTGACGATGACCACGATGACGACCAAAACCACGAATACGACAACAGAACTAGAGGGTGGCCTACGATGGCAAACATTGCAAAGTTAGCCGAGATAGCGGCGAGGATAAATGGCCACGCCTCCGACAGAGCGAGAGGCGAACTCTTGGCTGGCGACGTCAGTGGGGTTAAAGTTTATGTGTTCCGGTTGGCTTGTATTTGTGGCAGCGGCTCTCAGCAAATGGACTGCAGCTTGGCTGGCAAATTTTCAATCACTTGCCGGGAGTTGCCACTCAGTGCGAGCTAGGCGATAGAGTTAGCCCGCCAGCTTAGCGCGAGCCATTCGATTGGCTGATGGGTGGGTCAGTTGGTGTTCTCATTCCCATTTGCGTCCGCATTCGCATTCGGGAGATAGGTGCGTCGGCACTTTCTGAATTATGCTTCCGTTAAAAATGGATTTCCAACGAAGTGCTCGCTGTACTTGGAGTTGTGAGAGGAATTTGCAGCCAGCCAGCCAGCCAACATCGACCAAAGGGGCAGCGGCCAAATCAAATTTGATCAAATTTTTCTCGACCAAAGCAAGTCGCGTCTGTGGAGCACAAGCGATTACCTGGTCGCGAGTCGCGAACAGAAGGCAAGAGCAACACCTAAAACAACTATTTTGGCCGGCCAAGTTCGATTGGCTGGTGAGCGGAACGGAAATGAATAAATTCGTGGATTATCTAGCCGCAACCAACGACTGGCAGCGTGTCGTTGCCATCTGGCCGTCTCAGTGGCTTTGATCATAAACTCGCAGGCCGGCGGCTGGATTGAGTCTACGCCGCTCAAGGTCAGTTAGCTATTAGTGGTGCCAGCAGGGAAGCTGGCAAGCTAGCTTGCCAGCCCGCTCGCCATCCGCCGGCTAAACTTGACCGATAGTTTCGGGCATCCACATGGCCTTAGTGGTGGCTGGTGGTCGTGATGGTCGCCGTCGCCACCAACGCCGTTGTAGTCGCAGCCACCGGTGGTGACAATGACAGGCGCCAAAACAATCGGGGTTCTCGTCGAGTCGCCTGGTTGGTTCTGTGCGCATGAGTCGGAATTAATGAGTTGGAGGCTTATTCCGTCGGCTCTCGTGGTCCCAAGCGCCTGGCGCTCTCTTCTCTGTCGCCTCTAAACTTTCCATCTAGCTTATTGCTTGGTCTTGCCGAGCTTCTGCCACCGCTGAATAGAGCATGACTTCGCGTGTCGCTATTAGCCGGCCACTAGTCTGCCCAGAGTACGATCCAGTTGAGCTCCTAGTGTCACCACTGCCACTGTGAGACTGACGTTCAATTTGACGTTGATTCGTAACTTTGAAAAGCTCAAGTTGGTTGGGCAACCATATGGCACAGTATGGATGGTCCTCGAGATGGACACACTCACCAAGATGCTAGTCAATGGAGCAAGCGACTCAACGAGCGACACTCGCATTTAGTCTTTACGACTCGACAACCCGAGGCAATGGAATTCGGCCTACAAAATTCGACTGTCTGATGACACAAGCCTAAACAGCTGACCAAAGAGAATGGCCAGTCGGCGAGAGAGAGACTAGCTTTCACGCCGACATCGAGTTGTCGTGTCGTTGATGGCGCGCTACTCGCTGGCTGGCGAAGAGGTCGTTGCAGTTCTTGCAAAGGAAAAGCTCGCTTCCGGTCGCTCGTCACTCAACGGACCAACTCCATAGGTCAGCCTCAAAACACATATATACACGAAGGACTCCGCAAACCACAACAATTTGAGTCAATGGAAATTCCATTCGAAATCGCTTTGCCGAGTCGATGGGCAGAGCGAGAAAAAGGAACGGAAATCTAATAGAATTCCCCTCCTGATTAGTGTCATCGAATGCTAGACGTTAACTGCCATCCTGAAGTGCCAGCAAGTTCAGCGAGTCGCTTGCAAATTTGCGATTGCAAATTCAATTGGAAGGAGGGGAGAATGCACATTGACAGTAGCAGTTCGAGTTTAGGCTAGATAATATTCGCGCTTTCGATTAGCAAGAACCACGTCGACGACGAGGATTTGGGAAATATCAAAATGGGCAAATATTATTATCGTTATGATTATTGTTATCATGACGATTATTGAGTTGAGTTTGGATTCAGTGGATTCGGCTAGTTCGATCTAAACGGCTCCTGACAGTCGAATAAACTGAACTGAACTGAACTCAAGCCAACTCTCTATGCGCCAATTTTCGCGCATATTTAGGCTCGCTGACAACCAGTCGCCACTAAGCGCTTTCAACGTACGCGACCTCGAGGGAAAAGGCTCGCCTCTCGTTTGCTGGTTATCGTGGCAGCCAATTGGGCGAATGCACTTTGCCGCAACGTCGGCGCTGGTTTCAATTCAAGCGAAGCAATCGACAGACTGAATGCAGTCGGTATGGTTGCCTTCGTGTTTGCGGAAACAAGCGGCGCGTTTAATTTCGCTCGCTAGCGAGATCAATCAGCTGATGAGCTGGACACGTTTCGGTTTCAGCCTCAGCTCTACTTCTAGTTTCAATTTTTAGTTTCAGTATCATTTTCAATTGCTGTTGCCCTAAGAGGTGAAGTTAGAGTTTGGGTTGCTTCTTTGGCGCCGCGTTCGAAATTGTAATTTCAACCAAAGAGACGCTGAGGCACTCAGCCACGAGATGCTCGTGCCCTGCTTGGCTAGCCAAGTTGCAAGACACCTCCGTGCATCAAATAGGACAAACACTTGTTCTCTCTCTCTCTCCCTTCTGCACTCAAAGCTAGCTAACCAAACACACACGCACACGCCTTTGCAAAGGTTGGCGTCTAGAAAGGGTTGCGCAATGACCATTTATCGTCGCTCGCTGCCACAGTTACCCTTACCGTTAGTGATACCGTTACCGTCACTTAGCGTTACAGTTGCATTTGGAGCGCTTGTTGGGTCGCAGTGATCGCAGGTGCATGAGCGAACAATTTCAAAAATGACGTTGCCTCAACGCGTGAGGCGCGCAAATTTTGCCAAGACACCACTTTGTTGGCAAGCGGCGGCAATTCACGAGCGAAGCCACATTCAATTCGGGGTACCAGTGGAAAACAAATTGAATTCCTCCGCTCCCCTAGAATCGGCTACCCGAGAATGTGTGTGAATGTCTATGTCGAGCGCCACTTTATATCCTTTTCGCTTCGGTGGTCTCCAGTAGCCGACACTAAGATCAGCGCAGTTTTCTTCTTGCGCTTCGTCGGGCCAACTTTGGCATGGTGCCGAGTCGAAATCGTTGGTGCCTCCAGGCGCTACTGCTGCTAGAAAGGAACTTCGTAGAAAGTTCAAGAGTGCAAAGCCAATTGGTGGCATTGGGCAAGAGAGAGAGAGAGCCGGCATCTCGAAGCTGGACTTACCTCCAGCTTCAAGGTCACCGCTAGTGCTGCTGCTGCTGCCATTGCAATTGGCTCTGCCAAACCAAAGAGTAAACTGAATTCGAAAGTGGATTTAGTGGAAAAATAGATAAGGAGATCTAAATTCAACTAAAGAAGATGATCTAGACGGATGAGCAGGTTAGCGGCTGCCCTGGGCGCCGCAATCTGCGAGGGAAATTTCCATCTTCCGCTTGCATCGAACCTGTTAGATGCCAAACCTGTGCGCTTGGTACGCTCATTGCGTCACTATCCCGTTACTAATTTCGTTTCCTATCGTTTCGATTCGCTGTAAACCACTCACCTGCTTGCTGATATTGGTGCTGCTGATCTAATCCATTGGATCCTGGTCCCATTGAGTCGCCGCCGCTGCCGGAAAAACCCAGCGACGATTGGCCATCGCCGTTGAGATTACCGCCGCCACCACCGGTTCCGGCGCAACCACTGCTGCTGCTCGTGGCTTCGCCGCCGCCGCCACTGCCACTGCCACTGCCACTGCCACTGCCACTGCCACTTCCGGTTGCCGAGGTGTGAATAGCCGAAATGGACAACATTCGCGAGATTATGCGCTTATTCTTCGGCGGCACAACAATACCTGACGCAGAGTTTCCTGCGCCGGGACCGCTTGACATCGCGTTTGGCTGCACCAGAGAATCCGCCAGGCGTCGCTGGGCGCGCATCGCGGGACTCGAGTCGGTGAAGGAGGAAGAGCTTTGCTCGTTGTTGTTGGTGCCACCGCCCCCTGAACCGGAAGAGCTCGAGCTAAACAGCTGCGAGGCGGTCATTTGGCGCTGGAAGAGTCTTGGCGGTTGTCTAGCGGAGCCATGCAGCGAGCCGCTGCTGGCCTGCTGTTGGTATTGCTGCTGTTGCTGCTGCTGCTGTGAGCTCGGCGACTGGCGGTGCTGCTGGTGGTGGCCGCCACCAACGAGCGCGTTGGTGCTGAATTGGCGCTGGAACATGGAGTTTGCCGGAGCGAAGCGTCGCTGGCGACTCGAGGGCGACTGCAGGTGATTGTTTTGGTTGGTGTGCGTAAGCGTGAGATAGCCAGTCGAGTTGGTGGTTGCAACGCGGCGAGATGAAACGACCAGCAGAAACGAGTTGAGAAAACGGAACAGGAAGTCGGGGATTTGCATTTTGGGCGCACGTAGGCGAGTTGTGTTACACAACGTTGCGTTGCCGTCAGGTTAGATGTCGGCATTAAGATGAAACAAAACGAAACGAAACGAAACCAGGAGAGTAACAGTAGAAGTTGCGTTGAGGTAGTAGTAGTGGTGGTCGTAGTAGTATGCGTAGTAGTATACGTAGTTGAGTCGAGTGAGTTAGTGGGTAGTGTGTGAGATGTAGTGAGGCGAGGGAGAGAGAAACGTTAGTCGGCGTGAATGGGCTAGAGTAGTTGCGTACCATTTGAGTGGTGAGACAGGAGCGATAGTTGTTGGTGATAAAGGTGAATTTGGTGGTTGTGGTTTTGGTGATGCGACGGCGAAATGGAGTTTGCTGCCTGCAACTTGCAATGCTGTTGCTGCTGAGCCGCCGATGCTTCTATTGGCTCGCAACTTTGGTTAGCTGCTGATGCTGCTGCTTGGCCAGGTACACTTCCACCGAGACTCGCGGCGGCACCGCTGCCGCCAAAGTTGTAACTAGTTCCGGCCAAATCTTGGTGCTGATGTTCGGTTCGCTTACGAAATGAGCCCGAAGGAGTCACGCCCCCGCCGGTGTAAGGGTTCGGGCTGGCCGGTTGCGTGGTGGGCGTTGGCGGCGGCGCTTGCAGTTGACTCGACGAGGAGGAACCGGACAAATGGTAGCAGGTTGATTGGGTTAGCGCGGCGCTAGGCGACAGCAGCGACTGATGCCGCGGCTGTTGGCCAGTCGAGTCGAAGGCGGCCAGAGCTGAGGCGCGCGAGACGGAGGCGGCGTTTGCTGTGCAGTTCGATAGCGACGAGCCATGAGGCAGCAGAGAAGCTGCCGGCGAGAGCTGTTATTTTTGAAACCCCAGATGAGCGTCGGGGGTTTTTTAAAAGTTAGCGGATTTATGTTGAGTGTCAGGTGGCACCTAGTTAGATTCTAGCTTTAGATTGAGGGGAGTCTAGTGGCCAGATGGATGGTGAGTTCGAGCAGCTTAAAGCGTTTGGTGGTGAAGCTAAAGCGAAAGCGATTTGCAGACATGAGTAGTCCAGAGCTGAGCCGAGTTGAGTTGAAATGGTTGGCTTTTGACTGAAACGAAGCGTGAGAAAGCGGAAGCTGCGGGTTGTGCAAGTTGTTATTTTGCTTTACTCTCCTCTAGATTCTCTGTTCCGTTTCGGTTTGTTTGATATTGTCTATTTGTGTGTTTCCCCTTCCGGCGGCCTCGCCACACACGCCAACGAGCCTGCAGGTGGTTCAAGGCCCAGGAAGCTGAACGATGACGCAGCCAGCTAGCTGTTCCCCAACTGAAAGGTATCCTATTTCTGAACTAGCGGCGTCTAATCACAGACCAAGTCAGTGATCGAGCTGAAGCAAGTGGGCCGCTCATAAGGGGACTAGAGCAACAACAGCTTGCGTGGCTGCCTTTCTTTCACTCTATATATGTATATATATATATCTTGGTTTCATTGCACATTTTTACGTTTGCCGCACCATTCTCCTGTTTTTCCCTCATCGTCACAAGCCTCGAGCGCGTGAAGCGAAAGGTAAACACAAGCCGGCAATTCATTATTCGCCTTAGAGTCGTAAACAGAAAAGTAAACTTGAACATAAAGGGAAAAACTCATCTTGCGGTCGACTGACTCATTTGCCACTCGTACAAAAGCAAGAGTTTTTAAAATAGAGAGACCGCCGCATGATTTTGCAGACACACAGAGCTCGCCTGGCGACGAGCTGACTTGTGCCTCTCTCTCTCTCTCTCTCTCTCTCTCTCTCTCTCTCTCTCTCTCGTCTCGTCGTCTACGTACGTACTACGTACTACGTACGTAGTAGTACGTACGTAGTACGTTAGTAGTACGTACGTACGTACGGTACGGTACGGTACG
>WNKI01000002.1:4677908-4690615 GCA_015350385.1 Aculops lycopersici
TAAGGTAAGGAACCGGACCCGGCCGACTAGTAGTTTAGTTCGTACGACGACACACGAGACGTCGCCGTCGTCGACGACGACTCGTACTCGTGTCTCTCTCTCTCTCTCTCTCTCTCTCTCTCTCTTCATTTCGATGGCTCTCCAATGATTTTGCCAATGATGTTGATAACATTTTGGAATTGAACGAGCGGCTTGGGAAAAGCAGGGCCCGATTGCATAATGTAATCGACCTAGCAATATATGTGTCTTTGTATTTGTGTGTGTGTGTGTTTGTTTGCAACAAAACAACAAATGTAAATTACATTAGTTGCATTGTTATTCTCGCTAATATTCAATGCGATAATATGGCGTATAGTGCTGTGACAGCTCCCAAGACCACAAACAACACCATTGCATCTAACAAGAGACTGGAGCTGCGCATTTGAGGGCCAGCAGTTGCAGTGTGCAACTCGCGAGATGAATGGCACCAAACTGGCAAGTGGCTAACCAAACTGCGCAACCCACCGACTTGGATGCCGTTAGCTAGCTAGCTTACTAGTATTTGTGAGGCCTTAGCGATCCATCAAAGGGAGTGCTTCGCAAGGGTTGTATTGTAGCTTTTGCTGGCAGCGACTTCCCAAGTCGCGCAATGACCAAACAATGGCCCCGCAGCCGGCAAACTGAGCCGAGCTCTCATTTATCAATTAACGCAAACTTGTCCGCCGCCGCCGCCAACGTAGCTGTTATTGCTACGAGTAAAATCGAGTGTCTGCTGAGGCTGAGGCTGTGACTCTTCTCTCGCCCTCTTCCACTACAATGCGCATGAAACGCAATTTTGACCGCCAGTCTCGAGGTTCGAATAGTAAGCCTAATAGGCCGGACTAGGGAGCGGAGCCTACCAGCGACCATCAAGCAAGAGTGTGCCGCCAACTATGAGAGTCGACTGTTCATTTAGTCATTATTGTCGCAAGCTTGCCAACTTTAGCCGCCGCAATACTCTAGCTCGAGGGCCCAAATACTCGACCAGCTTGATGATCATCATCATCTCCATTGCAACTTGGCTATCCATTGCGATTGTCGCTGGAGCTACAACAACCACCACTACTACTTCAACTATTGCTAGCATTTCAGGCCCTAAGGGGAATAGTGAAAGGGAGTAGCGTGGGCGCAGCTAGTGGACTGGAGAGTGTGGTACAGTGAAATATTTCGGCGTCTAGCCAACATTCGACCAGCACGGCAGCAAACTTCAGGCGCTCGGCTAGCTAGAGAGAGAAAGAAGCGGAAATTATCTTGCCAAAACAAGAGGGCGGCATCGAAAGTTGAGGCTTCGGCTCGGCGCTGTCGTCGGCATTTCAGCGGCCGCCAACACCAAACAAATGGACACCAGCGATGAGAGAGAGGCTCAATTAGTTGCTACAGGCGCAACGAAACTTACATTCCCCCCCCCCCCCGTCGACGGCGCCACTGCAACAACTACCACCACGACTGCCTCTATCAGTAGGAGTCCAGTCGGTCGTTGTGTTGCGTAACTAGGAACAAACTAACCAGCCAGTCGCAGTTGTCGTCGCGGGTCACATGGTGCACTGCAGCAAGACTGCCATTGCCACCACCACCACGAATCTCTTGAGACAACCAAGAGCGCGCCCTTCTATTAGGAACCCAGCGAACCAGTGAGTGGAACCCAGCGGACAAGTGGTAACTTTTAACACAACTCTAACTGCTCTCGACTATGGCAATGGCAAACTAACAGCCAACTGGCTGCCATCGAGCCAATCTGTTGTCGCCACGAAGCCAGTTAGCTTGCCAAAAAACATCAAAACAACAACATTAACTTGTTCGCCTCGTCTCGTCGCCCCACCTCCTTGCTCTCTAGGAGTGCGAGCGCTATGGGCTCGCATGGTGCTGCCACAACCAAGTGACTTTTTCTGGCAATTGCAGCCGCGGAGCGTCTAGCTTACTCTTTCCTCTCTAGCTCGAGGGTCCACTCCAAGCAACCAAACTATCGAAAGCATAACTAGTTGGCGACGAGTCTTGCTAAACTCGTGGCAGTGCGACAAGCGCGCAACTTCCGGTTCCTCTTCAAATCAGCGCGAACCACTGAGAGCCAAGTTGTCCCACTTTAAATAGCAACAACAACAACTGAGCCCAATGAGTGCCTTCGATCACCGGATAGGAATTGGCCAGCGGAAAAGCTGAGTGCTTCTAGTGGAACAACGATTCCGTTGGCTCATGTTAACTTGCAGGCTGAATCGGAGGCAACTTTGTAACTCCAGCGACTACCGCCTCTAGTTAATTGATAATCTCCATTTCAGCTAGTGATTGATGAAGCGAGAGCTCCAGAAATCAAGTGCACCTATAGATTTGTGAGACGAGTTTTGTGAGGAGCAAAGCGACATTGAATGTAGTTGAGTTGAAATGGTCGCGGAGGGCAAAAAGTTTTTGGTGAGTGAATTGAAAGCAGTTCGACAGAATTGCCTCCGAACCAAATTGGTTGAGTGATCACGTGAGATAAACTCCAGTTTCCTAGCGCCACTGTTCTAGATCTGGCTTCAACTCAAGTCCGCGAGAAGAGTTGTAATCTAAAGTTTTGCCAACAGGAGCAAGGAAGAAGAGACAAGTGGCAAGTGAGGAAGAGTCAAAGGGCGAAGGAAAAAAGCTTGCCAACTCACAAATTCATTGCAAAAAAGAGGCCTCCTGTTGGCCTTGCTACAATTGGAGGCCTCCAATGGCACAAAAGCGGCAATGTGCAACTATAAGCCAATGAGAGTTCGACGAAGATAATCTTCAATTGTCTCCAGCTGAATGATGCGCCTCGTCGGCCACGGAGTGTCTTTTCTCTCGCAAACTCTCACAACAACAGCAACAACAACAACGACGACGACGACGACCCTATGTACCCGTTTGGCTGATAATGCTATAGTATTGCCCAACACTCGCACGCTAACATAGACACAACAATGATGGTAAAAGTCAATGTGAATGGGAGACGCAAGGAGATGGAAATGGAAATGGAAACTCGCGAAAGACTAACTCACCCATAAGCTTGCTGAACAATGAGGAGATTCCCTGGCTCACGGAAGCGGACTCGCCACTCTGGTGCGATGGTTGCACTATTGCATCATTGGCCACTTGACCTCTCCTCTCATTCTCTTCTATTGCGTTGGGATAATCGGGTTGTAGTTGTTGGTGGTGGGGGTCGTTGTTGTCGACATCGTCATCATCGTCGTCTCTTTCCACTCGACCGCATGCAAGTTGCGAGCTCGCAACAACGCTGACCTTGACAACAGACGGCTCGCTAATCAAAGGCTGCTGTTTCTGCTGCTGCCCAGTTGCCTGCTGGCCGGCGAGTTTCTGCTGCGCCGCCATCTTAGTGCTCGTCTCGCTGCTAGCCTCCATCGTCGTCGTCGTCGTCATAGTCTCAAGTCCATCTACTCGCAACTCTTGAATGGGCGACTCTCGTCGCTTGCCGCCGCTACTAGCAGCGGCCCCACTTCCACCGAGACCAAAGTTACCGTAGCTACCAAGGAGAAAGGAGGACAACCTGCGGCCAGTCGAGTGACTCGTGGTCTTGGTGGTCGATTTCGTTGCAGTTTCCGCTTCCCTTTGCGACCCGAGCAGACTACCCGTTCCTGTCACGGCAATCGATTGCCTCTTTCTAGTTCGCGGTGGCGCAACGGGAACCTTTTGGGTGTCGGCGGAAGCCCGGCGAAGTTCCTCGGCGGCAAGTTTGTTGGCCAAGTTTGTTGCTGGTTGTAGCGGCGGCGGCGGCGGCGGCAGCTTAGTCTCACCGCTGCCACTACCACTGCCAACACTTCCGCCGACAGCCAGTGACTCTGCCGTGGCTAGCGGAAACCTAGCAGCTGCTTGAGCTATTAAGTTGCCCTTGTCGGCAGTCTGCTCCTGCCGCTCGAATTTCCGGCCCTCGATTGTAGCTGGCTGTTGTTGTTGTTGTTGTTGTTGTTGCTCAGTCTCACATCTAGCTTCGGACTCGCGAGGTTGGCCTTCAATTTCCAAAGTCACTTTAGTGGCGCTGATGCCTTTGCCGCTATCGCCGCCGCTGTCTCTGTGTTCCGCGCTGCAAGCGCCCAGGGTCGCAAGCTGGCCTTCAGCTTCGCGTGCGGCAACGTCACCTCCGCTTGAGGCCCCAGTTGCTGGCTTACCGGCGTCGTTGTTATCGTTGCTGCATTTTAGTTGCTGCTGTTGGTCATTGGGTTCTTGTTTGCCAGCCGGCGACTGGTGCGCGTCTCCGCTAGTCGCACTGCCGCCCTGACCATGGCCACCGGGTGCAGCCGCTACCACCTTCATTAGGGTAGTGATTTTGGTAACGGTGACGGTCGCGATGGCGATGGCGATGGCGATGGCGGTCGGTGGTTGTGTGTGACGCAACGATCAAGTGTATCAATGGCAACAACAACATCGACCACGACCACGACCAAAACGCCGAGAAAAACCAAGAGACGTTATGGCATCCAGGCGATCGTGTGGGGCGATGCGTGGTTTCCTCGAAATTTCAAGTAACATTCGATTGGCAGTGGGTCGGTGCGTTTGCGTTTTGGTTGCAACAATGAGCAAGACACACAATAACCAAACAACCACACCGCGATGGCCAATCACAATGATGAATATAACACACGGGGAGAGGCCGGTTATGTTTGGGTGGTGGTGGTGGTGGTTGGTTTTGTGGTTGTTTCATGCAAGAGAAAGAACAATTCGGTCGGTGTCGGTGGGCGATACGTCATTCGGTTGCGCAAAGTAAATGGTTGGTTGTTGGCGTTGGTCGCGATCCAGTTACGCCATCAGTCAGGCCAGTTAACATGGGAAAGCAATTGGACGACATCGTAAAGGTGACATATATACGTTACGCGTATTGCGTATTTGTTTGGGCAAATGTGTGTGCGTATTTTAGGGTTTACATTAGCAACCGAATGGGAGAAGGACGTGCGGCGGTGACATAACATTGGGAAATATATCGGCCACGTCGTCGTTTTTGTTGTTATTGTTGATGGTGTTATCGGTGTTTCAGGTAGCATTATGTGTTTTTTTGGTGTAATGGGCGGCCGTTTGTTGTTTGTTCGGGTTCACGTTTGCGTATGAAATATGATTTCATTTGGCCAAGTGCCGAATGAGTCGCGAGATGGAATTTGGGTTTGGTTAGTATATATATATATATATATATATATATATATATGTGTGTGTGTGTGTGTGTGTGTGTGTGTGTGTGTATGTGTGTGTGTGTGTGTATAATTGGGTGTTTGGTTGGTGCATTTGTTTGGGTGGCGGGCAAAATTAGGTGATATTGACAGTTAGCAAAAGAAATGTTTTCTATGGAAGAATGGGAGTTGGAAGGTAACAGCATGGAGAGTTGTTATTTTCTCTCTCTCTCTCTTTATAGCAATTAAGTGAGTTTTACATGAGAGAGTGATTAGAAAGGTAGGCAGCAGCTTGAGGGTAAAAGTTTAGAGATGTCTGTTCAGATTAAATGGTGGTGGTGTTAGAATAAACATAGTCCCGAGGGGAAATTAGCCACGGCTACTCGTAGGCCCGGTAAAAAGGTAGAACGGATGGAAGTGGTGGAGGTAGTGGTTGTTGGGGCAGAATAGTAGAGCAAGCAGAAGCTTGGCGCCGTGATTGTCACGAAGCGCCAAGCTCAAAACTCGGATCCGATAAGCTTGGTTGCATGGTCTTCCATGTGACCGCGGCTCGCTCATCGTCATAGTCGTGCGTCGAATGTTTTGACTTCCGTTTTGTATGGTTACACGAGAGCTAGAGAGAAGGAGGAAATTACATTCGCTCCTCATTGTCTCTCTCCGTCCCTCTCGGTTGGCCAGCTAGCTTGACGACGACGACGCTAAGCTCGCAAGGTTTTTACGCGCGATCTTTCTCTCTCCCGTTGAATGGAGTCACGTCGGGGTTAAGAGAAGCGCCCTTTGCAGCCGAGTGGCAAGCTAGCTAGCTGGCTGGCGCGCGGCCCATTGACTTGCACTGCTCTTGAGAGACAAAACATGGAATAAAATATGTGACCTAAAATGGCGAGCAAGTTGCTGTGGTTGAGTCGCTTAAGCAGCGAGCGATAAACGCAAACTGAAAACAAATTCCACCGGATGATCAGCTAAAAAGATTGCCAAAACTTCCGGTTGCTTAAGTCCAAGCAATCGCAAGATGTAAACAATCTGAGTGGCGCGATAACTTTCCAGTTTAGATTCCTTGTGGCAAGTTCATCTTTACATTGACACACTGATACTTGAGGGTCTCAAAGTAGTTTTATGTGATCAAAACGCCACAATACCATAAAGCCACATAGGCTCTCGCGTGCGGGACCCAAGCAAAACTTGGGTCCTGATCCTTTCCTTTTACCCGGTCCTCAGTGCTAGCATAATAGAAATTATGCTCTAGACTCACAAGCTTAGTAAAATATCGCTAGTTTAGTAGCAAAAACAACCACTCATACGAGCACTCTGTAGATAGATATACTCTAGCAAGCACATTGAATTTTCTTTTTCCTTCCCCCTGACACTTGCCATGGTACAATTGCTTGCCAAGATCAAATAAGTTTCTCATCCAGATCGTCTATAATGATCAAATACTATGCTGCCACCACCGAGTGCCTCGTGCGAGTTTATCCCACTTTATCTCGCTGTCGTGCGTCTCATGGTCGGAGTTCAGCTCAAACAGAGGGGACTGAACGCGACCAAGAAGGCCATTGAATTGAATCCGGGAAGCGGAAGTTTTAATCTAGTTCACTCATTCATAGAAAACCAAGTGGAAAGATATGGAATTGTTGCTCACTTCGTGTGCCTCCCAAAACTGGAGCACGAGCAGCGAGTAAACATCTCATAACATTCATTCATTCGGACCACAATCAGACTTAAGTGTATAGCAACGAGGAATGAGAAAGAAAGTGCTAGCAGCTTATTTGATCTGATACTGACTAAAGCTCGAGTCACTACTACTATGCTGCTAAACGTTAACGCTAATGTTCTTGCAATTCTAATATCTGTTCCGCTTTTTCCATTCTTTTCCAGCTCCGTTTTTGTCCCTCCAAAACTCAGATGCAGTTGCAACACAACGCAATGCAATGTCAAGTCTGAGTTGGAGCTACGGAGAGTGTCTTGATTATTCGTATATAGCGCATTTGATAGAGCGTAAGCGATTGCAAGCGGCAGGTGGTTGGTGTTGGATTCAGGAATTGGGAAATTCTTGGCTTGGTTTTGGAGTTTAGGCTGGAGCTGGAAATTCGAGGTAATGGAAGCGGGGAGATTGCGAAGCGGGAAAAGCGGGACGAGAGATAGCAGCGATAAAATTTGCATCATAAACTTACCTGGCCGGCTATTGAGCATGCATCATGATGATCGGCGGCTGCATCCTTTGTAGATGTCGCCCCATTATCCTGCTTGCGATCTGGATCAATCTGAACTTGCATTCCACTTCCATTGTCCGACGAGCTCTTGCTCGCGCTTGAGGAGGCGGCGGTGGCGGCGGAGCTATTTTTGTTAAGATGCTCGCCACCTGAGGCCGACGACGATAATGATGGACTGGCGCCAGTTTGGCTATAATGATGCTGTAGAATGGAACTCGTAGCATAGGGTTGTATGCTTATATCACGATTACTCGCTGCCAACGACGAGGCGCCACCATAGAGTTCGCCAAGATTGGCGTTTATAATGACACACTTTTGGATTATATCCACTAACACAATTCCGTTCTCATGGGCATAAGCAAGTCTAGTCAAGTTTTCAATTGATGTGTCCATGACCAATCATGTAAGTTGCATAGAGATAGTATTTGTAATAGAAGTGTTTGATGTTAATGTATTCGTTTGTTTGTTTCATTTTGCAATCGGCAGCAATATCCGGTGGAAAATGTAAGAGAAATTGTTAGATCATCAAGCGAACGCATGGAGCAATAATAATGACAGTAACAATAATAATATCAACAATCAACATGCAACGAGTTTGAAGTTATTGGAGGGTTTCAGTTATAAAGATTAGGGAGATTCGTTAGTTTGCATTGTCCTCATAGCAAAAACTATTTCTCGTTCAGTTTGCACGTTTTACTGTCTCCTTCCTTTCCGGTTGCCATTAGAGCATTCTAAAATGGCAACCGGTATCTCGCTAAGGTCAATGAAAATCACTGAAAAGGAAGAGAGAAATAGATAAGCCTAAAAGTTCGGCCGGAAGCTCAAAGTGCATCAGTAATATCAATCAGCAGCTGCTGTGATCTCGACGAGCAAAGGTGGTGTTAATGGCGAAAAGCCAGGTTGCAGGCTATCCGCAGGTAAAGCGCCCCTAGCGACTTGATATCAAGTCGCTAGGTGCTGTTACTGCATTGTTGTTGTCGTTGTTGAACCCTTTCATCCTGTAAACCACTACAACGCGCTCGTCAGCTAGTTAGGAAACCCTAACATATAACACAAATTTGCAAACAATGTTATGTTTGCATAAGTGAGCAACAACTTTTAGCCAATGAAGACTGATGCTGCTTTAGTTTGACAAGTTCTAACACTACTCTGCCAGAACTAGACCCAAGTTTACCCAGCATCGCAACACGAGCAGCGGTCGCGAAGACCACTCCAAATTTTGCGCTGAACTTGTAATCTCTTTCTCACACTCACACACACTCGGGTACCTGGCAAGCTAGCTAACTAGCCGGATAAATGGTAGGCAAACCGCAAAGGTGAGCCAACTTATACTTACATGTTGTGCGTCGCTTGGAATTGCAACGCCGTCACTTTGGGCGGGGCTAGGCAGTGGTGCGAGATATTTTTGCTTGCGTCGCTTACATCCGCATTAGTTGCATTTGAAGCAGAGGTAGTGATGGTGGTGTTGCTTGATGTGGTCAAGTGGCAATCATCGGATGTGACTAGAAGTGGCGTTAGACAGATGAGCTCCACTTGGAATCCGCTTGTGGCCGAGCGGCTAGCGCTGCGCTTACCGCCGCCAACTGCTCCTCCTCCAGCCGAGGAGCTTGAGCCGCCGGAAGTGGCAACTCGCTCACTGCGCACCTTGAGCAAGTGATGCTGTCGTTGCATTGAACCATTGTTGTTGGTAATGTTATTGTTGCCACTGCTACTTCCTTGATTACCACTACTACTCTCACTGCTTCCTGTTTGGTGCTGTACTTTCGGGTCAACCAAAATGGTGGCTATCTCATTGGCGGCAGAGCCGCCGCCGCCAGCTTCCTTATTCTTATTCAATCTAAATTGGATAACCTGTGCCAAGGCTCCAGCAACCAGGAGGTGCTTTGTCTGCGAATTGAATTCAATTTTCTCAATTGCGAAATAGTCTTCGACCGGCGCAAAGCCGTCACTTGCTGCAGCCAGCGCCGCTAGGTCCGAGTCCTCGCTACTTCCGGTAGCAACAGCACCAGAACCAAACGGTTGACCACACCTGCTGCCGCCACCGTAATCACTACCCGTCGTCGATTTGGTCGGAGAGGTTACGCTGCCTAATGAGCGTTGCTGCCTAGAACGCGCCTCGCTGCCACTTCCGTTTGGAACAATCACCGAGTTGGCAAGCTTATTTGGTCGCACAAACAACTTGGAAGTCTTTATCTTGCTTATCAGGTCAAAATTTGCCCCGCTCATGTCCCAAAATTTGATACTTCCGTCGGCGTGACCCGTGATCACAAGCTCGGGGTAGCTTTGCATTGATTGGCCCCACTCGCCGCCATTGATTGGCCACTTTTTGTCACTATAACCCTTTTTGGGCGCACGAGAGATGACATTCTGTGAGGTTGAGTAGAGTAATGGAATTAGGTCGCTACTACAATCGGCTAAATATTGGATACAAGTCACCTGGGACTCGTTTAGATCGGCACTGGGATAAGGCGAATCGTAAGTTGGATAACCGGGACTGGTGAGATCAATGAGAACTAGCTCGTTTGCCAGCAATACAATAACTGTTAGTGGATCTGAGGTATCGTTGTTGTAGGGACTATTGTCGCAAATAGTTATAAAATCAATGATTGTTTCGTCCATCTCCAAAACGGTGATTGATTTTCCAAACATAACAGTCAGAGAGGTTAAACGCAAACTCTTTCTTGATTGTCTCTTCTGTTGGGACATTGAATCACTGCAACCACCGGAGGTCAGCATTGCATTTGGAGAAACACTTGCCGATTTGAGTTGATGAGCTTGGAGCAGTGTACTTGTCGATGATAATGATGATTGCGCTGAAGGTTGCTGTTGTAACATTGAGGACTGTGCTCGAAGGCCACCACCGCTAGCACTTGTATCAGTTCCACTGCCACCGAGACCATCGAGTCCGTCGTAGGGCAGTCCGCCGGAAAAGAGTAAAAATTGCTCATTATTTTTCGCCGTCTTCCATTCCACCTTATTTATGGGCCTATATAGTTCATTATTCAATGATCTTGCAAACGAGCTTGCCAATGAGAGAGGGTGAGCTCGTTGTTGCGGTTGGTCGGCGCTAAGACCCATTGCCGTTGCCTGCTGTTGTTGCTCGCTAGATGGCAGCGTCTTGGCGTGTGGATGTAGGATTTGCATGGGCTTGGCATTGGATCGAGTCTGCCAGGTTACGAGACTTCCGTCTCCGTGAGCGGCAACAAATTGCTTTCCCTCATGGTGCCAATCTAACCATAGGAGATTGTCAACATGATAATAGCGCCCTTCAGCAGAGCGCGCCTTTAAATCCCATAGGACAATGCAACCACTTTCAAATCCTACCAAAAGCTTATTGTTATCCTGTGGACACTCG
This sequence comes from Aculops lycopersici, assembly GCA_015350385.1. NCBI lineage: Eukaryota > Metazoa > Arthropoda > Arachnida > Trombidiformes > Eriophyidae > Aculops > Aculops lycopersici. The sequence continues at coordinate 4,688,600 of WNKI01000002.1, forward strand.
CTAATGTGTATTATTGATCCGGGATGGTTTTTGCGCGATAATTCAATTGCCTTGTTCCAAGCAATCTGATATCCAGACAGTTCGAAGGTCTCTACATTAACCACATGCACATTACCCCTTTCGGTTCCAATATAAAGCCACTTGCTAGCCACCGTCTGGTGGATGAAGGTTATGTGTTCGCGTTGAAATTTTAGCGTATGCAAGACTTCCGGCTGCCGCTTGGCCGGATCTAGGCCGCTGGTTGGTGAGGGGGTTAGCTGATCGGCTAGGTAGTCGGCGACTGCGTCATTGCCTCCGCTATCTGTACTATGGCCCAATAATGAGGCCGCGGCGGCCGCCGCCGCCGACGAGGACGAGGAGCCGCCCGATTGTGGACCCGAGCCAACGCCGCTACTGCTACTTCCGCCGGCGCCACCTCCTGCGCTTCCAGTGGGCGGGGCAGGTGAACTAGAACTACCCATCCCGCCGCCGCCGCCACCACCTGTGGCTGAGAGTTGCAATTTGAGATTTGGTCCGCGCAAACTCCACAAGTGAATACTATCGTCAGCAGTCACTGTTATCAAGGCGCCTTGATTGACGATAAACTTCATGTGCGTAACCGGATATGAAGGCTCATGCTGAGCCCATACATCCACGCCAGGCCGACCAAAGATTCGGATGGCACCGGATTTGGTTCCAATGGCTGAAATCTTTTGAACCGGATCGAAGGCCAATGCTGTGGGGCTCTCGGGAAATCCATGTCGAGCCACTTGGCACAATGAAAAATGCGACGCCTTCAGCTGGCCACCAAACTCGCTTGCCCGCTCGGGGTTTGGTTGCGAGCCACCACGCCCACCCTGGCTACCCTGATTAGAGCGGATGGTGTCGAGGACGTTCCTCAAGAAGCCGCCTTTCTTCATTTTTGAGCTAGTTTTAGTCTTGACCAATTAGTCTTGAGATGTACCTAATTTGCCTACTTCCTTGTTGTTCAATTCGTTGCTCGTGTATCTTTAGACTGATGAGTTCTTTTGGAATGTAAATTAATTTAGTCTTGTCGGTTGTTTCTTCCTCTTTGCTTGCTAATTTTTTAGGCTATCAATGGATATAATGACTACAGTAATAACATCAACGATGGCACTATATGCTACATCAATTTCTCAACTCGATCGACTTGATGCTTTGGCTAACTGGTAAAGTAGTAATAAATAATAACAATAATAATAATAGACAGGTAGATAGATAATTAGATAGAATAGTGATAATAATTGTAATACTTCTTTCCCTTTGGAAAGAATAACTAGACTGAGATAATGGTGAGATGAGATCCCGCTTTGACACTTGAGCCTTCTTCTCTTGTTTTGGACTTCTCCTCAAACCTCCAAACCGAACATAACATAATTGAATGGCGTTCTTTCGATCAGAGTGCTATCTTAGTCTTGCCAACTTGAATCGATGATTTGTTGCTGATTGCCGAGAAGTTGAATAGAATATTGAATATTGCTCGTTGTTGTTGTTGTAGTTGTCGAGATTGCAGATAGTGACCAATCCAAGAAGCCATGAGAACCACGTGAGTCTCTCATTCGTTAACCTCCAACAACGAGTAGCACTCTTGCACCTTGATCTTGAGGGGTTTTAAAAATCACGCTTTGTTTATCATAGTTGTTTTGCGATTTGAGTTCTTGTTATAGTTGCAGTTGTTTACGTTTTTAGTTTTAATTTTTATTTACTTCCAAATATAAAATTAAAACGCTCTCTGTCTCTGTCTTTTTCTCTGCAAGCTAGACGACGCTCTAGACTCCGGAGTTTATTTTGTGGACACCCACCGGCGGCTCACCTGGCGGCACTCAGGTGACACTGAGCACTTGATGCGATTCGTCTATTTTGCGCGCCCCCAAACTAATCTCTTCTCGCGCAATTCGATGCAAGTGGCCCACCTTTGTCGCCAAGGGGACACCTGTTTCCTTCTAATCTCCTTTCTCCTCTTCTCTACTCTCGTCTCAACTCTCTCTCTCTCTCTCTCTCTCTCTCTCTCTCTCT
>WNKI01000002.1:4690635-4716461 GCA_015350385.1 Aculops lycopersici
CTCTCTCTACTCTACTACTCTCTCTCTCTCTCTCTACTCTACTCTCTCTCTACTCACTCTCTCTCTCTCTCTCTCTCTCTCTCTCTCTCTCTCTCTCTCTCTCTCTCTCTCTCTCTCTCTCTCTCTCTCTCTCTCTCTCTCTCTCTCTCTCTCTCTCTCTCTCTCTCTCTCTCTCTCTCTCTCTCTCTCTCTCTCTCTCTCTCTCTCTCTCTCTCTTTCTCGTCCGCTGGCAGGTATTTTGTGTTCACGTCAGCTGATCTCGCCCTGGCCACTGCCAAACTCAATGTGAGACATTTGCAACCATCAACTAGGGTTCCGCGAACACACACACACACACGCACACACATACACTCTCGCTGTCAAATGTAGAAAGGGAGGAGAACGCGAATTTAGCTCGGCCACTTGCTCTTTCTCTAGCTTTTTGCTCGAATTCTATTCGATTTCGTTGGGAAAATGCGTGCTGCCGCTCAAATCGTTCGTACTGTATGTCGAGTTGCCTTTGTAATGGTTGTGTGCGACTGCTGCTGTAACTTTGCTCCCGTTACTGCATCGCTCTTTGGATGCCATGGTCGGGCCGCGGCGGCGTCGGCGCAAGAGGAACCAGCCAGCCAGTCAGCTTGGCTAGCGAGCCAAAATGGCAGCGGCGCTGGTTGTTGTTGCTGCTGCAGTGGCAAAAGCAACCACCTTGCGTTGCACGCAACACAGCGAGCTAGCGAGAGACTAACACTGCGGCGTCGCAAAGAAATCTGCTGCGAGCGCCACCCCTGTGTTTTTTCTGGCGATCCCCGTGGCAAGTAAGTCTAAGGAGAGCACAAATCCTATTGGCAGTGCAAAGAACACAAAAACACGTTCACTTGCGTTCGCTGATGCCGAAGCCGAAGCCGAAGCCGCGACAGCAGCAGCTTCAACAACAACAAAGGCACCGTCGTCATCTTCGCAACTCTGTGATGAATTTATTAACCTCTTCTCAATCTTCCCAAGGACTCAAAGTTGTACTCTAAGAATTCACGACCAACTTACCTATCCCCTCGACCACCCGCTGCTTGCTGCTAGCTAACCAACCAATTTATTCGTATTTAATATCCTATCTAGCTGAATAGAACAGCCCAACAAACCAGGAGGAGCAGCAAATCAAGTTGGTAACAATTTGATCGTGCCAACAATTCTCACCGAGACAACCGTTCTCTATTGACTCACTGAACTTAAATTTAACCATAGATTAGATCATCAAATAAACATCAAAATGAACAGCCCGCTCGTGAAGGGAATCCAAGGCTTTCTGGACAATGTCGACAAGAAGGCATCCTATGCCATCTACTCAAAATCACAAAAATTTTTGCCTAGACTAAAGCCCTTCCTAGTTGCCTTGGAATGGTCATGCAATGGACTCGTCTGGCTGGCAATGGATATTCTATTGATTGTAACAAATCAGCAGCAAACCTCCATGTTGCCAAAACTATTGATCGGCCTTATAACGGATATATTCTATGTTGCAATCATTAAGGCACTTGCAAGAAGACGGAGACCCACCTATGCCTATCAGCGCGATCAAATGATTGTCTCCAACATTGACAAACACTCCTTTCCCTCCGGCCACTGTTCACGAGCCACCTATGTGGCCCTATTTGCTCGCCACTACTTTGCCCACTCATCGCCCTTCTTCACATTTATGGTCAGCGTCTGGGCAGCTTGCACTTGTAGCTCTAGAGTCCTGTTGGGCAGGCATCATGTTTTGGATTGTGTGGCCGGCGCTGCACTTGGTTGGTTCAATTTTACAACTCAATTCCACTCACCCTTACCTATTAACGCCATTGGTATGTTCTTCATTAGATCACTCTTTGGTGCAAAGGCTTTCAGCGATCCCAACGACATGGACGGAACTGACGCCTTCGAGTAGGGGACAGGTGATTCCAGAAGGCGGGTACACCTAAACAATGGATAGGATGATATTTGGTTCTTATATTTAAAATAGGTGTACTGGGTGAACTCCTGTAATCTGAAAGATCATCTAAGTTTTTCAATCACTTTTATACAAAAACAGCAGCAGCGTCACAATACTTCTATTGCATAACATTTGTTGTAATGTTATCTCATCATCATCATCATCACAACTTATGCCACCTTACTGATCAACTTAGAGTCCATAAATTTAGATGTCCATGTTCTCGATCCCATTGATTGCCTTAATAATACCATACAAACTAAGCAAACAAATCGCACCAGACTGTGCTCTCGAGATCACGCGAGTTCATTGGTCTTGCCAGTGTTACAGTGAGACTTTTATGGCATCAGTCTAGATCTAATTAGTTTAGCTGTAGTCGTGGTCATAACTTCTATGTTTTCGTCGCCCATTGAATTACTACTTATTCTATTCTATTCTATTTGTCCTTGCTATAGCTTACAGTAGCTATTAATCGAAAACTCAACTAATTACTTGTCAACTTGTCGACAACCAAATTTACTGCTGATTCACTCTGCGCACGAGATGCAATTTGTACTAGTTTTGTCAAGCTAATTAGCTTTGCAAAATTACTTCTAGCACCCATTTGAGTTACATGATCCACCAGATATTGTAAAATCTAACCTTGTAACCAAACGCCCAGCAATGGTGGTCATTAGTCATGACGAGTATATAAGGGTGAAAAGTCGCCGGTTTGACGATTACAATTTTTCAATCTAAAATATAATTGACATACAGCCGATAAGAGAATCGAAGCAAAGTTTCAAACAGTTATTGGAAATCAAACTAAGTATCCATCAAAATGAAGAGTATCTTCACTATTAAAACAATATCTAAGATTCTCTTGATCACTTGTTGTTTAGCTCTGATTGATAGAAGATCAGACGCACTGCTTTTGGGTAACTTTATTGGATGTAACTCATTTGGTTGCCGCTTGTCACAACTAGAGAACGATGTTGCCCAATTGAAGACTCAAATGGCCGCCATGAACTACAACAACCGCGGAAACAACAATCAGAACCAGGGTTATAATAACCAGGGACTCAGTAACGGCAACGGTCTTATGAACGGTCTCAACAACGGTCTTAACAATGGTCTCAATAACCAAGGAACAACCAACAACCAAGGAAACAAACCGGGTACTAACCAGGGTACTTCGAACAGGGTGAGTTATAACCTACTAGACTATCCCAGCCAGCAACAGCAGCAAGAACTGAGACGGGTCAATGGGTACCAGAATGATCTCGGCAACCAGTTTTATCGATCGTAAAGGTTAACTAAATAAATTATCACGTCAAACACAAGGTTATAGACCGAATGAAAAGTTTTGTTTCACGTTCCTTCTCTTTTCTCTAGAAACTATCAAGTTCAAGTTTTCCCAAAAAAAAAATGGAAAGGTTCTCCATTTTTCACACTGAATGCACTCTAAATTTAGACTGATCCCTGGCTATATGTCAGCATCTGATGTCACAGCGATTTTTACGGGAGCGATCAGAATGATCCGCCTCCCTCTACACTACAACCTAACATAACAAAAGTTTGAATGGAGTTTGATAACCCATTTAAATGATAGCAATAGTTGATTGATGCAAGCTATTGGTAACATAATACGAGAGATATAAATCAAGATCATCATGATCAAGACTCCTATTTTGGGTCTCGCAACCCTATTTGTGGTCTGCATAGCCGTTTCAGCCACGCGAATGAACCGACCATACGACTGCTCGGGTACTACGCAAATCGAACCACTATCCAAGTTCGCTAGTGGTGTTTGTAAAAAGGTGAGCACCTTTGATGAGAATGAATTTGAAGAGTATAAGGAAGATCTTGAGCCTGATGATCGTCTTGATATTGTTGAAATCTGCACGTGCAATCTGCTGCGCCACGAGCTGGCATGGAAGGCATTGGTGAATCATAGAATCAACACCATTTACCTGGCTACACATAAGCTTGTCGACGAGGCAGTGGCCAAGAAGAGGAAGCAGCTTGATGTAGACACAGATGTTCCAACCAAGGAACTTTTGACCGAGTTGGGCGACGATGATGGACACATTTTCTATTGGGACAATCTATCGAATCTTCTAGTCGAGGCTGTGGAGGAACCTAAGAAGGCAACTAATGTTGCGCAAGATTTCATGAATCATTACTCTAAGGTCTACTACAATCCAGAGACTTACACTAGACCATACAACGCTATCTCAATCGAAATGCAAAAGGAAGTCTCATTAACTTGTTCAAAACACATCCGAGACTTTGACATCTTCTTGTTCTACTTTGATAGATTGAAGAGTCTTTCCGGAAATGAGCGTTTTGTTTTGGAAGTGGTTGGATATAATTACGATCTATATCGTTTGTTCACCGCCATGAAGCTTTGCGATTTCTTGAGCAGGGCCGATTATATCGGATGGAAGGTCGACGACTAAACTAATTTATTGGATACAAATGAATACAAAAAGACTATCCGATTGATTAACCGAGTGAGCCATCGGAAAATACAACCAAAAAAGTGAATTGATCGTTGGCAATCTTGAGACAATTACAATGTGTTAAGAAATCGCATATGTTTTAATGAGTAATAATTAAACTATCAGGCGAGTGATCCTTCAAGTTGTATCAGACCATATTATTTATAACAGTCGTTTGTAGAGAGCCCATTTGAGCTGTTAACTTATCCATTGCTGAATATTTGGCATTGTTTTGTGATGGATTTGTAAGCTCCAAAACATCGTTTATCTCATCAATGGAACCCTTGATTGTCCCATCTAGAATACACGAGACTAGTAGATCCACTACCTCGCCAACACTTAAGCTCAACTCGTCCGATATGAGATCTAAGCGAACTCTAGTGTAGGGTTTGACAAACCTGGTCAGCACCTGAGTTCTGATATTTTTCAACAAGTCCTCTATGTGCTCCTTGATGAACATGTCATCCATTATACTATTCCTGTTGCAATTCAGTATCTTCTCAAAACCAACGATATCATTGTTTTGATAGGCGGTGACCAAATTTGTCATGGCCAAAATCTCGGGGTCATTCTTATATGGTTTAGCCTCTTGTGAGTCAAAAGGGTTTATGTCAGACTTCATGAGCATGCTAGCCAGTACCAGATACTTGAGACAAGTTGATCGTCGTTGGCTACCTGACTCATCGTAGTTTTTAAATGCTTCAAAAAAGTCAGTGTGAGCTTTCTCGTATTCGCCTTCTCTCAAATGCATTTTGCCGCCGCATTCACGAATGACTCCCATGATAATCGGGTGAGGTATTGCTGACTTGATGTGGAGCGATTGATTGTAGAGTTTCTTGAGTTCCTTATTGTTTTTCCGAACGGTATACATTTGTATTTCAAGGGCATAAATTTCCAATAACTGTGTACCCTTCTTGAGATCATCAGAACCGTCCTCATTTTGACATGAAAGATGTAACTGTTTCAGGATTGTGGACAAGCGTTTGAAATCTCCACGGTCAAAGTATAGCTTGCCAAGCTTTGTGTTGGTCTTGAACCAGAGGCGGTCATTTTTGGCATCCTTAAGAGCGTCGAGGGTAGTCTCGTAAAATTCCTGCAACAATTCCATCCGATGAGAAGTTGATATGTAATCTAGAATAGAATTGATTGATTTCTCTGAGTAATTTCTTGTGACAGCACTCTTGATATATGACAATAATTGTTTGTACCTGTTCATCATCTCATCATAGTTGCCAAGCTTGAAGTTAATCTTTATCATCTGCTTCAGTGCCTTGAATCCCCAGTCCCCCTTCTCGCCCTTCTCCAATTCCAATACTTTTTGGAAATTCTCAAGGGCGAGCCGAGGGTCTGAATCCTTTAAGGCCTTTGAGTTGTAATACTGATTCTCCAAGTCGACATCTGGCTCCGAGTTACTATCCTCACTATACTCAAGATCGTAGTCCTCCTCGTCATTGCACATAAAATCATTGTCGTTATCTGACATGTTGAGATTAGTATGAGTCTGAATAGAGTCTTTGCGTTTTGATGGATACAAAAATGATCTAATTAACCATAATCAGCCATTCGATGGGTGAGATTGAATATTGGAATCCATATGTTGGCTTAATCTTATAACGAAATGATAACATTAGAATCACAATGGATTCAGCTGGCACCATGTGGCTGCATCAGATTCTCCCGGCCAAATGGGAGGAAAAAATTTGGTGCATCGCTGCTTGTTTGGTGCACGTCGCGCGAATGATGCATCAGAATAGCGCGCCAAATTTGAACTTGTATGAAATTTGGTTGGTGTTGCACCATTTCTCCGTCTGCTCGTCTCGATGATGCGGCAAAAGTTGCAACTTGATAACAAGCGAGTCGAATCAATCGATTTCGTTAGCCACTTTACCACCACGGTACTATCGCCAACCCGGTGCACATTAAGTTTGTATCACTCCTTCACCTTTAATTCACAGTGGTCCACTATCACCATGTTGGTGTAGTCTAGCAAATAGCAATCGAGATTCTATTGTTAACAATCAGGGCGACTAGCCAAAACCAAGAACATGTCCCGCCCAAGACGCTGGTCATTCGGATTGGCCACTGTCAGCTTGTGAGACAAACGAATCAGAGAATCGAAAAGTCACTCACCTCATGAGAGTTACAAAAGTATTACAATTGGCCAGATTTTGGCACTCTACAACATCTTCGTCTTTTTCCCGCTGGCAAGTCTGTTTGGAAAGATAAGGAACCTTCGTGAATGTGTCACCGGCAGCAGCGGGGGCTATGGCGCTGTCATCGAGGCTGTTCTAGCGGAACACAGCCAAGTCTCATCGGGATGCTATTGCCGTATAACTGCCGCTGCAGCGGTAGTGCTAGTAACACGCCGTTTTCTGTGATATAAGATCGGTGGCACCTAAGCAAAATCCACCTGTAATTGCTCTCATACACTACAGGTGAGTGTTTAACCTGACGCCGCCGATAGACGACGTTGGCAGCGACGTCAGATGAAGTTTCTCGTTGGCTTTGTGTGCATGCCGGTCGGCTGCTGCTGCTACAGTTCTGCTGTCGCCATCGCTGCTCCTGCTTCGCCTGAGTTTCTATTCGTTTCCTCTGCGGCTGGCCAGCAAAGGAAGCGCTTCGCTCAAAAAAGTTGCATTCCAATAGCGATGTAGCATAACACACGCAAACACAACACACACACTGCTGACGTGTGTTAAGTCACTGTGTATGCGCGGCGGCGCTTAGAATCTGATTCGGTGGACGAGTGAAACAGCAGCGACAGCAACGAAGTCATCGAGGGAGACACACAACACAGAACATAACGTGATTCAACGTATATGAGAAAAGACTTATCGTACACATCACTATATATTTATTCTTATATATTATAAATCTATTTCTTATATATTACTAGACTCGATTAATTGTACAAATACCTACAATTTATAATTAGTGTCAACTGATACAACACTTGTTTAAATAACAAAACTTCTTTCTTTTCTGAAGACAAACTTCAAACTCCAGAAACAACAAGACAAATAAATCACAAACAGACCAATCAAATCCAAATATTTCACAAAATGATTAAACGTCACCAACTATCCCTCTTGGCCTTGGTGGCCGTCTTGTACGTCCACGTTATAGCGGGCGCCAAGGAGTCGACGGAGGATATGGGCACAGTAATCGGTATCGATTTGGGTACAACGTATTCATGTGTCGGTGTGTATAAAAATGGACAAGTTGAAATTATTCCCAATGACCAAGGTAACCGTATCACACCCTCAGTTGTGGCTTTCACCGAGTCAGGCGAACGTTTGATTGGTGATGCTGCAAAGAATCAGCTTACCTCAAATCCAGAGCACACGGTTTTCGACGTCAAGCGTCTAATTGGTCGTGAATTCGATGATCCAACTGTCCAGCATGATATCAAGTTTTTACCCTACAAGAGTAAGTATATATATTAACTTGAATATTTGTCTATCAACCGTCTTCTTGCAAGGATAACCAATCTATTTGAAAGATTGTGACACGTCACTCTAAAGAGTGATCCAAATACTAACCGTTACATCCCCTCCTTTACAATCACAGTTATCAACAAGAACAACAAGCCCTACATTAAGGTCAAGGTTAGTGGCGAGGAGAAGGTTTTCGCTCCAGAGGAAATCAGTGCCATGGTTTTGGGTAAGATGAAGGAGGTTGCTGAGGCTTATCTCAACAAGAAGGTGACTCATGCTGTTGTTACCGTGCCAGCTTACTTTAACGATGCCCAACGTCAAGCCACCAAGGATGCCGGTGCAATTGCTGGATTGAACGTGATGCGTATCATCAACGAGCCAACTGCCGCCGCTATTGCTTTCGGTGTCAACAAGAAGAGTTCAGGCGAAAAGAATGTTATTGTATACGATCTTGGTGGTGGTACGTTCGATGTGTCACTTCTAACAATTGACCAAGGAGTCTTCGAGGTTGCAGCCACTAGCGGTGACACTCACTTGGGTGGTGAAGATTTCGATCAAAAGGTCATGGACCATTTCATAAAGTTGTACCAAAAGAAGACCGGCAAAGATGTTAGGAAGGACAACAGAGCTGTGCAAAAATTACGTCGTGAGGTTGAGCGTGCCAAGCGTGTCTTGAGTTCCCAGCCATCAACAACCATTGAAATTGACTCATTCTTTGAGGGCGAGGAGTTCTCAGAGACACTATCACGTGCTAAATTTGAGGATCTCAACATGGAACTATTTAAGTCAACCCTAAAGCCGGTTAGGAAGGTTCTTGAGGACGCCGGTTTGAAGAAGGAACAAATCCAAGAGATTGTCTTAGTCGGTGGTTCAACTCGTATTCCAAGAATTAAACAGCTTGTCCGAGACTTCTTCGACGGCAAGGAGCCAACCTCAGGTATCAACCCAGACGAGGCTGTCGCTTATGGTGCCTCAGTTCAGGCAGGTGTATTAAGTGGACAAGAAACAACCAATGATTTGGTCTTGCTCGATGTCAACCCACTGACACTTGGTATTGAAACTGTTGGTGGCGTTATGACAAAACTCATTGGCCGTAACACTGTCATTCCAACTAGAAAATCGGAGATCTTCAGTACTGCAAGTGACAACCAGCACACAGTCACCATCCAAGTCTACGAGGGTGAGCGTTCTATGACCAAGGACAACCACTTGCTAGGAAAGTTCGACTTGACAGGTATTCCACCAGCGCCTCGTGGTGTTCCACAGATTGAGGTTACATTCGAAATTGACGTCAACGGTATCCTCAAGGTTTCGGCCGAGGACAAGGGAACGGGTAGTAAGCAGAGTATTACCATTACCAATGATCACAATAGGCTCAAACCAGAGGATATTGATCGTATGATTCAGGACGCAGAGAAGTTTGCTGAGGACGACAAGAAACAGAAGGAACGTGTTGATGCAAAGAACGAGTTGGAATCCTATGCTTACTCACTCAAGGCTCAAGTTTCCGATAAGGACAAGCTAGGCGCTAAGCTAGGCGAGGATGAAAAGACTAAGATCGAGGAGGCGGCGCAAGATGCAATCAAATGGCTCGAGTCGAACCAGCAAGCTGACGCTAGCGACATGAAGGCAAAGAAGAAGGAGCTTGAGGGCATAGTTACACCAATCATCACCAAATTGTACAACAAGGAAGGCACAAAACAACCAGGCGACGATTCTTCAAAGGGCGAGAGTACCTCAGATGAGCACGATGAGCTGTGAATAGGTTAAATAACAAATGCAAATAAATAATTATAAATAATATATACACCTACCCTTAAAAGTAATTGTTATATGATTGAGGTGGCTTGTCTATAATTTATTATTCGATATCACATGTTACCTTCTGGACGATCTAGACTCTAAGGCTAGGGCTCTCTCTTTTCTATCCCTCAAAACCCTCTGAATCTCTCTAACTTTCCATTGCTCGTAAGCAATATCCTCGTCTTCATCGTCTGTATTCACTGCGTTCATATCCTTGGTTCCAAAGGTGCCTTTGCTTTTGAGTTCCCTCTCGGCATCAGCCTTTATATCCTCCTCTAATCTCTTTTCAACTGAAGCTTTAAAAATACCCACCTCTCTAGCTTTATCGAGAGCCTCTTTGATACTTTCCTCGAGTTTCTCTTTCTCACTATTTTTCTGCTTAGGCACTAAACCTGTCAATTTGAAATCCTTAAGTAAATCGTCGGTTGTATCCCTTTTCCGACTTAACTCCTGGTCATAAACTTCATTGCGATCATGGAATAAATCTCCAAAAACAGCCTGAGGTCCAATTGGCTCCTCAATTTTCCTGGCTCTTGCCAAAATGTGACGTTGCCTTATATCCTCCTCGTCTTCGTCTTCATCTATAACTGTTCGAAGTTGTTCAACTCTACCTCCAGACTGAGGCCCACTCGCTAATTGTTTGCTAGTGCTTGGCTTAGATTCGATCCTCTTCAAATGTCTGAATCTTGGATCGTCATCATCCTCTTCTTCCAGCGGTAACTCTGGTTTCAAGTCACTTTCTTCTTTGATGTTCGGCTTCGTATCCAATACTGGCATAGATTCGTCACTTGTCGAATCGTCTGACTCTTCATTGGACTGATGGCTTTGATGCTCGTCATATTCATCATCTGTAATATACTCATCATCTTCATCGTCTTTGGCAAAAATCGGCTTCTTACCGGCAACGTAGCGTTCGACTTTTACCCGTTTCATCGAGCGTTCGCCTTTATTATTTACATACGGCACTGCAGCCGATTTTTGCTTATTGTTTGACATGGTTAGCCCAAATAGGTATGAAATGAGATCAAGATGATTTAAATTGATGGGGATTTGAGAGAATAAATGGAAACAATATAACTTCAGTCAGTTGAGCAGTGCAATATTCGAATTATTTGTTTACAAATGCGCTCGCATACAAACACGCGTTCAAGTTCATCTTTTGACAGCCTTCATTTTCGTCGGTCGCCCTTTATTAGGTGTCCCATTGGTGATTGCTTTCTTCGCATTAGTCAGTTTGCTTGGTCTTCTAGTTGCTGGACGTGCAAATAGTGGTCCATAGATATAAGGCAAATTTGATATGATGAATATCATCACCAGGATAACAAACACCATGAAAATCACGGGAAATACCGGTGCGAGAAAGTAATTGAATCCAGTGAATGCATTGAGATATCCCTCTAATGCATGTCCTACCTTGTTTCCCAAGTGAATCATAGGTTGGAAAACCAATTCAGATGCATAATCTATTGCGTCTTTCGCTATATTTGAGTTTGAATTCGCAGATCCTAGGCGCCGGCAACTCTCGTCTCCATATCCAAAAAAGCCAAAAATCCTGGCGTAAATTGAAGGATTGCGACAGTGCTCAAAACGAGTCTCATGAATCAATAGCTCATGCTTTTGCATGTAAAACTGAACAAAACCAACAAGAGCAAGACTTGATACTATTGATTTCCACGTGCTCATACCGGTTGACCTCCTGAAGCACCAAGCCGACAGGATAACGATTAGTAGAACTGTCATCAAGTAAGTTATTGGTCCTTTCAGCGAGATCCAAATAGGGAAGCTTGCAAGTGGATTCATGGATAGATTAACGAATAGGTTTGTGTCGCTGTACCTTCGGATGTTTGAGGCCGAGATAAAATTTGATAATAGAATGTCGACTTTGTTTAAATTATCGCAATTTGTTCGATCGTCTCTTAGATACTTCACTATTGATAAATAGTCGTTATATGAGAGGGCGGATTGGTAAATAAATTCTTCGTCCAGTTCGCTTGGTTGTAATGCATTCATTCGACTGAATAGTTTTCTCATGATCCTCTTTAAGACAATGTCGGCGCCCAATGAGCATGATGTATCCTGAGGTACCGAATCAACGGTTTGTTCGTGCATGAGGCCACTTAACGGTGCAAAGAAATCTTGCGTTTGCTCGGTCGGAATGTTAGTTTCAGTAACGAACATATAACCAGGGTCCTCCATCATAGATGACAGAATGAACATCAAAATAATAATAATAATAATAATAATAATAGTATTTCAATGATAATAACATTGATTCTAAAAAAAAATATTTCTCAGATCTATTTCAGATCCATTTTTATATTTGTTGAGGCGCCAAAGACACGCGTGCCCTGGGAATGTACGCGTGCAATTGTTTACACTCTGTTGTGTCGTGAAGTCTGAATTTCAGACCCTGAAACATGGCTCTTGTAACTTATTCCTCTAATCTAAACTCTTATTGTTATCATCGTTCAAGACCAAATGAATAAACTATCAGATAGATCGGCTCGATTCTTCATTAGATTAAATCCTGGAGCACCTGTTAAATATTCCAAGTTATTATGCACGAGTTCCAGGCTAAATGGGCCAACAAGTGCTCAAAGTACAAACAAGAGCAATAGTAGTCAGAGTGATCGAGGTCTTCTGAGGAATATTGGAATAGTTGCACATATTAATGCAGGCAAGACAACCACGACCGAGAGGATCCTCTATCATTCTGGCTCTACAATTGCAGTCGGTGATGTGGACAGAGGTAACACTGTCACCGATTATCTGGTGCAAGAACGTGATCGAGGTATCACGATAACATCGGCAGCCGTCTCATATAACTGGAAGAAGCATCGAGTGAATCTAATCGACACACCTGGACACGTAGACTTTACTATTGAAGTTGAGAGAAGTCTAGCTGTATTAGATGGAGCAGTCACCTTACTCGACGCATCAGCTGGAGTCGAAGCTCAAACTATAACTGTATGGAATCAAGCTCTTCGTTACAAATTACCCAATGTCATATTCTTGAACAAGTGCGACAAACCTCAAGCAGACTATACAATGTGTATGAAAGATCTCAAAACAAGTCTAGATATAAAAGCCGCCCTAGTCCAACTACCTGTTCCCGGAAAGATTGGCAAACTTGAGTCTATCATCGATGTAATCAATCGAAAGCACCTTGTTTGGGTAAATCCAGAGCAGGATAATGGATCAGACTATAAGTCATTCTCTCTACAAGAAGCTAAAAATTTAGACAAAAGATATCTCGAACTAGCCGAGGAGAAGCGAGAGATACTAGTCAACTATTTGAGCGACTTGGACGATAATTTGGCAAGCCATGTTTTGGAGTGTGATAAGATTGGCCAAGTTTCAAGTTATGAAATAACGAATTCCCTTCGTAGAGCAACTCTTGCCTGCAAACTGTCACCAGTTTTGGTAGGTAGTTCATTCAAATATCTCGGAGTTCAGCAACTTATGGATTCAATTATAGAATATTTGCCTTCGCCTATCGAGAGGGAAGCACAGATAGCTCGCGAGTTTGGGCTCGAAAATGACCCCAAATCCAAAGGTGGTTACGCTTTCATATTTAAGATTATGCACGACAAACGACTAGGTCCGCTGACATATTTTAGAGTTTGCAATGGATCTATCAGCAAGCTACAGCGTTTGAACAGTATGGAGACAGGAGCAAGCGAGCAAATCAAGAAGCTTTACCGAGTATTTGCAGATGAGCTCCGCGAAATTGATGAACCGGTTCTCAAGGATGACATTGTTGTTGCTACTGGAATTAGTGAGTCACGAACAGGTGATATAATGACTAATAGGCCAGTCGACATCCAGAAGTATGACAGAGATGACGATAATGTCCAACTCCAAACTCCGACTTCCGGTGAGAAAGATCCAAGCGCAATCAAAAATCTGCCATTCAAGTTGTTAGATGGAAGGATTGTTGTTCCTCAGATATCGGAGGTAGAGCCAGTGTACTTTTGCTCCATAGAATCACTAAAGGCTTCCGAGCAGTTGAAGCTGGAAAGGGCACTTAATAATTTATCTCGCGAGGATCCTTCATTTAGCTTTGAGATTGATGGTGTTGGTATGACAACTATTCGTGGAATGGGCAAGCTGCACCTGGAGATAGTTCGTGATCGCATTAATACTGAGTATGGAATTGAAGCCTTGTTAGGTCCAATGCAAATATCCTATAGGGAAACAATAGAGGGAAGTGCAACTGAAGAGTTGGAAGTTAACCGTTTGATTAATGGTGTTAAAAATAGGCTAACAATCAAACTGCAGATTACATCAAAACCAAAAGCTGGTCCATGGAGCCATAAGATGCTCAGACTGGATACACAAGGCGAAAACTCGCTTAGCATGATGCGCCGTGGCCATCGGAAGGCCATAGAGAACGGCATAACCTCTGCGCTGGCGCATGGACCACTAGCTGGCTACCCCATGATTGATTGTGATATATTGCTACTCGACTTTTTGGCTAACGGACGTTGCGGTTTACCTGTGATCTCGGCGTCAGCTTCGCAATGTGTTCAAAACGCAGTGGCACGCTGTTCACCCACTCTACTCGAGCCAGTGATGTTACTCGAGGTTGTTGCACCAAAAGAATATAACGGAACAATATTGGCCGACATAACATCAACCCGGCGAGGCCAGGTCATTAGTACCAGTGAGCGTTCTAATGGCACTATCGTTCTCCGTGCTACTGCGCCCTTGAGCCTGTTGGCAAATTATTCGGAGCATTTAAGGATCACCACCTCAGGCAGGGGTAGCTTTTCGATGGAGCTACAGGATTACGTTGCAATGAGCGAGCAGGATAAGCTTGGTGTTCTTAGGATTTGATATCTGCGACTCGGACTAGTTATTGTTTATGTTGTCATTACTGTCGTTTTTGTTACAGTCTCTCCCTTTTGACTCTAAACCAACTAGTGGCAACAAATTTCAAGCCAACAATATGTCGCCACTAAAGTTGCAAAAATGAGCGCGAGATTTGCGCTATTACAATTCCAAGTATCACGAGCAATCTTTCCATCTCTCATTGGATCCTCGTCATCGCCATCGAAGCAGTTGTCAGCGTTTCTGTTCCTTTGTATGTGTCTATTCGAGTTTATTCTTATTGTTTATAGCCTGCCTCGTATCAATTAGACTAACGACTGCTTCTTCGATGAAGTAGCGGTATATGCATGTATATATATATTTATATATATGAGTGTGTTGGTTGATTTGCGTTAATAGCTTTCGCCCGAATATGGGCATTTGCGCAGGCAACCAGTAGTCTTGACAGTTGTGTCTTACCGAAGAAACAGGGAGAGAGAGAGTCATTATATGCGCGCGGTGAGATAGAGCGTACTAGTGAGGTCGAGCCGAGTTGGATTCTAGTGCGACACACATCTTAATATCCCAGTCGCAAGTTTTTGCAACTCCCCAGAAGAGAGGGAGAGTAGGAGGCATTTGCTCGTGGTCTAGCGTTCAATCTCAAGTTTGGAGACGAGAGGAGGAAGAAGAAGAAAGAGAGTGAAACTCGTGATTATAAATAGATAGGAAAGTAATCTATTTGTCGACTTATTATTGCCATTGTTATTCCAACTGCAAGCGTATTAACCCCCACTGCTTCCACTATTACTACCTCTACCTCACAGCCATTGCCATCAGCATTACTTCCTCTGCTGCTACTTCAGCATCCTGCTGACTGTCTCTCCCCCGACGAAGGGAGGCAAAAAGAGACTTATATCTCAATGGACTCTAGCGTCCACAATATCGGCTCTCTCGTTGATGAAGCTAATAAAGAGGAAAAGGGGTAGGCAAAAAGGGCCGCCCATCGTGACGTGGTAGAGATTTCATGCACTTGAACTGGAGTTGTCAATGTTACCATTGCTGCGGCGCCAATGCTGCAGGCTGCAGCTACTTCTGCAACCACAGACCCCTCCCCGAGTCTCGAGGTCTCGGTGGCGTCAATATCGATGTCGATGTAGTTGTCGTCGGCCTGCTTACCATCTATCTATCCGGGTAGTCAGTCAGCCTGTTTCTCTGTCTAAATTGCAAGCTTTGCGAATGCCAGACGGCACTGGCAAGAAGGAGCGAGACGACTAATCCAGTGGGCGACACTGACGCTTACTAGCTTGCCAACCATTGCAAGCGACTAGAGGAGAGGGATGTTAGCGAGGCAGCAGCAAACATTGTGTGTCGAGTTGGTGTCTCCGTGGACTTTGCCGAGGAAACGCCTCAACAATGCGCGGCTCAAATTTAGAGTAGAAGCCAAGTCGGTTGTATGTATTCAAACTTGGTATGTGCAATCCAAAAGTACACAAGCGAGTGGTTGAAATCAACAAACCGAACCAAATCAAACCAAAGTCTAGTCACTGTCCTGGCAACTCGTCAGCAGCTCGCCCAACAAAATCAATCCACTCCACTCCAATTTCGTTTCCATTTCCATTTAGAGTTCCATTTGCGGCCTTTAATCCATCTCGTAGTTCCATGTCGTAACGAGGAGTTGCTCTTACTTCTCTCCTCTTATCCAAGTCGCCCACTCGTTTGCTTAGTAAGAACCACCACCACCACGACGATCATTGAGCCACTCGTTCATTTGCACGATAGCAACTGCATCAGAAAACGCTAACGAAACTAGAATCTAGCGCCCGAGTTGCCGCCCAGTTCAATTATTATTGTATCACCGCTAGTGTTGCGCTCCCTGCTTCCGGTTCTATGTACAAAATTTGCGGCCACGAGCAACTAAAGCCGACGTCATGGGCAAGAGACTGACAAACAAACAAACGAGATCAACCGTTTGTGGATAGATGGATAAATGAATGAATGACTGAATGACTGAAGCGACGGGTGACAAGTGGCGGTGGCGCCCACCATCACGATTCATTCATAATCATTTTTGCCACCACACTGCCGACGGGGTTTTCTGATGTAACCAACTGCACGTCGGTCACGGCAATAACACGACAACCACTTGATGATGGCATCTCTTTATTACCAGCACTCTCGCCTGTAGTTTTAGTGCTTGTTGCTGTTGTTATGTGGCGGCCACATGGTAATTGGCCCGAGAATAGTGGGGTTGAGCTGACTGAGCAACTGCAGCTCATCTCAATAATTGCGTCACTCTCGGTTCAAACTGCCTGGAAAGATACGCAGGATTCCCATTGCAGGACTGCAGATTTTTGTAGCAGGAGATCTATCTGCGGCCGATAAGAGTAACGAAATTATTTAGACTTGCTGTGGTTCGATCGCTCGCATCATTAGTGTGATTGTGCTGGTGTCAGTGTATGTGTCAGAGATAGAGAGAGAGAGAGAGCACAAACCTTTGCTCCTTTTATTCCATTCGGAATTCTCTCTCTTTGGTTGGATCAGCCTGTCGCCAGGAAATAATTAGCTTGTCGCTCGATGTTGCAAAGTTTTTACTTGCTTTCAGTTGTTACTTTGTGCCTAGTTCAGTTCAGTTCAGTTCAGTTTATATTAGCTCAGCTAAGCCTCGCTAGCTGCCAACTCGGCTGAGGTTATGTTAGTTTAGCCGGAGCAAAGGAAAACGAGAAAGGTGTCGCGTCTAGCTATTCTTTTCGCCTTTTGTGGCTCAGTACGAGAGCAAAGCAGAACAGAACAGAAAGTTGGCGCAAAGAGAAATCGGCAACAACAATTCCAACCACAAAGACACTCAACTTGACGGGCCATTGAAAGGGTTTATGGAATAACCAAGACAAAAGTACATAAAACAACAAACTGTTGTTGTCGTAGTCGTCGTTTATGTTGCATTGACGGTGGCAGTTGTAGTTGTGATTTTTGTTTTAGTTTTAGCTTCAGTTTTAGCTGTTAGCAAGAGGCAGCTGTGAGTTCAGTTTTACATTAGGTTGCAAGTCGTGTCAGCCCCCCCTCCCGATTTAAGTGCATTTGTTGTTTGGCGAGCTACAAAACTTGGCACACTAAATTCTCACCACTCGCTTGCTCGTTAGCTGGCAGCTCGTCAATCAATTACGTGATTGAATTATCGAGCTCCAAACTACACTACTAGCCTCAGTAAGCGAACTGAAAGGAGAGGAATAAATTGGCTCGCTGTCTTGCAAGCTGAGCATTCGACACTGCTGCAACCCATACCCTCTTTCTATCTCTTTTATCGTCTAGCCGTCAACCTCGGTTTCCTTTCCAAGTCTCATTTTGGCTAACCCTTAGCTTGCGCGCGTTTCCTGTTGCGTTACTCATTTGCTCACTCTTTCAGTGGCCGCAAGGAGGGAAGCTTAGCAGTGGCTTTAGCAACAGTGGCAGCCACGACTGCAACAAGCAGGAGGAAACTCGAGGGCGCTAACAAGTGGCGGGCTTAGCACTCGCTGGTTGGCCGGCCGCTCGCAGGGAGATGTAAGCACAAGGAAGATAATGAAGAGAAGATGATAAAAGTTTGGAGGATGATTTGCGGCGCAATCATGGCATAGAAACAACAAGTGTCCAGTAGGCGCGTGGACATTTTCCCATTCTCTTATGTTGCGTTGGTTGGTTGGTTTCGGTTGGCGGCCAGTGGTTTTTGTTGTTTCTGCTGCTGTCTTGTCTTTTCTGCTTGCCTTCAAGTCCATCCATCGCCATTAAGTCAAAGGCGAAGACCGACAAGGGAACAGAGAGACAACCTCACGTCACTCACTGGCTTCGTATTGTGGACCTCAGCACAAAGCATCCAATGCAATCGACTGACTTGTTGACTAAATGGAATATCCAACCACTTGACTTGGTATGCTCATTTCGCTTGCTCTTTTGCAACTTGTTGTACCCGGCGTACCACTGCCAAGACCACCAACACCAGTCTACTCTCGCCCAACTAACTGGTGGTTTATGCCGACACGCTTATGGCTACTCGAGGCGAAACTTCGAGAACCAACTCTCTCTCCATGGTTGTCGTCGATGGCAGCCACTTGTTTTTTGTCTCTCTCTCTCTTTTCTCTATTCCTCCCTCTTAACTGTCGAGATAACAGGCTGATGGCCTCTCAATTTTCTTCGCTCCGGGGATAGTAATGTTGCCGAGAGGAGGCCAATTGTGTAGCCAACTTTTTTCTTGCTTGCTTGCTTGCAAATATTAGTGCGCTCGTTCAATGGAACACTCAATTGTTTATGGCGCACTCATTGCGCGCGCGCAGACTCGATGTAAATCATACATGTCTACACTGGCAACTGGTCTCGGTGGTGGTGGTGCGATTGTTGGCGAGATAGTCGGTTAGCTCCCTTTCCGCACACAGAAATGGTAATGTACAACCAACTCGTTGTAGCGCGCGCACATACGCAAACACACAGAGCAGTCTCGACGGAGACTCTACGTAACTTGTGCCATTAGGACTAGAAAGAGGGAGGGAGAGAGAGAGAGAGAAACCAATTAACCTGAGCGCGCGCGCGACGATTGTGTGTTTGTGTTTCGGCGAAAGAGTAGGAAGCGCGAGAGATAGAGTGTAAGTAAGTAAGTGACTCGGCGATTCATTTGAGTTCAAGACAAGGAGTTGGAAGTTGACGGAAGTTAGAGCAAAGTGACACAAGGACATAGAAGAGGTGTGACTTAAAGATTGTAAATGTTTCAGACCTCAACACCGAAACGCAGCATCAAATAGATTTAATTACATGATAATAGAAGCAACAATCACATAGACACCAAATTTTTAGAATCTTTGTAGATCAACCAGAAAAGACCACCATCGAAAAATTATCGAGAATCACCACAAGCAAGCAACAACAAGTGGTGGTAGGACAAGTTGATTTGAAGAAGCGACCTTGACGTGCGATCGGTCGCTCGCTCGCTCGCTCGTCTGAGCAACACATCGCCCAACACCATGGACAGCCAAATTGAGGTTGGCGGCGGCGGCGGCGGCGCCGTCGGCGGAAGTGCTGGCCAACATGCAAGCGAAACAATGAAACTAAAATCACTTAGTTCCTCAAAGAGCTCAATTAACAGCGAAAATTTGTACACGCAAAATCTAACTTTTATGCAATTATTTCGACGGTCAATCTTCAAAAATGTGCTCCTAGTTTTAACAATCGTTGCTGTCGTATTAGGCTCTCTAATTGGAATGACCATGCGCCAAGCGGGAGGCAAGGGCTTCTATTCGAAGGATGTAATTCAATTAATTGGTTTCCCGGGAGAATTGTTCCTGAGAATGTTGAAGATGCTCATTTTGCCACTTATTATTGCATCAGTTATCTCCGCTTTAGCCTCACTTGACTCAACGGTTAGTGGCAAGATTGGAATGAGAGCCTGTATGTTTTATCTAACAACTACAGTGGTGGCAACCATTACGGGTATCATCTTGGTCACCGCATTCCATCCAGGTGACGTCAAGATGAAGGAGGGATTCCAGGGGGCCCATGGCGGCAACATGACACAGGTGCACGATCGTAACAAGGGCTCCTCGTTGGACGCGGTCACTGATTTAATTAGATCCATTGTACCTGACAACATTGTTGCCGCTTGTTTCCAGCATCCAGAAACTAGTTACACCACCAAAACTATTGCAGTGCCAGATGGACGCGGCGGTTCAGTGTTCAAAAATGAGACGGTTAAAAAAGTGGTCAATCGGGAGGGAGCGAACGTTTTAGGTCTCATGTTTTTCTGTTGCATCTTTGGAGTTATCTGCAGCAAACTCGGCGCGCGAGCCAAAATTTTGGTCGACTTCTTTCAAGCTTTAAACGATACCGTTATGAAGATGGTCATGCTTGCGATGTACTTTTCACCTATCGGTATTATGTCGCTAATCATCGAGAAGCTCCTTGAGATTGACGATATCTCCGAGACAATGGGACGATTGGGTATGTACATGGTGACAGTTATTGTTGGCTTAATTCTCCATGGTTTCATCTCAATCCCGGCAATGTACGCCGTGACCACAAAAAAGAATCCGCTCACCTTTATGAAGCAATGCACCGAGTGCATTGTGTTCGCCATTGGAACTGGCTCGTCAACTGCCACACTTCCGGTCACCTTCAAGTGTCTAGAGGAGAATGTCAAGTGCGACACTAGGATTACGCGCTTTGTTTTGCCCATTGGTGCCACCATTAACATGGACGGAACTGCCCTTTACGAGGCGGTTGCTGCAATATTCATCGGCCAAATGAACGGAATGGTCTTCAGCTGGGCGGATCTGGTCATTATCTCGCTAACCTCGACGGCGGCCTCATTCGGAGCAGCGGCGGTGCCCTCTGCAGGTTTGGTCACCATGATTATGGTGCTAACGGCAGTAGGACTACCCACAGGTGACATATCAATGATTGTGGCCGTGGACTGGTTTCTGTAAGTAGCTTTTCCCCCCATTTCACCCTTGACCCATTTCGTTTAGTTTCCCTCCCCCCTCTTTCTCTCGAAAGCATTTCTTGCTCAAAATTGATCCGCTTGGGTGATTTGAATTAGAAAAGTCAACGAGGTGAAGTTTGAGAGTTACCTTTCTTATTCAAAATCATCATCATGATCGTCGTCACTCTTTTGTAACCTGGTATGCTTAGCTCAGTAGAGCAAAGCATAACATTACCCTCACCACCAGCGCCACTTTTCACAAAAACCGAGCCAAACTAGTGAGAGTAAAGTTTCGCTGGCCAACCAGAGGAACTCTACTACTCCGATACGCCATTATTCATGAATTATTCAATGGCGACGGTTATCGAGTCAGCGAGCTTCCACTCATATCCGGCCACCTAGTTAGCTAATAAGACTGGAAAATCCCTCTGCGACGCGAGAGGAGTCCCTATCTGCTTTGTGATGCTGTAGTCGGCGCTATTTGTTGGGATAAAGATGGAATGTTGGCAAATGACGACAATGACAACTACAACAAATGCTACCATTACAACAACAAGGGCGAGCTTGCAGAAAATTTGAAACTCTCACTCTCATCAGATCCACAGAATCCGAGTGATACACATTGCAATGGATGTAACCCAGCTGGAGTCAGCGACATGACGACGGATGTCGCTAGGTGCACGCGCGCCGTGCGCTATACGCCGAGCACCCAGCGCTCTGCTGTCGCACTGCCGCTCAGTGTTGACCAGATCGCTTGATCGCTTGTGCAAACAAACAGCTTCGGTGACTCCTGAGCTAAGCGTGATTCCAATGGTGGCCGCTAATATCAACAAACTGCAGTCGTTCCCATTAGTGCTCGCTCGCTGGTCATCAAGTTTGACTACTTGGTTTGGTCAGTAACCAAGTAGCGCAACTAGCGAGTCTGTTCCCAATGAAGGTCGCCCTGAGCAACTATGTTGCTCTCTATGATTGCAGCTTCTCTCAAGAAAGCAGTCAGGCTGGTCAGTTAGTCAGTCGAGTGGGAGCCAACTGTTGGGTGACAAATTGAGAGTAGGGCCAAGCCAAGCGCTCGAATGTGACAAAATATTTGCCTTTGATTCAATGGCCAAGTCTAGACTTTGGAGCGTCGTCGTCGCAAGCTAGTGGCAAGGCAAGTTGAAATTGTGTTTGTAGACTCGACTCGACTCGATTTGACTCAACTTCACTTGACTAGCCAGAAGAATCTGGTCTTCATTCGAGATGAGAAGATGAGGTTGGTCCAGAGGGCCGCGAGACCAAACTAGTGGCAGTAGTAGCAAAAGAGGTGGTGGAATCAACGTCTCAATCGCTTATCTAAATGCTACGCTCTCAATTCTAGTTTATCAATCTACTCCACTGAAGGACCTATGGACTGAGCCGTGATAGAGAGAAACCGGAAGGTAGCGTTACTTCCGGTTAGCAAACGCAAACGGCTGCCAGCTATTGGGTGTTCAGGGGATGTCTAACTTATTACTTTCTGCTCACTGTATTTCGTAGCACCTACTTTGCTATCAGTTAAGCTCGTCGCCAGCTTAACTGATGAGCCCAAAATCGATATAAATTCAGCGGCAGCACTAGCGGCTAGCTATATTGCACTCTCTACTCTGCTCGTCCGCTGCACTAAATCATCAATATTCAGGATAAACCCCACTCCTCGTTTCACGAGTGCAGTTTTGGAGACTAGCGGGTTTAGGTGTCAGTGTAGTTGGTGTTGACGATGGTAGGAGCTAATGTTACGCAACTTGAGTGATTCCACTTTCATCGGCTCCTCTGATGGACAGGAAATATTCCCAGAGAAGCGGAAAACTTTTTGCGCTTCTACTCAAATTTGCAGCCAGTTAGTCAGCCAGCCGATAGCTAGCGGAAGATCTGGCGGCCGATCTAAGGGCGCAGTCTAGTGGATCGGTCGCTGCACTCGCACAAATTGATTAGTATTTGCTATGCACCTCTTCGTCTCTCTTTCCCTATCTTTACCGCAATCAGGTTGATTGCGCAATCCATCAGCGGAAGCAAAACAAGTGGCGCTCACGTAACAACCAACAACTAACAACTTCCGTTTACTCTACCCACCCACCCACCTACCTACCTGTTCAACAATAACAACTATATTCACTCAACTTAACATACAGGGACCGAATCCGAACTGCCGTTAACGTGCTAAGCGATGGCTACGTCTCAGGAATCGTGGCGCACCTGTCGAAGGACGAGCTCGCCAAGTACGACGCCGAACATGGACAGCATCCCGAGTTGGCGGCTGCAGGTATCAACTCGGCAGTTTGATTCATTTCGATTCAATCTGATTTGGTTAGGCTCGAGTTTTAGCGGCGCTCATTTAGCGTTTAGTGTTTGGCCACAAACGAGTCGGTGGAATCAATGGCATTGAATGAAAAAATGAATGAATGAAAAGGACAACCACATTGAAGCGTGAAATTAGAATATCAGTAAACTCATTTGACTCCATTGAGAGTTGGAGTTGAGTTTTTCTTTTCCAATCTTGGATTTTCTCACTCACATTACAACATGAACATGAACATCAGTATCGACAACAACAACAACAACAACAACAACAACAACAACAACAACAACAAATCAAATTTTGACAAATTGTATGGAATAGAAAAATTACAAAAAATATACACAAACGGGCGGAAACGTTGATATTAAAGACATTGGCCACAACGCAACCACCAAACGACACACAAACACATAGAATAAAGAAGAGATTGTTTGCCGAATTTCCTAACAACATCACTCTTCACTTGGATCAAGGAAGAAAAAACCAGACCGCCGACATGGCAAAAAAGAACAACAAGTGAACGATTGATGATGTATTCAAAAATGAAACGAAAGACACCCATACCTACACACAACACAACTATTGAGCTATCTGATCTACAAAAGGTAGAAAGAAAACGTTTTACCCAAAACAAACGTGAAGGAAGAGTATAATCTTGCGTCGCTTTACCTGCACCAAAACCACAACCAGAAACACAATCACCACCACCAACCAGAGCCAAAATCCATAGACCACAGATTAACAAACCAATTGGAACGAACGCTTTCAAGTTGTGTATAAAACTTGAAAGCAAACATCTTCACCACAACAACCACCAATCTTATCATCGATTTTGTAGATCATTAACATGATCACACATAACAACCATATATATAAATCTACATATATATGCTTTATACACTTTGAAAGACAATGAGAACTAAAGACGAGATGGGCCAGCTAACGTAATATTATATATTAAACCACCACCTCTGCTTCGAATTTGATTTGTCTCTATGATGTGTTTTATTGGTTGAAGATTTGCAATAGCTGGGTTGTAGCGCCACCTAGCGCTTGAGAGTGCCATAATTTTTCGGAAACAAACTCCAGGTCATCAGGTGGCGCCAAAGTTGCCGGAAATGATTTTGGTCAAAACTTGCATTTAACGACTTAGAGGAAGTCCACATGCGTGTTGCTTCGATATAAAACTCCAAATTGTTGTAACATTCATCATTTTTCAAGGATTTCAAACCACGACAGCAGCCGCAATAGCAGCAGCAGCACAAGTAGCTGCAGGGGCACCTAGCGACTTTTGGTGTCCAATGGGTTGGCCAGTCAACTTCTTTTTTGCCTCTTGCGCGCTGCCAACTACTACTACTACTACTTTTCACCTTGGTAGGATTACCAATGGAAGTTGGCTTGAAATTTGCGCCTCATTTGCACTCACAAACTTGCAAACTCGCAAGTTGCGAGCTCCACTTTCTCCCTCCTCAAGCTCCACAAAGAGCGACGAGAGAGCCTGACGCAACTAATCCATTTGCACGCAGCCAATATTACTAGGTAAACCAAAGGCGGAATGATAAAAGGGACTAAGAGGGAGAGGCAGACTTTTACCAGTTGGAGCGCGACTTCCGCCTTCGACGAGAGGGAGGGGAGAAGAAGAAGGAGGAGAAGAAGAAACCCAAAGGGGAGAGTTTCGTGGCGCCGGCCAACCGGAAACCCTCTCTTCTCTCGCGTAGGTTGCGCGATTCATTTAACGGACAGAGTTTTCTCCTGCCATCAATGGGAGGAGAAAACTCTCACTTTGAACTGCGAGTTCAAACTGAGATCTGATTGGAAAATTGGGCTTCTTCTTTCTGGCCAATACTTTCAACTCTGAAGCGAACGAGAGACACGCGTTTCAAGGGTGCATATGCAGCGGCGCAAATTTAAAGTTGCCGAGTTTGGTGCAGCAAGCAACCAGATGAAGAGGAAAAAACTCACGACATGGCGAAAAAAACTTCCTTTTTTTCGCCCTCTTGCCACTCCCCTCTACTGTCCGTCCGTCTGTTTACTCAGCGACGGGCGTCAGTCATCCGTTGGTCTACTAAGAGTCCACCACGTAACTGGTGGTGGTGGTGGTGGTGGTGGCCACCGTCGCCGTCGCCGTCGCAGCCGTAACCAATCGGTGAAGTGGCAGCGACAACCTGGCGGCCGGCCAAAGTGAAGTTGACGAGCGTTGTTTGTCGCGCGCGTCGGCCTCCCCTCTTTTTTGCTGCCATCGAATCAAATTTCTCGAATTGAATCAACGGGAAGGTGGAGGGTAGAGTTTTGAATTATGACATCAAACATCACAACACGCGACGCGCGAAGCAAAAACTCTTTTGTTGCTTCGATTGGCCAACCAACCGACTGGCTGGTTACACAACTCTCCTGCTTCGTTGCATAACTTCCTCTTTCTCTACATCCAGTTTGCTGCGACAAAATAAAAGATAGGGAGGAGGAGGAGAGAGCCAAGATCTGGCCGATCGATTGGGCGCGCGACGGGCGAGAGATTTGATTTAAACGATCAAACCTTTCGCTTGTCTCTCTTTCTCTTTCTCTCCCTCTCTCTCTCTCTCTCNNCTNTCTCTCTCTC
>WNKI01000002.1:4716553-4754798 GCA_015350385.1 Aculops lycopersici
TACGTACGTACGTACGTACGTACGTACGTACGTACGTACGTACGTACGTACGTACGTACGTACTACTACTACTCTACTCTCTCTCTCTCTCTCTCTCTCTCTCTCTCTCTCTCTCTCTCTCTCTCTCTCTCTCTCTCTCTCTCTCTCTCTCTCTCTCTCTCTCTCTCTCTCTCTCTCTCTCTCTCTCTCTCTCTCTCTCTCTCTCTCTCTCTCTGTTTTGATAGCTGCGATTGCGACATTGGATTCCTCGTCGGGAGCTAATATACAACAATACGCTTGAGATTTGAGCCTGCGATTGTCCGACGGCACATTGGGATTGGGAGAAAAAAAAATGAAACGATTGGGTTTTTTCCCCGCGCCACGAGAGAAATTTTCCCATTTTTTCTCTCCCAATTTCTCGCCCAACTTGATCTATGGGAATATATACAAACTCTCAGTGGTCGTCCTAAGGCTGAAACAAAATTTTTGGCATAGATTTATACGATTGTCGCGCTCAGACATGGAAATAGAATGACACATAAACTTGGAACGAGTTAATATATATAATAGCGGATATGTAGCGCATAAAAGAGCTGCAAATGGTCAGCACAAGTTCGGGGTGTGACCGAACTTGGAGGGGGGAATATCCTCAGAGTTAGATAGGATCTTGTGGCCGTCATAAGAACCGAATAACAAGCACTTGCGGTCACAATAAGAATTACACAGCTACAATAACAGATCGGCTTTCATGAGAGGTGTCAGTTAGTTTTAGAGCGCCGCTCTTTCAAGAATATCGATCACAAGAGTGAGAATGGGGAAGAGAAAATCAAATCCTGTGGTTTTATGCAAAAGAGAAGGCGGCTCCTTCATTGCCTGGCCATTAACCTCTCTGGTCTGCTCCACGCTCTCCCCTCTCCCCTCTAATGCTAGTCTCTGTTTCCATTAAAATGTTGGTGCCCGAGCGGAATGATCGCGCGAAGCGCGATTTAACAGTCACCACAAGGGCGACAAGCGGCCGCAAATGATGGATGGAGCGAAGTGGCAGTGAACTATGGCCACTCTAGCTGGCCGATAGTTGGCTCGATTCCTCTAAATCTCAAGCAGATAACTTATTTTTATTTTCTCCTTTTCGTGTGAATCCAAATAGGAGACGCGAAATAACGTAAACTCGATCCGAATCGGTAAAGTACCTTGGATTGCAAGGTGAGCGGCCTCGCGGATCGGGATTTTGTTGGGCCAACCAGTTAACGGTTTAGGCGCCGCCGCCGCCGCCGCCAAGAAGTCATCATTATTTTCGCACTTTCACCCCTCGAACCCACGCTCCAGCAAGCCACCCGCAAGTCGCATGATTAATTACCCGATTCAGGCACCTACCTGAGCGGGGAGTTCCATTTAATAGCGTAGCGGTTGCGGAGCACTAAACTGCTCGCGCCGTCTATAAGCAGAGAGCGAGACTTTGGGATCATGGTCCAGGTTGAAAGTTCGGCCGCCAATTAGTAGTAGGTGCGCTGAACTTTGGAAGGAGGTCTAGTGCTGATTTGGGCCGCAGATGAGCGAGTAGATGTCGAGAGGCCAGCAGGTGGCGGTCGTGAGTTTAATTCGGGCTTGGCGCGAGTGGTGGCAGGGGCCTCACCGCTAGTGGCTCGCACTTCCGTATTTCGATCGCCGCAGGGCCAAATGGGAACGAGGGCGCGCTAGTCGCTCGGCTAGAGAAACTACAGCCACCAGCAAGACCACCACCAACCAGCCAACGAATCGTCCGATCGACCACTAGCCAAATTCGAATCCAAACGGCCGGCCAGCGGCGAGCGACCAAAGTCCCCCTATAAGCGGCCAGCGCATGCGACCACGAGCTCGCCCACCGACCACCACAAACGGCGCCGCTGCACTCGCCACCGGCGAGCGCCTATAGGTGCTGGCTCGCTTCCGCTGGTCGCCGCTTATTGTGTCTCTTTTCTTCACCCGTCGGTCTGGCTCCATTCGGTTGCGCGCAGACGACGTGTCGCTTGCTGGGCACTGGCCCTGTAGCCAGCCGACTGACTCGCTGGCTGCTGGCAAGTGGCCAGTGCTGCGGAGAGCAGTCAGCGGATTGGATTTGGCGCCAGCAGCCATTCATCTTGCCAGCCAGCCAGCCAGCCATCCAGCCAGCGTCGAGTGCCACAATGGAACTAAAATTTCCAACTCGAGACAACAACACGATTGACTGCTACTCCGAGATCCAAGCGGCGAGTCCATCAAGCAGCCGAGTCTCTCGGGTTCGCTGCGCCGGCCCACTGGCTAACAATCGGATTCAACGGATTAAGCTGCCTGCTTATTCCGTCCTCTTCCCCATTGCTACTGATGTCAACTCATTTGGGACCAGTTGTTTGGGCAGACCAGTGGTGGGTTGCCGCTGGGTTAGTGCCAGCCAGTTGAGCGGACCACCGATGGACTGAAAAACCGTCCTCCCCTTTGGCGAGCGGAGGCGTCAACCAATCCGATTCCATTCCATTCCATTCGATCCGATCCAATCCAATCCTCTCAGTTTAAATCCAATCTGAATAGATGCAGTGCGATGAAACTGCCGAGCACCCAACCATCCATACTAAGGACGACAAAGCGAGCGAGCGAGCGAGCCAACAAAAAGAGAGGAAGACAGCGACACCCAATCAGGTTGTGCAAAGGCGAGCCTACCTATCAAGTGGCCCACAGACCAACCAACCAGCCAGCGGGCCGACCGACCGACGCGCGAGCTCACCCATTTATAACCCGGCAACTGGATGCAAACGAATAGACGGGATTGTAACTGGCAGTGCTAAGGCGCCCGCAGAATGGAAATTGAGATGTCCGACTTTGGTGGTGGCGGCGGTAGCAGTGGCAGTGGCAGTGGCAGTGGCAGTGGCAGTGGCAGTGGCAGTGGCAGTGGCAGTGGCAGTTTCAGTTGCAGCGGTAGAAGTAGAAGTAGTGTCAAAAGAGAGGGAGAGAGAAAAGAATTGAGTCCATTAGCCTTTTCGTGTTGGCGGCACAAGCCACGGATCTAGTTGCGAATGTTTAATGGCCAGAGATTATAGATTAGAGGCGTGCTTTTTAGACGGTTGCTCTTTTTGGTTGGCGTGCGCTGGGTGCTGGGAGCGCTGTGGACAAAACGACCGATGCTGCTACTAAAGCTGGTAAGATAGACGAACTAAGGCAGGCAGACAGATAGTGGGACAGTAGGACAGACAAACAGACACTCAAACACAAAGGGATAATCAAGTTGCCCGAGCACAGTTATGTAATACTTTACTTTATCATCGATCGATTCTGCGATGCGTCACTCTCCTCTCCCATCCTCCCGCTCAACTTTCGGTACATGAGCAACTCGGTGCTCGCCCTCGGCGTCGACGGCCAATTAAGTTGCCCGACAGGCGAGCAAGGCGGACTAACCAAACCAAGACCTAACTAGGTGATCGATCGGCCAGTGCAGTTTGGGGGTTAAACTTGGCTAGACAGCGCATAGCGGCGGGCGCCCCTTTGTGCTGTGTGTTTGCACGGGATATGAACCAGAAGGCGGGTCAGTCGCTTTGGTAGCTAGTAAAAGAATCGGAGCTCCGTGGTGGTCGGTGGCGTCATTCTGGTCGTTGACGATGACGACGACCACAAGAGAAAGGAGCACGAAAGGCAGGGCAACTCGTTAGGAACCGGCAGCAGTAGTGGCATCCGTGTGGCTTCCTATCCTCTTCCTCCTCGCCAGCCAGCCAGCCAGCCAACTCTCTCTTTCTCATTTGAATATCCGGCCACACGAATCCCGAGAGCGAGCGGGGATTCAATTTTGCGCTCTGCTCACGGCAACCGAAGCACCGCAGTCCACCAATCGATTGATGATTTGAGTCGACAAACTGGCGCCACCAAAGCGAGTTCCAATCTACCATCCATGCAGCCAGCAAGCAAACGCCGACGACCAAAATGACGACCGCATATGGAGTTACGCCTTCCGCTCCGCGCTGAGTGCTGCTGGCAAACTCGAGTCGGTGATTGTTGTGGTGCTAGCGTTGCGCCGGCCACCACTAGCGCCAACCAGATAAAGAGGGAAAGAGTTTACGTTGCTTCGCGTTTTGCTGCGCAACTGGCAACTTTGGCGGCCGGCCGAACTCGTGTTGCGAATTGCGACTGCGACTCGCTTCCGGTTGCGCGCAACTGGCACGCGCGCCGTACGCGTGGCGAAGAGAATACAAAAAATTGCGACTTGTCCAAGTTGTTTTGTATGCATGACGGCTGCCTTTTGATGCCAGCAGTCCCACTGGTTCGCTGGTCCAATCAGTTGGCTAGAGGCCAGCTGAGACATCCGCGTAGAGAGAGAGAGAGAGAGGGAGCTACAATGATGTTAGCACCGGTGGCCACCAACTTGCATCAAAAGTCTAGTTTACCCTTGTTCGGAATTGTGTGCGAGCAAGTGTTTAGAGGAGAGCGAGAGAGAGAGAGAGAGAGTTGGCATGCAATGAACACTCGACTTGCGTCGGCCAGCTGCGTCCGCGCTCTCGCCACTTCCGGCCCTCGCACACTTTTCGCTCCCTATAAGTGGCGGCAGCGGCCGACCGTGTGAGTGGCGCGAAAAATGGCCATTGGCTCGCGCTGGTCCAGCGCCGCGTACGCCTATAAGCACGACCACTTGTTCTCGTCTGAGCGAAACAGGAGAGAGGATGAAATAGGAGCCGACGTTCAATGGTCAGCCTCTATATAAGTGATGGGCAAACAGAGAAAAAAGTGTCCACCAACCACAGAACCGGAAAACTATAGGTGTGGGCAAGCGGGAGCCACAATGCCAGAGAAACAAACACACGCACACGCCAACCCTATGGACGATTATGATTATCCTTACGAGGCCATTTGTGCAATAAAAGTGTCGACGCCAGGAATAACGCAACACAATCCTACAACTAGTTGGTGGATCAAACTGTTTGCAGTCCATTTAGTTTAATGGCCATTTAAATGTATGGCCATTGGCTAGTTTGGCTTGAGTTCGTAGCGCGACTGAGTTCATAGTCTCGATGGTTGAATTTGGACTCAATTTAAACGATTGTGAGTGTGAGGGCAAATTTAGCTGAGTTGCCTCTGGCAAGGAAAGAGTTCAAGTGTGTTAATCTCATCGTTTAAATTGGACGCCGTGAAAATTTGCCACCCATTGTCCATTTGTCGCTTGTCCTAATTTGAGTGACTTCCCCTTTTTCTCCGTTGCAACAAGAAAAGAGTACCTGAGGACACCATTAAACTAGCCGGAGCCATAAGCGCCATGACCAAACACTCACGCAGGTAAATTTCGTCATCCATGTTTAATGTTATATTACTTTGCATTGGCCTCAATTCCAACTCACTGGCCACTTCTCGCTTAAAAGTTGTCGCTGCTTTTGCTGCCGTCCCTCGGTTCCCCCTTGAAGCGATTACGCAATAGAGGAAGATTACTCTTCCCCGAGAAAAAAGTTGGACATCTCTCGCGCTTCTCTCGACCTAAGCCCCTCGACAATTTTCTCCTCCTTCTTCTTTCTGTCCAAGTTACCTTCTTGCGTGTGTCGGAGACTCGGGTTCCGGAGCTGAAGGCAAAGGATTCCTTCCGATTCTTTGGATGCTCAGCCAACTCCTTCCATTACGTTGCTTTTGGCAATTTATTATCGAGCAGCAACCACCTAACGCTGGGCCGCGACAACAATAGTCATTAGAATCCCTCGCTGCCACCGCTGCTGCTTGGTGGACCAGTGGCGCCTCTGGAGGACGCCATTTTGTGCCTCCTCAAAACTCGCGTTGGCATGCAAATGCGGCAAAAAAATCCCAGTTTTGCAACTGAAAACAAATACATCGACGCCGCCACCGCCGACGACGACGACGAGAGGAAAGGTGCAAAAATGCGACAAACAGAGAGCCCATCGCTCACCTCTACATTTCCGCCTACCTACCTACCTTCCTATGGACCAACTACCTGAGTGGCTCCAGAAGATTTATCCGCTCGGGTGAGGGGAGGGAGCAGCGTGCAGTGCAAAGGTAACGTTCAGGCTTCTGCCTGAGAGAGGGAGAGAGAGAGAGAGAGAGAGAGACACGCGTTGCGCAACCGGTCCAGTTGCCAGCAACCACCGACCGATTGCTCCTCCGGCCAACGATTACCTGGCTTTCTAGCGCCAACCAAACGAACGCTGACCTCATTCTTCCCGCTGCGTCTTTTCGCCCAACCAAATTCAAATCGGTGGCAGATGTACAGAGAATCCTTTGATTTCCTCCTAACGCATAACAAAACTCTAATGCACGCTTGAATACTGTCCATCTGGCTACCGGATGGGCCAAGAAACCTTGCTCTTTTCCTCACCTCGTCGTCGTATCTCTCTCTCTCCTTTTATGTCAAGTTTGCTAGCTATCGCCCACCAGCGCCCTAGAAAACAATACAAATCAATGACGTGTTCTGCTACTACTATTGTTGCTTGCTTGCTCGCTCGCTCTCTAATGATGCCAACAACAAGACTAAAAACTAAAAACCCTGATTGCAATTCTAAGTATCCAGCTGAGTTTTGGCCTCACATTCGCTCATTCAAATGAATAGAATGGAAACACTGCAACACCAAAAACTACTACAACGACACAGTTTTTATTTCCCCCTTTTTCTCACTAACTTTGCTCTCGTTTCCCGCTCCTGTCGCTCCTAAACGAACTGGCCGCTGCCATTTGGATTGCCATTGCCATCCAACCAACTTGCCGATCTTATCTGAACACGCCGCTACTCTCATCCAAAGTCTGCGATAATTCGAGATGCAGATTTAATAACAAAAATCGCGATCATAATGATAATGATAGTCCACCAGTTTAGTCTAGTCGACTAGTTACACTAATCGATGTTTTAAAAAAAGCTACACTCGCATCGTGATAATCGACTCACAGGGGACTTCTAGTTTTAGTATTAGTGGTAGTGATAGAGGAGTAAAGCAATGGAGAGAGAGAGAAAAAAAAGTGAGCTCGCGCCGCCTGCCGCACGTACACTGGCGATCAGTTGCGGCGACGGCAGGCGCGGCTTACGTAACTTCCGGGGGAAGTGGAGAGCCGGTGG
The DNA here is from genome assembly GCA_015350385.1 of Aculops lycopersici. Classification (NCBI taxonomy): domain Eukaryota; kingdom Metazoa; phylum Arthropoda; class Arachnida; order Trombidiformes; family Eriophyidae; genus Aculops; species Aculops lycopersici. Next base: position 4,723,575 of record WNKI01000002.1, read on the forward strand.
CTGCAATTTGCACAGTTGGCTAGCAGGAGAGGAAAAAACAGCGACGCGCGTCCATTGCCGCCGGCCGCTACTGCTCATCGCATCGTACCGCTTTGCATGAGAGGAGAATGAGATGGAAATGAAGCGGCAACAAAGTCGCCGGCCGCATCAACTTGCTCACAGTTTTTTCCATTCCTCCTCGCCTACCAGAGAGAGGGAAGAAAACTAACGTGCGAGTCCGAGATGATGGATTGTTGTTTGCCTGCGGGGCCAGTTGACAAAATTTATTAATTTTAACTGGCGGCTGTCGGTGGCGGTGGTAGTGGTGGCCGGCGTGGCAATGGACTACTACAACTAAATGGGGATAAGAGGAGATGAGAGCGAGAAAAAACTTGCAGCTTTTTCACATCTACTCATTGCTTATAAAGCTAGAGAGGGAGGGAGAGAGAGAGAAGGGGAAAGTTCAGTTAACCCTAAATCTGGGATTAGCGTTGTCCGAGCAAGTGAACTGGAGGCGACCACTTCCGGCGGGTGAGTCACCAGCTCACTTGCGGGTCCACACGAGATCCATATTATAGGCTGGCCACTTGCGCGCCGCTTTCGGTCGCGCGTGCAACATACATACATATCGAAACGGTATAATATCGTGCCGAACTAATTGCCCGTCGCGCGTGGCCATTCGCCATCATGGTGGCGCAAGGGCGGCCGCGGCGGTCTTTTGCGTTGCATTAGTTGTGTTTGCCAGTTTTTTGCTCTCGCTCGTGAGCTCAACCCTTCAGTTGGAGGAAAAGATGTTTTTTCCTCTGGTAATTTGAGCTTGAAAAAAGGCCAGTCGATTGGCAGCGGCACGTGCCGCTAATTTGCGGCCGGCCCGCTAGACGAGAAGAGGGAGTGGAAAAGAGAGCCGTCGACCGATTGGCTCGATTAGGCGACCGCACTAAAGCAATATCGCGGCAAAACTCACCTCCTTCTCTGGCCTGGAACTGAACACAGTGCCAAAAGTTAGCGAGTGAGCATTAAAATGAGCTCATATCGAAGCTTGGGACCAACAAGCACTCGATGCAATTCAAAGTAGCGGTTACTTCGAGTTCGATTATCCAGTGGGACCAACGACGAAGACGACGTCGAGCGCTAATGAAAACAAATGGCCACTCGCCGAACGGTGGGCAGGTAAGATTGGAAAAGGGCAATATGCGTACACTCGCAGGTATAAGATATCAGAGACCCTCGAGAGTTTCAATTGAGATTGAAACTTTAACGCCACGACGACTAACGGCGACCATTTTCAAATTTTTGAATTCGCAGGAAAAGAAGTGTAAACTAAAACTAGAACTCAAGTGGATTGGATGGAGCGACACTCAGCTCCATTCATTTTCAAGTTTCTTCCCTCACGCTCGTGCGGCCTGACCATCCGGTCCGACCACTTGTCAGAGTTCCATTGAGTTTGTGCTGCAACCCAATCGCCGCTAGCAGCAGGAGCAGTTGCAAAGACGTTGAAATCCACTTTTTCGCCTCCATCAAACCGAGAAGTTTGCATACTTTTTGCTCACCTACTTGTGCTAGCCCCTCGCGTGACCAGTCGGCTGTCTCTAGTGTCGACGTTCCATTTTCATCGTCGCCATAGTCGTCGTCGGCAGCGGCGGCGGCGGCGGCGGCGGCGGTGAAGTGCAAATTTGCATCTGGCGACTTTTACTATACTTCTTACTCTTTCTCTGCTTCTCCTTTCCCTTATTTCTCTCGTGACCGATGAGAACTACTCTCGCTTTGCTCTGGGCGACTTCCGCCCAACTTGCCACGACGGACCCGACTTTGCGCCAACCCCTTCGGTGCCGTGGTTCGCTTTAAGGCCAAATTGCAAACCGGAAGCCTTTGTCTACGTAATCCAATTTAATTCCCCGGGCCAGTGGCGCCAGTGTCAGTGTCAGCGTAAGTCGTAGTGGCGGTGGCGTCTGTAGGAGGGCGACTTGTCACGACCCTTTTGGCCGGCCGAGTTGGGGTCGCCCATTTGTCGCCGACTCGGTCGGGTTTCTCTTGGCTGCAACGACGTTTCGACGACGTTGCTCCAGCACGTCGGGCCGAGAAAAAGTACAATGTTTTTGCCACTGGCAACTCTTCGGCCCCTCGGTCGTGCTCGTTGTCGTGGCCAACTGAAACGTCGCCGGCAAACGTGATCACGCGTGAACAAACCGCCTCCTCGAGTCTGAACCCTTCGAAGTCATTGGCAGCCATACGAGGCCGACACGGCGGCTTGCAAGTCGCAACGAGAGGATTGCCTCGAGCCGCCTCGTATTTGCGCGCTGGCCATCGACGAGGTTGCGGCCGCATAGGAGTGCATCGAACCTTCGGCGAGCGGAAGCGGCCACTGCGGCGGCCATTCCACTCGGTTGCGGATGAGTGCGCGTCCTCTCCTGACGGAAGATGCGCGAGTTGCGCAATAGGAGCAACCAACTCCACTGGTCGGTGGTTATAGATGGATCCCATGGGCTAGCTTCGGATGTTGCCATGGAGTGACCTCAAGTGCTAGCGGTATTCTGGCTCTATAAGTGCAAGTCCAGAGTCTCGTTTCTTGTCCTTGAATTCTCATGGTGAAAATGATTGCAAGCACTTGGCTCTATTTCGTCGTCAAAAAATTGTACAAAAGCCAGAGAAACCAGACGCTAGTTGAGCAATCAGCGTGACCCACCTGTCAACAGGTGAGTCTTTCTCTGTTCAAATAACAGACACATATAAATAAGAGGAAGAGAGAGAGAGAGAGGAAAGGAAGTTTGGCCTTTCACAAACGATAGATGGCGCCATGGACTTGTAATGAAGCCATTGTATCAATTCTACATCTACCATCGAGGAGTCACTGATTGAATTGGCCGACAAACGATTGATTCAATCGTAACTAAATAGGAGGCGAATCATTTGTTGTTGTCGTCGATACGGTAATTGTTTTGCTCGCATTCTGTAAAAAGGCCCGCAGTTAGTAGTGGCGCTTCGAGTGGCATTCAAAGTGGCGAGCTGGATCGTAGCGAAACATCCGCGAGCAACCAAAAAAGTGGCCAACAATATGAAGTGAGCAATCAAACGATGACAGCAACAGCGACGATAGCGTAGACTAGACGGAAGAGAAAAGGAGAAGCCACAACGTGAGTCTAGAAGTTTTCCAGTCCATCTGTTGGTTGTTGTTGTCGCTGGCGTGTATCTAAATATCTCCCTTTATCCCATTCTAGTGGCCGAGCCGATCGGCCAGCGAGATCACCAGCGAGCGCCACTATGCGCCGCAACCGTCGTAGCCGCCGATCCAAATCCACTCCCATCTAGATCTTGGCCACCGATAAGCACGGCGCCGGCTAGTCACACGTCCGCTGGCCACTTTGATTGTGGCGCGAGTTACAGCTTGTCTCAATAATTGTAGCTATGTGTCCAAGTTTAAGCGACCGCCACGACCACCATCGTAAGTCGCAGTAAAACTAGCCGGCTGTTGGCTAAACCCGAGAGCGAAGCACTGAATTGAATTGAGTTGAATTGAAGCCACAACTCTTGGCGCAAATCTAGAACGCCAATCAGCTAACTTGTCGTTCGGCCTAGCTAACTGAAAGCCACAACACAAAAGACACAGAAGACCATATGAGCTAGTCTTGCAAATGGCCGTTGGTTTTTTGGTTAGCTGCTGCTGCTGCTGGCCAGCAGCAGCAGCAGGCGCAACAAACTAAAGGCCAACCAATAATACGAGCATCAAGTGGTAGCTAGTTGTAATTGTCACTCTCTCGTCGCCGGAGGCCAACTGGCGTCGTCGTCGTCGTCGTCGGTGGTGGCGTCGTCGTTGGTGGTGGCGGCGGCACCGCCGCCGCAGCAGCAAACTGACGTACTGTTTTGTCCTATCGCCGGCCGCGATCATCATGCGACCAACTACGAGGAATTGGAGCATTCGGCGCAACACATTCACTCCAACTTTCATGTGTCGCCATGTGTTGAGCTTGATAGTTGGCCTATTGGTGGCAAGCTTGCCGTTTATTAGCTCGTTGGCTTGCCGCGCCGCTTGCCAAAGCGCGAGCCCCGCGCGAGGACACACGGCAACCAACGAACACTTGTTGTCGCTGCCCCTTATACCGCTGCCTGCTGTAGCTGGAGCACATTTGACAAAACGTCCGCTGCCATTAACTCGACAGCCGCGATTTGTACTGGCCGATATTAAGCCATCATTGCCGCTGCTAGTGGCTTTTTGTTCTTGCTGTTGTTGTTGTTATTATCAGTATTATTATTGTCCGATGGTTTAGTTCTATTCGTCGCCTCAACTCATCCGCTGGCCGCGATCCTCTGCCTCGTAAGCTCGCCATTTAGCTGGCCAACACAACGAAACTGAACAGCGCCGAGACCCAATCGCAGCCAGTTGGTGTCAGTGTTGATAGATTATTGCTATTACTATTATCATTATTATAGTTGTTGTTGTTGTATTTGTGCTAGCTGATGGACTATCGCTGCACAAGCGAACTCATGTGACTAGCTCCAGCTTTGGCTTCCATGGCTACAATCGCCGATAGCTAAATTCAGTGGCCACTTGTTGTTTTTGGTATTGGTGTTGTCGCAAACTTGATCCACATTTCAGCTCACTAGTCCAAGCCCTCGCTAGCAGTGGCGTCGACCACCAACAACGGCAACACGTTGCTCGCCGGAAGTGGCGCGCGCCATCGCCAGTGGTTAGTCTCTCGTCTTGTTGCTCGCTAGCTTGCTCGTTGCACGCTTACCTTTTCACAGTTGATCTTTGGCACGCTAATGTTGGCCTTTGGAAGGATTCCAAGCGTCGGGTTGGGTAGAAAAAGTGAGCAAGCGCGCGAGGCAATGGACCATTTTCCATCACTTCCCAGTAGACAACCAACGGTGGCCTGTGCAGTTGGCATGGAAGCGCCCAACTGGTTTCTTCATTAACTAGAGGAGCGTAGTTGGTTAAGAGTAAGGCGCACAATAGAGCAACGACTAAAACAACAACAGCAACCACTTGTTAGCATTGGACCACCGTTGCCGCTGCTTGTGTTTGTGTGTGTGAGCGCGAGCGATAGTTAATGCACTCGTTCCGCTCGTTGGCCTTGGATTTTGGATGAGAGCTAGCGAATGGATTGTGTGTGTGTGTGTGTGTGTGTGTGTGTGTGTGTGTGTGTGTGTGAGCTAATGAGAGGGAAGGCAAATAGACAGACAGACATTAGCTGACTAGCTAGCTAGCTTGCCAGTCGGATGACAACGCTGACTGGCAATGGGGGCGCCAGCGAGTTAGCTATCCGAAGGAAGCTTTGGCTAGCCGACAATGACGACGACGACGACGACCACTGCGTTCGGTTTGGTTGCTGAAATGGCGGTGGTTGCGCTCGGGCGCCAACGACTCCCACACAGACACTAAGCTAGCTAACTGTCTATAAGGCAGAGCCGGCTAGCTAGTTGGCCAACCTAAAGACTACTGACTAAGTGTGTTTGCCCAGCTAGTCTGTAGCGCAACAAGTCACCCGCCTGTTCCCTAGCGCTCCCCTTCGCTCCCCAACTCCATTGACATGTCCACTGGCGCTCTCCAGTTCCCCGCTAGAGTCTGCGCCCATGGTGGCCGCAGATTAGTTGGCGCGCTTCGGGCGAGAGAGATGGCGCAAGCGGCGCCGCGCCAACTCGCGTCCTCTGCTGACGCACGTCTGGCAAGCCAGCTAGCTTGCCAGTCAGCTTGTGCGCCCAAATCCAGTCGCTGCGAGGACTTACTGCCTCTCGCTCGCCACAGACCACCGAGAGGCGACTGCGTTACGATGTAGACGCCGTTCGTCCGGCCAGCCAGCCAGCCGGCCCAGCAGTAATGTATCAGTGGCGGCAACTGAATGCATTGCCCTCTCGCTCGCTGACACTTGTGAGTTGTTGTTATCCCGCGCTTTGCCAGCACTATCCCTTACTCTCCTGGCAGATGATCATCAATGGCGCCATTGGCTAGCGCAATCCACTAGATCGCATCGCATCGCATTGGCGCTCGCGTTTGCGAGCTAGTGGTTCCAGAGGAAGCGTTACAAGTGGGCGAGGCCACCGCAACTTAACGCTAGCGGGGCCTTCGCCGGCTTTTGGCTCACTAACTGAAATATCTAACTCGCTTCTTGTCGCAAACAACGTCAACGGCGACGACAACGACGATGGCGACTAGCTGGCGGCCTAATGATTCAGCAGAAAGTCACTTGTTGTTGTTGTTGTTGTTGTTTTGGCTCTGATTCTCGCAGTGGAGCCGCCGCAGTCGACGCCACTGTGGCTGTCGTCATGGCCGTCAAGGCTAAAAGGTAGAGGCGTGCAACGCGGCAATGGTTGCTCGCGGTGCCATTGGCGCATTTCTAGCTCCAGCTCCAGCTCCAGCTCCAACTCCAACTCCGACTCGCTGAGCAATCAGCAGAGCCACTAAAACGCCAAAGGGCGCCCATCAAGCGGCTAGTATAGAGCCGCCTCGCATCGCATTGCGCTCACGGTCCAGGTTAACATTCACTTGGACGCCAACAACTTTACTATACTACACTTTGCCTCCCCTCAACTAACTTTACTGTACTGTGCGATTTAAGCAACGGCGCGCCATTTGCGTTACTTACCGCTGATAAATGATAAAATGACGACTAGCTCTCAAGTTAGCGTGCTGATGGCTGGTTTGCAGCAGCAGCAGCCGCAGTTAGCCAAATCATCCAGGTGGCCGTGAATGTTGGAGTTAGCAACTGCCATGGATAGCTGCCGCAACTCGCTTGCCGATAATTACTGAAGCCTGATGCTGTTGCTTTCACTTTTGTAAGAGTTAAGAGCAGGAACAGCACGACGACGATCGTCTGGCCGCGCTAGACGATTGCAAAAATAACCACCAACCAACGGTTGCCTCTTTCGAATCGTACAGGTGGCTAGCGCGCGCTCAAGCCCAAGCAGGCCAGGCCCAGAGCTACGCGTGCTCTCACCTGGAATCACTTGTTGGAGCCAGCTCATCTGTCTTGCAAGTTGCGCGACGTGTCTTGCCAGACTCACATCCTGGCTGGCTCGCTCATTTTCTTGGGAATTCATTTACCCTTTGCCCCGTACTCCTCCTCAATAATAAGCAGTCAACAGTCGGCACATTTCTAGACACATTTCTGGAATAACGAGTTTCGCCACCTTAACTTAAGTCCCCCTCCCCCACTCTGTCTCGGTCTATCCACTTATCCGCTGCGAAATCAAAGCACGGGCTTCATTTAAATCACCGGTAGGTACGGGTAAGCGGTTGGGCAATTTTATTTCATCGAGGGCACGCGTAACATCACCAGCCGCTCGTGAACGAGATTGCAGAGCAGCGCTAGAGGCAAGCGGAAATGACAAGCTAGAAGAGAAGGAGGAGGAAGGCAAAGGTAAAGGTGAAGATAAAATGGGAAACTAGAATAGTAAGGTGAGCATCCGATGGGACCACAGGTAGTTGAGGAAAAAACTAGAAATAAGTTGAATAGTTTTTAATCTATTTACAATGATAATGATCGAAAGTGAGACGAATCATTTCTTCTTCTTCTCCTTTATTTGCCTTTCTTGGCTCTTAGTTCTCCGCTTGCCGCCGACGTCCTACCCCATCGACGTCATCGCAATCAAAGTCAATCCAAATTTTCTAATTAGGCTACCGCTGCTGCTGCTCATTTAGTTCCTATGGTCACCTAATTCAAATGTGGTTTGTTCAATTCGGAACGCTCGGGCGTCCGCATTTGTTGTGTCCATTTGATTTATTGTGTGTATGTGTCAGTGTGGTTTGTGGTGTCCGTGTATTTAGTGTCTAGTGTATGTAAGTTTATATTTTGTGTCTTTGATGGCGATAGATGTCTATTGTCTGTGTATATGGGTGAAGAAATTGCATTTTCTATTCGTCTCGCAGTGTTGTTTTGTCATTGGAAGCATGCGCTAATTGTTGCGCTTGATCGTGTTTGGGTTCTTGGGGGTGTTGTGTATTTTCAGTATATATGTGAGAACGCCTACAACTTTTTCGCCCCTTCACATCACCTATGGCAAAAAAGTCTCAATGCCCGTCTGTATCATCGGGTATAATTGACTGCTTGTCTGTCTGTCACAAGAATGTAGGTGTGTCTCCTTGTTTGTTTACATTACATATTTTTGCGCGCGCCACTCAAGATCTCTATTTTTTTGTTTATTTATAATCCATCTCTTATGATAGTCCAATAATATCCTTAATATTATTATTAGTATTGATTTCGCCGTTGTTGTTGTTGTTGTTGCTGCTGCTGTCCAATTAGTCAGTGTTGGTGATGATAGTTGAAGAAATTTGCTTTCAATCAATTTGTTACAACAAATGGCTTTTGATTAAGCCAAGGAGCGGAGCCATCAATTTCTTGGCAAATTGCGTCAAACTAAACAACCAAAAACGGCGACTACTCGATGAATCCATAACAACAATAATAACAATATACCTAACCTAGTGCTTCAAATCTTTCAATGTTAATCTCCTATTGTATTGTCGCCCGACCAGACGAATGAGAATTGTCCCTTCGGTTATTAATCACACACTTTCTCATATGCTTCTCGAGGGTTGATGGCACCGAGAATGGGATATGACAGAAACGGCACTTGTAGGCATCCTTGCCAACTCGGCCATGGGTTTTCATGTGTCTAGTTAACTTTGAAGATTGCGCACAGGCATAGGTACAGAGTTCGCATTTGTAGGGTTTCTCGCCCGTGTGACTTCGCCTATGAACAGTTAGATTGGAGCAATTCTTAAACACCTTGCCGCAATACTCGCAGGTGTCATTCCTAAGCCTCGTTTTGGCCTTCACGACGCGCGTTTGGCCAACGGTGCCGTGGTGAGATTGAGAATGGTGATGGTGTTGGTGCTGGTGGCCTGTAACGGACATTAGGGCCGCTCGGCCAATATTTGAGGTTTGGCTTGTGGACAGGTGGTTGTGGGTCAGGGTAAGGTGGTTGTTGCTATTGCTATGATGATTGTGATTTGTGAACTGATGATGATGGTGGTGGCTGTTGTGGTTATTGTGTTGCCTTGTATTGGCTGAGGGCGCCGAGGACGACGAGTTATTTGTTGTTGATGTTGTTGTGGCTGCTGCTGTTGGTTCTAATTTTGTGCTACCTGAATGATGATGATAATTATTCAGATGCAAGCTAAGTGAATTTTGCGACGATTGATGCTGAGATCTTTGGTGATGGTGGCTACTAGTGCTGCTGCTGCTGTTATTGTTCTGATTGTTTTGACCTAAACCTGTGCCAGTTAGTGGCGAGTGGCGGTGGTTTTGATGGTGATTGTGGTGATGGTGGTTGTTGTTGTTGTTGTTGTTGTTGTTGTTACTGTTGAAATTTGGGTGGCCGTTGCTGTGAAGGTGGGTGACACTTTCGTAAAGTCGCTGCGCTAGACTATTGGGCGTCGTTGAGCCCGATTGGGAGCTACCTGTGGTCGTTGTGTTTGTGGTTGCTGAGGACGAGGAGGCGTTTGCGGCCAAATTAGCCACCCTGCTTAGAATTGAGGCGGCCGTGTTGACGCTCAAATCTTGGGGCACCAGGTAGTCGGGCGATAGGAAGGCGGCTGTGGCCGCGGCAGCGGCTAGAAATTGCTGAAGTTGTTGGCCGTCTCCATTGGCGGCGGCGGCCGCGGCTGCGGCTTCCAGCGGGCCGGCCACCTGTTGGCGCAGGTGAGCCCTAAACTCGTCGCCATTAACGAGTACATCGTCGTGCTCGTGGCCAGTATTTGAATCCTCATCAGCTAAATCTTGTTCTAGTTCCTCGTCAACGCCATCGTCAAGCTCCAAATCGTCGCGTTCGTTTAATGTGGACGACAATTGATCCTCTTTGCCATTATCGAGTTCATTCTCTGCATTCTCACCATTTCCATCAACCAAATCATTTTCTACACCCTCGTCGCCGATCATGAGATTCGACTGCGCCAATCGACTGCGTTGATTGCGATGGCGATTTAAACGATTGCTCCTATTGCGACTGTGATTTAAACGCATTATTTGGTTATTCTCGTCTAGTTCATCGTCAATCTCCTCGTCCTCCATCATCAATTCCTCGTCATCGTTCTCCTCTTCCTCCTCCTCATCTTCGTGGTGGTCATCATCTCGACTTTGCAACGAGGACTCGTCCAAATCCAACTGACCACCGCTCCCGCTACCGTCTAGCTGGTTGTTGTGGCCAATGCCACCAACTCCAGGTTGCGGCGTTGCAGGTGTACAATCATTTAGAAACTGAAGCGCGTCCATCTCGCTCTGCTGCCCGTCGTCCTGTTCCACCAAAACCTTGGAGAAAATCCTGAATCCATGGCTAGATTGCACGTGCTCAACAAGTGTCCAAATTGATTGGAACTTTTGGGTGCAGGTGGAGCAAACAATCGAATATTGGCCTGCAAGGATCATTGTTTGCATTGATTTGTTTGTTTCGAATCAGGTATTTGGTATTTTAGTCAGTGGTAGGTGTGAATGTTTGTTTGGTTGTTTGAGTTAGTTAGTTAGTTAGTTAGATAGTTGTTGTTTTGTTGTCCTTTAATATTTAATCTCAATTTAAACTTTGTTGAGCTAGTAATGACTCAATACACAATTGATATATTAGCGCGAGAGTAAACAAAAACTGTCACTACTAACAGTAGTATTAATTGCCACGCGAGTCATCAATATAACTGCCCGTCGGTGGTTCTTTCATTTAATTTAATAATTCTACCAACTGGTCACTCTCGTCGACCGGCCGGCTAGCTGGCTTGCGTTGGCGCCGCCGCCGGCGAGAGCCAACGTTGCTGCCCGACGCTGGTGATCCCACTTGTTGGAGTCGAGGAGAATTTACACTTTTAAAGTGTCGCCTGTTTTTTACTCACTGTTAAAACTTGTGCTCTCTGTATCTTTGTACTGCCCCATTGGGAGGTGGAAAAATTTGCGCCAGTCCCTCTGGGTGCCGGACTACCTTACAGAGGAGAGACTTGAATGCCTCGTGTGTGCAGTGAGTGAGTGAGCGAGCGAGAGAGAGAGAGAGAGAAAAAGAGCAAGCGGGCGAGTTTATCATCATGAGAGAAACATGGCCGCGGCTACTTTGTGGCACTCTGTTAACACATACTAACACTAACACTAACACTCTCACACTAAAAAGCACACAGAACTCGCTAGCGTTTGGTTGCAACTTTAGATTAACTTGGCGGCGGCGGCAGCGGGTCGCAGGAGACGAGCGTCCAAGTGGCCAGTTTTATTGGCGGCCAAAGCGAGCGAGGGAAAAGTGAGAGCAACTCACGAGCACGGGTTTTGAGTTGACTCCTGCGAGAGTCAGTCTCGGAGGGAAATGTTTGGCGAAATGCAGTGTAGAGAGCAATATAGAAAACCAGTGGTGCAATTTGCAGTCAACTTCTTGAGCAAGAGCGATCGCAGCGACTCTAGCGGCCCACAGATAGAGACTGGAGTAATTGGATCTGGCTGCCGGCGGCTCATGCGGTGAACGCAAAACCAGCTAACACATGGACATTTGAGGCGTTGACAGGGACAGAGGAAGAGTGAGCGAGCGAATGAGCGACCACTTGTTGCGGCTACTGACCACTAGGCGCGCACTACTTGGTTGCTGGCCCAAGAACAACAAAAATCGCTGCGCTGGCCAGCGGACGCGAAGGACAAATTAGTCATGCGAGCTGGGCGACGCGAGATGGCCAGTTAGTTTTTAAGCCAATGAGCTAGCCGTCTAGTTGCCGTTCGAATTGCTAGCCAGACAGACCGCTAGCAATTCTGGTATCATATGTTCATTTGACAGTGAGTTAGCTTGCCGCGCGTGAAGCGAGCCGCAGTAAAGTGGGGGGGGAAGACTTATTTAGGCCATCGGCGGCGGCGGCGGCGGCAGAAGCGAAAGTCGAGCAGTTGAGTTAACTCAATTTGAGTTGGCTCAACTTTGCGGGACTAGCTTTGGCTAATAATGCTGCTCGTTTGCAGTTAGCTAGCTGCCAGTTCGACAGGCCGACAAGCTGGTCGCCAAGTTAGCAAGCGCAACACAATGCGGCGTGAAACGAGAGCACCGCTCGCGTTGCCAGTCGAGTTGTGAGCTTTTTCGACTGCGGCCACTAACATGGAAGTGAGCAGCTGAGAGCAAATGGCGAAAAAGCGCCCACTGGCCATAACCGTGGATCCATAGGGTACCGCCGCAGAGCGCGACGCAACTCGGCCGTCGTTTGCCCAGTCGGCGGCTCAACGCGGCCGGCGTGCGCGAATCCGCCGCACCGTCTCGCCATCAACATTCGGCCAGCTAGGCAGCACTGGCTCCAACTTTCGCTAGCCAGCTAGCTAGCTGGCCGAGTTGAGTCAGCGTCGAGCCAGCTAGCATTTGAGCTCTAGGCAGCGGCGCGTTGAATGGAATAGTGAGACTAGCTTGCCAGTGGGCCAGTCAGCCGGCCAGCTACTCGCTATCTGTTGTGTTCCATCGTGCCAATGTCGCTTATTGATCCAACTCAACTGGCTAGCTAGCTTGGTTGTCGTCATTTGTTTGGCTCACCGCTCGCCGCCAGCTGGCGCTCCGAGGCCTTTTGTCTCTGTCTGTCTATCTCTCCCCCTCCCCCTCCGCGCAAAGCTAACGGATGGTCTACGTGTTGCTCTGCCGTTCGGTGGTTAGCTTATGGTCGAGCATCAGAGATGGAAGCCAAATTAACAGGGGCACTCGTTGTGGTCTTTCTTTTCTCTTTTTCTTTTTCATCCACCGTCGCCACTGCCATTGCAATTGCGAACGTTGATAACTCTATGCGCTTGCTAGTCGAGCTTAGCAGCTGTTGGCTAGGCCAGAAAACTCCGGCGAGTGTCCGAATTGCAATTGGCGGGCAAAAATTGTGCTGCTAGCGGGTGGACCACAAAGTGGAGGCAACTCTCACTCTGGAGTGCTGCCAATTGGAGTGGCAAATGTGGAGCAATTGGGGCAGCGGCGACGGCCACGGCGATAGAAGAAGCAGCGGCGGCAATTGTGGCGGGGCTCGTAGCCACCACGGCTCCACCGACACCAATGCTAACACAAGTTGTGGCCTCGGTGGTGGCGGTGGTGGCGCAGAAAACGGGCAAATATTTGGCCAGTGACGCGACTGTAGTTAGCGCGCCAAGCTAGCAGCGAGACACATGAGCCCAGCCGCGAGCTTGCCGAGCGGCTGCCTTCTAAAGTCGATCCAACTAAGACTGAACTGTGAGGCAAGCGCAGCCAGACCGCTGGCTTTCCTCACAATGGGAAAGGCGCCCAAAAGTCGGCAAGGGAACCGTCGCCTCCGCCGAGGTCTCTGGCCGGCGGAGCAGTTTAGTTTAGTTAGTGGAACTCACTTATCTAGTTTAGTTTAGCCAGTGGCCAGCTCGGTCACTTTCATTGTGTATTTGTTGCTTGCCGAGCAACAAGCATCAAGCATCAACGACGAGTAAAGAGCAAAGGGAGCATCTGGAAACTTTGCGCGCGTCCATCTATCTGTTGAACTTTCGCTAGTTCCATTGCTTCTGTGTTGGCCGCCGAGGCGAGCGGTCAATTAGCGACTAGTAGTAGGAGTGATAGCAAGAGTAGTGGAGTTGGTGTTGGTGTTGGTCAATTGAATTGAACTCGGCGTTGTATTTTGTACTCTACTGAAACTAAGCGGCCAACCGAACGGCCGCTGGCCAGTGAGCCGAGTGAATGGGAGCCAAGTGAACCATTTGAACTAAAACCAAAAACTTTCGCCCTGAACTCCACTGGCCAATTGAACTCTCTTCTCTCGTAGCAGTTTGCTACGGCGGCGGTCAATTGTGTTTGTTGCCCGCGAGCTCGATGCAACTTTGGCCGACGCATCCAAAGTGCGGGATGCGCAGGCCGCAAAGTAGCCGAAGTTGGCGGAGTTGAAGCGGTGGCCAGCAATTGAGCGCTTAACAAGAGCCACGATAACAAAAAGAGCAACAGCAACTTGTGTTGTGTGTTGTGTAACTGGAGCTCGACTGCCCCACTACTTCGATGGACATTGACGTTTCATTACACTGATCGGCTGCCATTCTGAGCTCCGGCGACATCTTGTTAGTCTTGCCAGCTAGCCGATCAATGCTAATGGACACAGAAGACGACGGCGGCGGCGGCGACTACGACTAAGAGGAGCGCAACGACGAAAAGTCGATCGGTTGGTCATTAAAAACTGTAGCTCAACTGGCCGAGTTTTTTGCCACTCTCCTCTGGTTGCGTAAGTTTCGACTTGTGTGCTATTATTACTTTGGTCATCTAAAACTAAAACTTAAACTCAAATTCAGACTTGAATCAGCTCAACTTGGCGACACTTGATCTCGTCCGCTACAAACTTTGCTCGGGCCGGAAATCGAGAGCGACGCCCTCAGTGCTGTGCTGTTTTTTAATAAAAAGAGCGACGGGCGTTCTGCGCTCGCCCACTTCCGGTGGACGGTTAACTTGGCTCGCTCACGTTGGTCGCCGTTAGTCGGACAGTTAGTTTTTCCTTCCTCCATTGGCTCCCTCCTCTAGTCTAGTTTAGTTTAGTTTAGTCCAGGAGAAGAGGAAGTAGCCAGCTGACTAGAGGAACTGATAAATGGCCACCCAATTGGTTGTCTGTAAATCGGCCGGTTGCATTGCAAATTAATGGCTCATCAATCACGACAACGTAGCAAGTTGGTCGGCGACTCGCACAACACTTTCAACGCGACACCGCAGCAGGCCAGTGGGCAACGCGTCGTTGCCATATTGACAGAAAACTCTGCGCGTTAATATACGCAAAGTAGTGTTGACTATCCACTTGATTCCAACTAATTTGTGCGCCATCCACCACTGATAACCCTAGTCCACAACTTGGCCAAGGATCTCCCTCTAACCGAATGCTTTAGCCCCACCTGCCCAGCCAACGAGCTTTTCACTGAAGGGGCCCGCCGAGTTACTCTGCGAGTCGCCGTTCATTTGTTCATTTTGTTTGTCTTGTTGGAATGGTGAGCTAGTGCCAGCGGCGCGCAACTAGCCTACCAGCCAGCCAGCTAGCTCGCCGCTTCTAGCTTGGGGCCTCGGCTTTTAGGTAGCAGTAGTGGTGGTAGACAATTTGGCCGCCACCAAGCCAACTAGCTAGCTGCTACGAGTTTCTGAGCACCAGCTCGCAACATACTCGCTATCTAACGGCCAAAACTGACTGGCCGTGTCGAAAAAGTTGGAAGGACAGAGGCGAGCTGCAATTGAGGTCACGACGGCCGGCGAATGAGCAGAATGGCGAGCAACAGCAATAGAGGCAGCAGCAGTAGCGACTAACTGGGGCCCCAAATGGCAGCCGCCTTAAAAAACAACATACATTCGCTGGCTGCTACGAGTGCGCCAAAAATCTAGAGCGCCCACTCGTTACTGTTGCTTCTATTTCCAACTTGCAACGATGGGCATAAAGTTGAGAGAAGGGAAGGGAAGAGAAGCGAGCTCTGGAAGCGCAACAAGCTAACTGGAGCTTGCCATTCAATTCCTCAGTGCTGGCGTACTTTAGCGGCAGAAGCGGCCACTAGCGAGCGGCCGAGATTAGAATCAGAGTCTGGCCAAAGCGGGCTAGTTGGCCAGCCGAAAAGTGGGGGAGTTTTGTTAGTTGGTGGAGGAGTGAGCTAGTGAGTCAGCAAGACGAGGGATGCGCACCGTTGAAATTTACAGCGGAACTTGCCAGTTGCTCCTCTCGCTGATGATGATGATCTTGGCGTTTCGGTCTTGGCGACGGCGGCAGCAGCAGCGGCGGGGCCTCGAGCAGTTGCGTGTTCTACTCTAGCAACCAACTAAACTAAACTCGTAGCCGAAGCCGCAGTCGCGGCCGCCGCATCCGAAGCGCGAAATCCAGAGGCACAAACGACTTGCCATCCAGTTGCTCAATCATCTAGTCTCATCCGTCGGCGACTCTCGAGGGCCAGCCTGCCAACGGCATTAGTAGAAGTGGATGGAGAAGAAGGGGGAGGGCAAAGCTGCCTCAAGGCCACGAGCAGACGAGATCATCACTTTTGCCCGACACTGCAACTCGCTCGCAACTTTTTACTGCTCTTTCTACCTGAAGTCGCCACCCGCGTGGCCATCCCATCGAGTTGTTGTTGTTGTTGTTGTCGCTGCTGCTCCCTTTGCCTTGGCAGCAAAAGCAACACACTTGACAAGACTTGGCCAGAATCACGGGCAACGGCGAAAGTTGGAGAAGGTTTAAGGCAGAGTAGAGGAGAGCAAAGCGGCAGTTGTAGCCGAGGCTCGTGTTTGAACGAGCGCCAATCTAAAGGGCAACCGACCATCAGGTAGTAGGAAATGCTGAGAGCGAGAGACAAGTGAAACCTGTTTCCACTCTCTCCCTCTCTCTATCGCTGTCTACCCCTTCACTTGGCTCGCTTGCCACCACGAGGCTTGATTTGGCGGGCGCCTCACCTGTTATTGTTGGTGCTTGTGGTGGATTACAACGTTGTTGTTGTTGTTGCTGCTGCTGCTGCTGCTGCTGCTGCGGTGGCAGCCACTTGTTGTTGTCTTTGTTGGAGCAAATACAACGACAGCAACAACAACACCGACGTCAACTAGCCACTCGTCCGCCTGGACCTCAGTGGTAGCGGCCACGAAAAATCACCGGCAGCCCGGGGTTATTTTTCTCCCAATGGTTAGTGGCTGGTGGATGCAAACGGTGGACTTGTCGAACGAACCAGTCGGTGGTAGTTGTGGCGCAAGCCTTGCTGGAAGGAACCCAGAAGAGTAAAAGGGACAGGTGAGCTGGGCGACTGGTGATAGCTCAAGTGCAGGCAGGGGGCGCTGATTAGACGTCGTGCGTTGGGCAACCGCTGGCTGGTGTTCGGTAGGGAGCCGCGAGGCGGAGGCGCCAAAGTTAAAGTGGATAGAGTAGCTTGCCAGTGGCTTGGAAAAGGGCGACCGCAAGTGAGCAGCACCAGGAGCAACAGAATCGGCGGCAGCTAACATTAGCAAGCGCAAGTGGTGGGCTATAAATGGACAACTAGAAACTGCGGCTGGCTTTCACTGTTGTTGCCGGCTGGCTGGCTGCTAAAAGAGCGAGCCAAAAGTTAGCTCGCCAGCTTCAAGGCCAAGCGGCCAACAGAGTGGAAGTGGATAGTGGGAAAGTGGCTCTCACTTGTCTGCCTGTTGCCTGCCTATTTGCCTACCTGCCTACCTATTGGGATACAATCACTGGCACTCTTTGCGCTCGCTCATTTTTCTCTACTCTCTAACTGGCACTACAACTTTACTGCTCTCCCAGTCGCCAAGAGGGGAGAGGCTACCTGTTGCTCGCGCGCTTGGAATGTAAGCGCGCGAGCAACGCTACGCGACGCAATACAACGCAACACAACGCAACTCAACGAGCGGCAGCTAGCCAGCTAGCTGGCAAACGAGCGACAGGTGCGCTCGCTAGTCAGGAGTTTAGCCGGCGGCTGGCTAAAAGGGATCCACTTGTTGCTCAGGCAGCGCCAAGGCTTCGTTGGCACCGCTCTGTGGTTGCGATGGTCACGCCACCGCCACAGCAGCGGATCGCTCGATTTAGCCGCAGCAACGGACGGCGTCGCGTCGGCTCGCGTTGCTTTGCTTTTGCTGCCATTGCTTTTGCCGCAATGGTAACTTTGGCCACTACTAACGTGTGGCTAGTGGCGGCAGGGTTAGTTTAAGAGCGAGCGAGAGTTTCTTGCAAGCTAGACGATCGGACTTTTAGCGAGCTCAAGCGAAAGAGGGGGGAGAGAGAGAGAAACAGGTTTTTTCTCTTTCTCTCTGTCTCACGCTCACCTGTCGCCGCTTGCTTGTCACTTCAGCCCAAGCGGCCAGGTAAGCTGAGCGGCTGGGGGATCGCTGGTGATGGCGTTGGTGGCGGCAGCAATGGTGGTGGTGGTGGTGGAAAGGTAACGTTGCGCGCGAGACAATTAAATCATCGTGTTACTCAGGCGGCCTGACTAAACACAATTTTCTAATTCTGGACTTTCACTCAAATCGCGCTTGCTCTTTCGGAAAGCCAGCTAGCTTGCTAGCTAGCTTACCAATGGCTCTAACCAACCTACCGACAACTTTTGCTCGTCGCTTGCGGCTGCAAGACGAGCAGTTAGCTCGTTGGCTCGCTCTAGTCCCGGCAAGCTAGCGAGCCAACAACTCTTTTTCAATGGCACACGACGCGACGCGCTTGGCCATGGCCGAGCTCCTCTCTCTCTCTCTCTCTCATTCACCCACCGAGAAAGATAGAGAGAGAGAGTTTTCGTTGCCAAGCCGACTAGCTGACGGTGGTACTGTTGCTGTTGCTGTTGCTGTTGCTGCTGGTCGCGCCCATGAAACTTGGCACTTATGCTAGAACGAGACGCACAATTTGCGCGCGTTTTCCTCTCTCTCTTTCTCTGCGCCAGCCCACTGTTGGGCAGCAGCCACCTGCTGCCGCTCCGCTCCGCTCGACTCGGCTCAGCAGGTTAGCCGACAGGTAGGGCAGGTAAGCTGAGCTTGCGATGAAGGGCTAAAAAAGGCAACGAGTCTTGTTCTCTATTCTAAGTAGTGTGCGGGCCAGCCAGCGCGAGCGAGCCGACCAACTGGCTTGTTGTGGCTAATAATAGCCGCGTTCGCGACCATTTCTAGTTGGCATGGTTGCCGCTCGCGGCGCTGATTGCCGTCCAGAGCGTCGCCACTTGTTGTTGTTGTCGCTGTTCCCACTGCTCCTGCTTCTTCTACTGCTCATAGGTTGCTTATCGTTGTTTCGTACATAACGCGAGTCTACGCAGCGAGTAGCCGGAACTGAGCTACCAAGTGACGTCAGTTGGCTCAATGGGACTAAAGCTAGGCGAGTGGATGAGTCAGTGGCAAAGATCAGTGGAAAATAGAAAGAGCACCGAGTTTCCTTGAGAGACCAGACTGCTAAGTCTGGCTAGCTAGCTCGCAAGCCAGCCAGACTGGCCGTCTAGTCGAGTGACTGTCCATTTGGTCGCGATTGTCAAGGTTGCGCTGGCACTTGGCTAGCTAGTAGCTTCTAAGTTGGTTGGCTGGCTGGCTGGCTCGCTCGCTCAAGAGGCTCGACACGCGCCGCCCGCCACTTGTTGTTTGGGCGAGTGAGAGATGGGCAAGAGCAGCAACTGTTGGCCAATAGGCTAGTCACGCCACTCGGCTCACTAGCTCGTCTGCGTTGGTTAAACTTAGTGGCAAAAGTTTAAGCAATGGAATCGAAGCTGATGGAGAGGGAGAGTGAAATCGAAATTCAAATCGAAGAAGCTCCTTTTCCGTCCCAACTTGTTGACGGTGGCGACGGCGACGACGACGACGACCACGACCACGACCACGACCACGACCACGTTGGACTCTAATCCTGGCTTTCGAATCTCAAAATTAGTGGCCAAGTGGAGAAGGGATATTCCCATTCTAATGGACTACCGAGAGATGAAACTCGACTCACTCTCGCCGCTACCGCCATTGCCACCGCCGCCACCTCGCCCTTGGCCGCTCGCTAGTTGGCTTGGTCATGGCCACTGGCTAACTAGCTAGGTAGTCAGGCTGAGTTTAGTCTAGTTTGGTTTGGTCTTGATCCGCTAGTTTGCGCGCGTCCCACTTGACTGGGCGCGCATTCATCATGCACAAAGGCTAATGGAATGAAAAATTTACGCTACCTTTTTTCTCTAAAGGAAACTCGTCTTGCGACCACGAGAAACAGAAGCCGGAAACTGGAGGATCGATTGCGTTGCGCGCGAGTTTCGGTTCGTCGGCCAGTCGATAAGTTGCTGTCGGTTACTGTTGTTGTTGTTGTTGTTGTTGTTGTCGGTGATGGTGATGGTGGCTAGTGTCGCTCGTGCGAGCAAATTTCTTGCGTGTCTCTCATGAATATAATTTCTGAGCAAAAATATAACAACAACTAGGTTCCAAAAACTAAAACTTGTAGTTGACTTCAAGATCCAAAGTCCAGCGGGCAAATTTGGCCGCGACAATAATGAGAGCAACACGCAAGTTATTGGCGACAACTACGTCGCCGTTAGAAATGGCTAGTTTAAGTGGCCATTCCGTTGAGGCAGCGCATAACGCAACAAAGCACCACGAGCAGCATCCCTTGCAAGTTGCGAGCTGCGAGGCAAACCGTCAGCAAAGAGCGCGGAGCAGCCAATCGATTATTCAAATTGTCGTGTGTCTGAGTATGTGTGTCACTACTGGCCGCCGTCCAGTTAGCGCGGTCTAGTCGCCCGGCCGACAGACAAACAGACTCACTCACTCGCTCGCTGACTTGTGCTCCACTTGGCACCATCCATTTCCTTCCAATGGCCAAGCAACATCTTGGCCAAGCAACCGATAGGTCGTTGTTAACGCAATCTAATGGACATTATGGATTGAAACGGAGATCAAACTTGGACGTCTCGTGGCAACCAGCCGGCCGGCCATCCAACTTGGCCACCCGAATTCCCCTTGCGCGCGCTGATTATCTGCTCACACGCGACAGGAAGTGCCGGTGGTTTCTGTTTGGTGTGATGGCTTGTGGATTTTCTTTAAAAAATAAAATGAAATAAAAATTTTCCTCAAACTCAGTGCCGGCCAACGAGCGATTGGCAACAAAAGTGAGTCTGTTTGTCATCATGGTGGCGGTGGACGTCGCAAGTGTGCGTCCTTTTCACCATGAGCAAATAAAAGCAACTCTAGCGACCGGAAGCAAACGGAAACATTCACAATTTGAATATTACCTGTCACTCCTCCATTCGGCTCGTCATTTTTGCGCTTGTTGGTGTTGTAACTGTCGTTTTAAGCGCAGCTACTTCTTTCCCATTCTGTCCACTCGACTTCTATTCTATTCAGTGTGAAAGCAAATTATCGGTTTCCACTTTCAACGCAAAGCTTCCGTTGTTCGACTACGACGGGCATCAATGCCGGCCGTAGTCGCGGTGGAGTTTTCAATTGAATTAAACTCTGAAGGGCGAATAGAGAGTAGCGATTGCTACTGACAGACAGATCGACACCAAAACGACGTCGAGTGACCATCAATTTACACTTATAAATGGAGAGAAAAAACTACAGGGCAGATGCGTTTGCTTACCAATTAGCGGGCAGGTAGAGTGTGTCCACTCGTTGCACAAACACAACTCTCACACACAAGCCGGCGGGGCGTGTGTCTAATTTTGTGTCGTGTTGCGCTGTAACTCCTACTATTTGCATGTCCAAAAATGGACTTTCCCTCGGAAAGTTGGCCGAGCTGATGGTGCTTAGTTGTTTGCTGCTGCTCAAGATTGAAGGGTAACACACAAACACTCTCTCACAGACAGACAGACACACACACACACGCACGCACAAATAGATGAGCGAGAGACGTACGCAGAAAGCGAGGCGCCCAGTCTGCGGTAAGCTGGCCACAGAAGGTAAGCCACGGAAAAAAGGAGTGAGTTAGTTGGCCAAAGTGGCGGCCGACGCACACATTTATAGGCGCCCTTCGTGTCCATCACTCGCATACGAAGGGCGTACGTACACTTTAGTGCACGAGAGGGACCATCACTCGCACAGAAAGAGTCGCCGGACCTTGCGCTTGCGGCGGCGGCCGCCGCTCGCCGGCCCCAACTTGTGCGCCGGCCACAGCGAGCGCCTATAAGTGCTGTGTGTCTCTCTGTGTGCTTGGTTTGGCCGAGTTAGCTGGCCGGCCGCACGCTCGCTTGTAAAATATGAGTTGCCCACCTGGACGTCGCGCTTAGCGTTGCGTTAATTAGTCGGCCAATCAGCCATCGAGCGGCTGACCACTTGTTGTTGTTGTTGACGTTTTCGTTGGTGCTCTTTTTAGTTCTGTTTTTCTAAGAGCGCGATACGCAACGCTGATTTACCTGTCTCTCGCATCTGGACATTTTGCAGCACTTGGAGAGGAGAGGAGAGGAGAAAAATCAAATCATCATATTGATGGACTAGTCCACTCTGTTGGCTGGTCGTTCGGTTTCGGCAGACTGGACGCTCGAGTTGCTTCGTCGAGTGCCTTTTGGCTTTTAGTGGCCAGCTGACACATCCTCAACTAAAGCTCAAGGTGGACACTTGTCGAGCAGGAAAAGGCAAACCTTTTCCTGTGGACTTAACCTTGGCACGCAAAGCACCATAAGACACACGAAGATAGCCAGTGGTCCAGCGAGTGGACCAAAATTATCCAACTCAATGTTGCATAACGAAGGTGCGGACGAAGACGACTGTGACTTGGACCAACACCACGATAGTAGCAAATGTATCTACTGTAAAACATATATATATATATATATGTATGTATATATATATTTATATTGTTTCTACAGTTGGACACTTTGGCGTCGACTTTGGCGGAAAGGTAAAAAGAGCAAAGTGTGCTCATAATTATGGCCGGTGGCACAAGTGGTCGGCGGCAACAACGACGTCGATTTCGGCGCTGCGACGACTAAGCCGGGTGAGCGCTAAGTAAACGGGAGTAAGAAAAGTTTGAGTTGGCCAAGCAGCTTAACTCACTGGACTTTCGGTCGGTCGGTCGGTCGGCCGGCCGGTTGGTTCGTCGTTCGATTGGTGAGCTAAGCTGGATGTCGCCAAAGTTTTACCTTCGGCCGGATGGGTGACCAGAGGAAGAGCGACGCGCTCAGCGGTTGCTTTTTAACCAAGTGAAGTGATTGGTGTGAGTGGAACAGGAGCAACAGCGACGGCAACAAAAACTCTAATAGAAACTCAAATACTCAACTAAAACTCAAACGACCCTGAGCATCGACAGTAATGATCGTCGTCGTAGTTGTTGTAGCTACCGTTTGAGCAAAGAGCGGAGCGGAACACACAACTAAGAGTTTAAATTTCTGTTGCGTCATCGTGAGTCTTCGGGTTTCCGATGGAACTGGCCGTCGGTCAAACGAACGCTTTCATGCTCTGCTATTTAAGTGGAGTTGAAATTTTGCCCAACAAACTCAAATCTCTCCTCTTTGGCCCTCGCTCCAGTTTCTCCATCAGCCAATGGCCAGAATGAACGAAGAACCAGTGGCCAGTTGAACTGCACGAAGGGCAGTGGTTCAATATGCTTATTGAATCAATGCAACTGGTTGCCGATCGCTCGCTCGCCCGCCCGCTTGGCCAGTGGCGCCGGTGAGAAGAAGCCGGCGCCTCGATTCTCACCGTTAATCTCACCGTATACCTGCAAAACCAATAGCTACACCAACAACGATCTGTTGCTCTCAGGCCCGTTCCTGTTGCGCCATCACAGGCGAGCAAATGTAAACCCGTGGCGTAACAAACGGGAAGTCAGCACGTCGAGCGGTGAACTCAGACTTTACATTTACCTTTGGGTTAAATCTGAGGCGCGCATCTGGCGCGCCATTGCACTCTCTTGCCGCTCGGTGGGTAGGTCGGTGGTTGTGATGGTGATGCAACGCGGCGAACCAACACAGTGGCGACGGACTAGCGGTGGACGAATAGAAAAGCAACCAGTTGAATGTCGCCCCGTGCGACTGGCCAATCGATCAATGCGCTGTTGGCCCGGTGCTCGTGCTTGTTCGAGTGAGAGAAGCAGAGAGAGAGAGAGAAAGAGGGAATGCACGTGAACTTGAATCTCCCCTCTTTCTTTTTCTCTTTACCTGAGCAGAGAGCCATTCTTGCCGAGGAAACGGCATAAAGAGGAAGGAGAGGAGAGGAGGCAGGAAGGTGAACGAACTCATGGTCACCTTATGGTCATCCCGCGGACTTGCGTCACCCTGTTGCACAATTCCAATTCCAATTCCAACTACAATTTCCCTCTCTGCCTTTGATTTTGCTCCAGTTTAATCCGTGCCCTTGACCGGTGCGCGCAACACCGAGGAATAAATAAATTCACACGCGTAACGTTGCGCGATGCGTGCTTTATGTTGTCATCGTTGCACAACACAAGAGAGAAGAGGAGAGTTCAAAATAAAACAGTGGCTATTTTAGTTACCTGTGGAGTTGGTGGTTACCTGCGAATGTCCAGTGCGTAAATCATGCGAGCGGATGGTGGTTTGCGTAACGGCTACTTTCTACTTGAGATTCAACGTCCCTGGGTATATGTATGCGACTCGGGCGTCAAGAAGACGCGAAAGGACCGTTGCACGCGCTCTAAACTCTATGTATGGACTTCTCTGTGATGCAAAACCAAAGAAGATCACACAGCAAACAACACTGACCAAGTGCTGGCCGTTACCTGTGTCTCAAAGAGAAGGCCAGTGGCGCTCAGAGGCGTGCACAAATTTCTTGGCGCGCGCTCACCTGGCCAGGGAACCGAGCTGGCGCTGGTCTGCGGTGATCGACCGTACGATAGAAGAGCAACGCAGGGTAACGTTTTGTGTGTCCTCAGGTGCGTCGCAGGAAAATACCGACGACAACCATCAACATAACCGAGTATTTCTCACGCTCGACGTGTAACTCAACGCAACGCAACGCAACGCAACCCAACTCAACCCAAAGCAATGCAATGCGATGAAATGAAATGCAACGGAACGTTACATAAACTAAAACACAAATCTAACTCACTTACCTGGCAGTTTGCCGCTACGGATGCTGCTGCTGCTGCTGCTGCTCATGATGTTCATAGTCGTAGTCGATCAGTCACTTTGGTGACGATTTCTCTTAACCATCCATGCCGATCGATTGACCGGCCGGCTGGTCGCCCAGTAGATCAGACAGCCAAGTGGCCAAGTTGAGACGACGTAATTTGGCCAGCTGCCTGTTGCGCAACAATCACCGACTCGGCCCATCCGATTCAATCCAATCCAATCCAATCTCATACCGACCCGTCTCGTCCCATCCCATCCTTTCCACTCCACTCCGAACCGAACCGATCGGCGAGCCACAATGGCGACAAATAACAGACTACCGTGTGTATGCCGGCGACGGTAGCGCACCGCAACCGTGATGTGCAACCTTAAGTGGCCAGTTGGTCCGCTGGATGGTCACATACACACAAGCAGGTGAGTGAGCGAGCGAGCGAGCGAGTGAGCAAGAAACTCGAGCATCGCCGCCGATCAAATCGATGGATCTGATTGCAAGAGGCAGCCATATCCATTAGCTAGACGGATGATCCATGTGATTGGCACAATCGAAAGTTACCCTTCCAAAAGTCGAGCAGCAACTTGCTCTCGCAAGCTCTGGACAGACAACAATTGGTAAGGCGACTGACCTGCAACAACAAGCAGTGGCCACCGCCGCCGCCGCCGCCGCCGCAGCCGTCACTGTTGCCGCCTCACTTACCTGGCCAATGAAAAGTGTCGCATTCCTCGGCAGTTACAAGCTACAAGTTTCACTGGCGACATCGATTGTGATCAAATCAATTGGTTGCTCATCCTAATGGCAACGTTGAGTTAGCTGGCCAACAAGAAAACGCAACCACTTGGTTGAGCTGCTGACTCGGCGCCACTGGTGGCGGCGGCGGCAAAGGCGGTAGCAGCGCTAGCAAAAGTCCTTTAGTTGGCAGAAGCTAGGATGAAGCTACACTTTAGTTTCATGTGTTTGACAAAGACATATGACGACGACGACGACCACGACGACGACCACGACGACCACGACGACCACGACGACGAGCAAGACCAAGACGATGAGGTCGACTTGTTGTCGTTGCCGTTGTTGTTGTTGTTGTTGTTGTTGTCGTTGCATTTGCTCCTGTTTTGCTGCCGCTCCCGGCGCCGCCGCTGCTGTCGATGTTCATTTCGTTCTCTCGCCAGATCAATTGTGTCTTACTGTTGGTTAGTCGGTGGCCAGCAAACAGGTAAAAGTAACTGTTCAGTGTTGGCCGACAACCAAGAGTAACGGTGGCACCTGCGCTTGCAGCCACAAGTGCCCGCTGGATCTAACGCAACCGGACCCACGGTGGCCGAGACAAAAGCAAAGGCCACTGCGGCTAGTCGCGAGAATTTTACGCCACCAAGATCCACCACCAAACTAAACTGCGGAAAATCAACAGTCGATGCGGTGGCAGCGACAATTTCCTGCGACTGCAGGATGGACTCACTCTCTTGATGGTGCAAAATTTGGAACTTGGCTGCACTTCATCAACGAAACGACCAACACGGCGACAACAAGTGGCCAAATAAAAGGGCTAACTCAATGAGTTGAGAAGAAAAAAAATCAAAAATTAACTCACCATTATTCCGACGCTGCGGATTCGCCTGTTTTCGTTTGCACCTTGAATTAGTTCTCATTTGATTGCTTCTTGGTTCCCTATGATTAAAAAAGTATTGATTGCTTCTTGATTCCTTGCGATTTAAAAATTATTTCAATTCCTAGCTCAAGTCAGTGAGTCAGTCATTCATTGATTCATTCATTCGATGACTTGGTCGATTGGTCTCTCTCGCTCTGTCCGTCTCTCTGTCGGTCTCGCTTTCTCTCACTAACTCTCTCTCTCTCTCTCTCTTTCTCTTGCTCTCGCTCGCTCACTCAATGAAATGGAAGTGAGAGTCTGCGCGCGTACTCGCTAGCTAGATAGAGAGTCACTATGGTCTAGTCGATAGTTGGGCGGCTCGTCGTCGACACTAAGTTTATTTTTGTTGTTGTTGCTTATGGCCATCCACTTGGCTCTCTTTCTCCCTCTTTTTACTTCTCTAATGTTCATTGCGCAGGCGCGCGGGCGTGCAAAGCGCGAGTGCGGCCACCTGGCGGCGAGCAAGTCGGGCGGGTGAAAGTTGTGATCGCTCGCTCGCTCGCTCGCTAGGTGGACGACGAGTCACTGTCGTCATCGTCGTCGTCGCGGCCCGCTGTTGCCGGCGACACGCCCAGCTGGCTCGAGTGCCCGCTGCTCGTTCCACTGGTACCCGGTTCCGCTTGAAGCGGGTCCCAATCAACAAGTGGCCGCTTGCTCGTCTCCTCCTCGTCGGCGCCCTCGAAGTCGTTTGGAAACTGCGCCTGCTGCGCCCTCTCGTGGCGCCGTTGCTCATTGCGCCTGCCCGCTCCTCCCGCACTGGCCGCCCCAAACACGGCGCCCACCTCAACGGCTGTCTTGGCGAGCGAGAGAGAGGACTTTCCCACCACTTCCGGTTCTCGCCTCTCGCTCGGCGAAAGCGAGTTTACCAATCCTCGCTTGGCGGCCAAGTTGGACTTCCGGGCGTCCGAGCTAAAGACCAAGTTGTCGCGCAGTTGCCTTCCCTCCTTAACGGACTTTTCACTTGCCTCCACCAGGAGTCTCCTCCGATCCTTATCCCTGATCCTATCCCCGTCTCTCGCGCTCCGCAGCGCAGATCGACTACCGCCACCTGTTGGCTTGCCAGATTTCAAATCGTACTCGCCACCAATGGACTTGTTGTTATTATGAGACTTTTTTATCTTATCCTCGTGATCGGGTAAATAGCAGGCGACGTACCAATACTGGAGTGTGGTGCCCACAACTAAAATAATGCCCAACAGAATGGCAATTATAAAACTCCGCCTAGCCTTTTGCACCACGCTCAACAGTTGGCCCTTGAATTCTCGCGAAGACTTTTCGTCGATTTCCGCCGCCTCCTCTAGCCACAACAGGGGAGCAACCATGGGCGCCATGTGGCCAATTAAATTTGGGTCAACCACCTCCAGTGCGGCTCGCTCCACGAAGGCGTTGAGTTGGGCCCGCGATGCCGCACGCATAACTGCACCTGTCATTGGCTCAATGTCAATATAAGTCTCATGCATCTCCTTTTGTGGCTTCATTCCTGCCGCCATGGCCAACATTGGGTCGCCATTGTAAAAGTGGGGCGACGAGGCGGCAATGGGAGCGCCGCGTTGGCACAGAGACAAGTCCATGAGTCCGTCCAAATAACAGCGGCTGTCATCGATGCCACCTCCCTTCTGTTGCCCTAAGCTCGATGTTGTGGTGGTTGTTGTCGACGTTGTGGTAATTGTGTTAGCCGATGACGCAATAGGTTGTCTGTGGTTGTTGTTTAACTGCTGCCCATATTTACCTGACGAAGACCCAGTTAGCGATTGAGTGCCGCCAAGCGAGTTTGAGCCGGCGGCGGTTGCTGTGGATGGAATGGTGCAATAGCAAGCGTTTTTGGGATTCTTCTTTGGGGCGCCAAATATTTCCGGCGGCGTGGTGAACCTGAGCAATGGAATGTCGCGACACGAGGTGTCCTCTTTGTACTTGATGAAAAGAGACGTACAAACCATGGGCGAGAAAATTTGCAACACCTGTTCGCGAGTCACACCTGGATGGAACTGACTTCCGTCGGTGCCGCGGATTTGGTTGCACCTGTTGCCAGCCACGGTGTTTGTTGGCCAAACATTTAACTGTCTTTGGTCGTTCCAATTGTCAACCAACATAAAGTCGTCCATTGAATCATTTCTACCCGTAAAAACAGTCAACTCTCCATTCTCTCGCTTGTTCCAAGTTCCATTCTTCCCATAAAAGAAGCCAAACTTATTCCCTGGCAATGGAGAGTCAAAATTAAAGCCCAATATGTCACAGACCAAATCCCGCGCTGATTCCATAAAGTCAACACGGTAGCCCTCAAACAACAACTGACTTGCCGTCTTTGTAATGAGTATCTTATCGTTCCTATCGGCAATCAGGCGGCTGGCAATTCTGGCTGCCAAGTTGCGCTTGAAGGATCCCTCCTCAATGTTGGCCAACTTGGTTAAAACAGATAACAAGGGAACATTTATAATGGTTACATTGAAGTCGTGGGGATCCAGGTAGCCAGGTTCGATTTGGAGCGTTTGTTGCTGTTGCTGTTTAGTTAGTGTTAATTGTGGTTGTTGAGCAGTTTTAATATCATTATGCTTGTTGTTGTTGCTATCTAATCTAATTTTTGGTGTATTATTAGTAATATTATTATAATTGTTATCATTATTATGTCTAATTCTTGGATTATTATTACTATTATTATTAATGTTATCAAAATCAATATCTGAGGTCAAATCATTTGGCTTTGGAGTGTACATGGGGTAAAAAGTTTTGATTTCGCGATACCTTAGGCGACGATTGTAGTCCTCGAAGTCGACAATCTCGCGGCGTCGCCATTGTTTGTACATAAAAGGACCCACTTCCTGAAATATTGGCCGCTCTAATCCAGCCAAAACTTGCTCACTATTTGTCACATTGAATAGGTAAAATTTTACAGTTAACGGAATAGGAACTTTGGTAAATCTATCAAAGGTTTTGGTGCCAATCTTGAGTTGCATTCGCTGTTGTTTTCGCGTGATGTTACCGGAGTCAACAGGTTAGTTAGTGTCGTTGTTACATAATATTTGTCACATCATTTAATTGTGAAGCAGAAGGAAATACTTACCTGCTCAATTTTCTGCTGAATCAACTTTGGCAGCATCCACAGGCCACTGATGCCAAATAAGATCATCAGCAGCGCGATTGTCATGAGAAGTAGGCGACACATTTTGCTGAAAAAAGTGTTCAATCGATCAATTTGATCACGGGGATTTTATATGATATAATTCAATCCTCTTTCTCTTCCTTTTCTTCTTCTAAGTCAATAGCAAAATTTTAACTAACTCATTAAAATCCTACATCAACAACTCAATAACTTAATTTGATCTGATTCAATTGGAATGTCTAAGTTGTTTGTTTGGGTAGGTTAATGACGACGATAGGTTTGTTGTTATTGTGCCAATAATTTGAGTGAATAAAAAAGATTTTGTTTGCCTTTTTTGATGCTCTCTTAAAACTTGTCGCCCAATTTGAATAACCTAAATGAGCAGTTACTCAAGCAGTTGCGGAGGCAGAGCGAGAGGACGTCGCCGGCGATGGCTGCGAGATGACAATTTGGAGCGCTATGATTGTGATGAAATAAGATCTATCGCGTAGAGCGCTAGCGCCTAGCTGGCTAAATTTTAGCAAATATAATAAAAATTAATTCAGCGCAACTAATGCAAATCACCAATACTGTTGCTTTTGGTTGTGGTGATGGAAGTTTCAATTTGTTATATGTTCAAGTAGTAGTAGTAGTAGTAGTATTGATAGCACTGGTGGTGGGGGTTGCAACGGCGGTGGTGGCTGATTATTGTTATTGTGTTTGCTGGCTTTGGTGCATGCGTTGACATTTCGTCTTGGTGGCCGTCGTTGTCGTCTACGAGAAACTTTATCAATAGTTTGTCTGGTTTTGCCTGCAAATGTTTTGTCTCTCGGTAAGATGAGCTATGGAAATCAATAGTAGACTTGAGTCAAGTTGTCGGAAGCTCTCTTATGTTGAGTTGCCTTATGTTGGTATTGCTAGCTAGCTAGCTAGCTAGCTAGCCGAGATCTAAGCGAAAAAGCAGTAGCTACAATACCCCAAATTTGCTTGCCGATTCTCCAACCTGCCCCCAGCTACTTCTTCTGGTCTTGCTTCTGGTTGCTAGGTTTGCTTACTTCTCTAACTCTCCTGCTCTCTTTGTCCGTTTAGTTATTTGCAAGGCCAATCACTTTTCTTTGAGTCTCTTAAAACAAGTTGTTTGCAGTCGAGTGGCGAGTATCACACGACTTGACAACTAACCAACTCGCTCGCCGCTTGTATGTGCTTGCTGCTTGATCAAATGCTATGTTGATATTACTTGCTTCTAATAGACGCCGACTGCTAGTTAGTGGATTTAGTTAGTGTGTCGCGCTGATGATGGATGTTGATATTGATATCGTTGCTTCGTTGTACTCTCTTCAACTGCTCACTTTTTTTCTATTGCTTGCTTGTTGTCGTTGTGGTCGTTGATGAAAAGTTTCGCGACGTTGCTCTTATGTCGCGACGGCGGCGGCGGTAGCGACGACGACTAGCTGCTCCTAACTGTAGGGTGCCATCATGACAACAACAACAACAACGACGACGACGACAACGACGACAGCGACAAATTGAAACAGACAACAAGTGGTTGTGGTGGTTTGTGTGCAATATCCAATGTGCTGCTGAATGTCGTAAGCGATACTTTGCGGCTATTGGCTGCCGAGTTTCCAAGATCATCAACTTGTTGCTTCGGCTACTACAACTACCGCCAACACCAGCGAGCAGAGCGAAATTGAGATTGAAACGGAACAAACTGCAGCCTCCACCAAAAATTCAGCACCATTCAGAGATAACGCGATCTCTGATCTATCCTGCAGTCACAGGAGTCGGTGGCGAGGCTAGTTTTTTCTCTCTCTCTAGCCACTTGTGCGCTGCAATTGCGATTCTCGTTGTTGATTTGTCGCAGGCGATCTTCTGATGGTACAAAATTTTTGGGCCTGGCTGTACCACGACCACAGCAAGCTACTATAATGCCGCGGAGAGAATACCGATTGATTGTCGCTCTCTCACTCTCATCTCTCGTGGCTCCCGTTTAGCTTTGCGCCGGCGTCGCATTGGCGACTTGGCGCTGCATTCTAACTCTCGACTTTTCCCTCTCTCTCTGTTTAGCACTGTTATCGCATGCTCTCATCCGGCAGCAACTAGTCTCGCAAATCGATCGCCTAACTGATTGAGACTAGAAAACTCCAGCTCTCTCTCTCTCTCT
>WNKI01000002.1:4754818-4798208 GCA_015350385.1 Aculops lycopersici
GTACGTACTACTACTCTCTCTCTCTCTCTCTCTCTCTCTCTCTCTCTCTCTCTCTCTCTCTCTCTCTCTCTCTAGCTCGCTCCTGTTTGCCAGTGGACTCGAGCGACTCGAATGAGAGGCATATACAACAGGGACGACAAAACGCACCACAACTGCATCATCAATGCGACGAGTAACAGCAGCAGCAGCAGCGAGAACATAAATAGCAACTAGCGCCTTTTACCCTCAAGCTTAGCGAGAGCTTAACGGCAGCAACGGCGGCGACAACGACTGCCATCGAAAAGTTGTTGCCGATTGCAAAAGAGCAGTCTGCTACTTCTATGACAAATACTGCGGCCGCCTCTGCTTCGAAAACTTTGCGATGCCTTTGTTACGAAGCTAGCAGCTTCGAGTCATCGACAAAACAAACGCCGCTTCCATTGCCGCCCTCCCGGTATTTAGCGACACAAGTGCAACTGCAACTGCAACTGCAACTGCAACTGCAACTACAACTACAACTGCCGCCACCACCACCGCAACCAGCACAACGACCATCGACCAACTAGAGAAACTGCAGTTGGTGGCAAAATTCAATTAAACTCGCGCTTCTCTAATGGCAACAAAGCAGACGAGTTGCGGCAGTTGAGTCGCAAGCAGCCAGGCAGGCAAGCAGAACACAGAGCGAAAGAGGAGCAATAAATAACGAGGCTCCCATAGTTTAAGACCATCGCTTGCTCACTTGCCTGCTTACTTACTCTTTTTGCAAACACAACTTATGTGACCAAAATCTGCGAGCAACAACTATGACTCCTAAACTTCAATTAATTTTCCCAATTACGACGCTACAGTAGCAGCAGTAGCGTTCTATGAATACGACGACGCTAGCGAGATCATGTGGCGCCCCATATACATTAGAAAAACTTGCGCGCGTCTCGAAAGACGCAAGTTTAGTTTGGAAATGCACGTACAGCTTTGGTTTTTATATTTGAAGAATAAAAGTGCAGGCAACAGGTTGATCTCGATGTTGCTGTCTTTATTAGCATCGTGATCATCTTTATCATCGTCGTTCGCTCGTTTACACGCGTGTTTTCCACTTGCGCCCGCCACGCGCTCAAGAAAGCAGCATTAGGCAGGCGGCTGCTTTACCTGTACGTGCGCTCGCTTACCTGAGATTTTGCTTCCCGCTTGTGCTCGCTAGAGGACAACCATCGTCTAAAGGACTGCACACTAAACTTGGTTCAGCCAAATGGAATTGGAGGAAGTATAAGAGAAATGCACAATTGTTTGGCTGAGCGGCTTGAAGATTTTAGGAGAGCCCGTGTGCGTTTAAATCAACAAGTGGCGGCCCCTCTTACCAAAACGACGCACTCCACAGCTCATTTAGTATTAGCATCCGCGAGAAGCGTTATTTCAATTAGCTAATCGGTCGAATGGCTGACTCAGAGGCTAGAAGTTGCACAATAAGAGCTTAGCAAAAAATTTATATATTTTCAGTTAGTTTTTTGGGTCGAGCCAAAACTAATGATAACAATAACTAATAATAACAATTTGCAACTAACCCAACCTCATGCCTCAGGATGGAGTTATACAAATTTGTAATTCCAAAGGAATCCCAGAGCTTCGTTTCGGTCGTTGACATTCCCGTTAACTCCTATTGTTTCTGTCTCTTTCTCTCTCTCGCTCTATTGGTCCAAACTTTTTGCTCCGCTGCTCACACTAGCGGCGGATAATCGACACCATTGGCCAGAACACAGTGGCGAGTCGCTATTTTTCGAGCTCGTAGCGAGCTGCGAGATCAGCAAAGTTTGTTAGCTCACATAACTAACTTTAGTTTTGTTTTGGTTGTTGCCACATTGGATGCCACTTGCGCTTGACGCAGCGCAAACGACATTACGCTTCGAGCTACATTAAGAGTAGAATTATCGATACTCGAGTTCAGCTCGGCAAGCTAATGAGGAATTGAGATAACAGGTGGCGCTCCCTTCGGATGGGGTTTGAAGAAACACGCGCGCCTGCTCGCGGCGGAAGTGAGACGACGCACGAGCTAATGTGATGTGCCAGCCGATTCAACGACGCCAGCACATGGCCCCAGTTGTTGGTGGCATCGACTGGCCAACCACTTGCGCATGAGCACTCAAGGCAAATCTTCGCTTCCCTCTCTTCCTTTCTTTCTCGACACTCGAGCTTGAGAATGGCAAGTTGCTAACACTTGGAGTTTGTTTGTTTAACCCGCACACGCGACCCCCAAAAGAAGCCACCAACTCCACTCGTTTAGTCAGCCATTTGGCTAGCTTGCTCTTTGAATAGACCGACAGCTAGCTAGCTAGATAAGTTTCCGCTTGCAAGTTACTCCTTCATCGTCTCTTACATTCAATTTGTTTATTTGCGCTTCAAAAGCGCCACCACTGAAAGTGCAAACAAACCTCAAGCTTCTCGCCGCAACTCTTTAGACACACCAAAGACACTAGCAGGAGAGAGAGAGAGAGAGATTAAGTGGAATTTGATTGGCTTCGGCACAAGCACGCAAACACAATGTAGTTAGGACAGTGATGATATAGCTGAGGGAGTGAGTGAGCAGTTTAGAGATTTTTACCTGAGATGCGGAGTTCATCAAATCATTATCCCTATAAATCCGTTATCTAGACCAGAAAAGTCGTGGTGAATTGAATTCATCGACAAGAGTTTGTCAACTAACTGTAACTAGTTGGCGAGATTTCATCAAATTGAATCTATTAGTGGAGTAGTAGAAGTAGTGGTGGTGGTGGTTAAAACATCATGCAAGCAAGAACCAGCCCAGACTCACCCGAGCACCGGAAGAGGCAAGTGAGTCGGGAGGTCGCTGACCGGCGACGCTTGCTATGGTCGAAATCTAGTAGTTTCCGGTGGTTGTTAAGGTTGATAATAATATTTATTACAAATCTTATGTTGAATTATGTATCATTTAAAGTCACCTACGCGCTAGTTCCCGAGCCTAACAGGCATACTGTTGCCTCAATTCCGGGAGATTTGGTTCTGGGTATCCTAGTTCCGGTTCACGAGCGTCCATCGCCGAATCAAGCACAAACGCGAACCTGTGGCGCCGTTAGGGAACAGTATGGGATCCAAAGGGTTGAGGCCGCTTTCAGAACCATTGACTCAATCAACAATGATCCAAAAATTTTGCCCAACATAACGCTTGGAATTGAAATTCGAGACTCGTGTTGGTACTCGCCCATTGCCCTGGAGCAATCAATTGAGTTTATTCGAAACGCAATGGCCGCAAGTGAGCAGAGCTCGCCCCTTGTGCTAGACAAACAGTCAACAGGTGTGATCTCAAACAATCTACTTCCGCTGAATGGAATCAACAGTCAGGATAGCGCCAATAATTCGCCGTCTATTTGTGCTCCGCTCTTGAGGCAGCAACAAGTTCAATTGCAACAACAAGCGCTGGCTGGCGCGAGAAAGGTTAAGAATGTTGTTGGTGTTGTAGGTCCAGCTTCGTCCACTGACACGGTGCAGGTAAGTTGTGGCGAGGCGAGAAAATGGATAGACCAAATCGAGCTGATCATCTGAATCTCTTTTGTTCGACATGTTGATATCTGAACTGACAAAAATAAATGCTATCTCCTTTCTGCCATCTACATCTGAAACTCACAACACAGGTTCAAAATTTGCTCCAACTCTTCAACATGCCGCAAGTCGGATACTCGGCCACCTCGCGCGACTTGAGCAACAAAAATTTCTTCAAATACTTTTTGCGCGTGGTGCCGTCGGATAAACTGCAGGCTCAGGTGATGATTGACTTGATGCTTGCGCACAACTGGACTTATGTGACGGTCGCCTACACGGAGGGTAAGTTTAGTTGACTCTAGGCTTTTATTTTCTCTTAGTTCTTTTACTCAGTTCATAAAGAAGAAGGAAGAGAAAGTGGTCACTGGCACAGACAAGTAAGCCGAGGGGAGAAATCCTCTCCTGTGAGACTCGTGCAAAAATATAGTTGATGTGTTTGCAAGCAGATAAGTACCCTTGACTCGCTCGCATTGGTTGTTATTGTTGGTGGTTGGTGTGTTGCGACAGTAATTCGAGTGTCTTTCGCCCACTTGCTTGCGAGAGCCTGCAAGATTTTTGACTTCTGTTGCTGGTTATCAGCGGCTCGTATTTTAGACTGCCACTTTTGATGGGCCATTGCTTGTGTGCCTGTCTATGTGTCTGTTAGTGCCTCTATTCGCTTTCACCAGCGGCGCCCACGAGCAGCTCAACGCGATCCATTGTGGCGTGCATTCAAACACAGGAAGTTGCACAATGAGACTTGAGTCGCCGCCGCCTCCACTGCTGCTGCTCTTATTCCGCTTGGACAGCCAGCCAGCTTGCTGTTCAGGAGGAGTTGCGTCACCTACTCCCTCCTCCTCCTCCTCCTCCTCCTCCTGAAGGCACTCAGCTCCCCCGTTGAAGTACCAGTTACTGCGTTAACAGATGAAGAGGCAGTAGCAGTATTACTAGCGGCGACAACTCAGGCAAACTGAATGAGCGAGTTAAATGATGCAGTGATATTGAATCAAGTGGCAAGTAGCAAGTGAAGAGGACCTCTCTTTTGCCGCCGATGCAGTAAAAGCGGCTTGCTCGGTAACTCACGGAAAATGTGTTCCTAGAGTTGCAAAGAGCCACGCGGCCGGCCGGTCGGCGCGCTCATAGATCTCGTCGTGGTCGTTATCAAGACACTCGAGTGAGCACATAAAGTCTCGAGGTCTAGCCAATGTCCTTGACCAGCGACGAGAGTCACTTGTTAGTCGCATCATCCGCCGGCAATGCTACCTCGATGGTGGCGGCGGTAGTAGCATAAGCAAATTGAAGTGGAATTTTAAAGTGAATTGCTCATCAGCTCGTGTTCCTTTTAGTAGTTTGTGTGTTAGGGTATGTGTCTCTTTGGTCCAGTGGTGTAGAGTGGAGTGCAGGAGAGAAAGCGGAAGTTTGGCTTTGTTGCTTCGAAGTGGCGAGATATCGAGATACGTTCGTGCAGCACATTCAAATGGTTTACAAAAGAGGGAGGGGAGAGAGAGAGAGGGTATTGAAATGAGGCTAAGAGGCTAGGCGGTGAATCACGTCTAGCTCGGTGGTTGGGGCAAGTGGAAAGAGTCGCAAGGAACGATGACAAAATTGAACTAAAAAGACGAGAGCAACAACGACGTCAACGGCGACGCGAATTGACCGAGTCGATTTCAACGCCATGCTCACTTCCGGTTAGCTCGTTTCGCGGAAAACATTTACGAGTCTTCTGATTCAATGTCCCTCTCGTGAGCTAGCAGTTGGTTGTGCAACTGGAAGCTAGTGTTACGTCACATAGAACTTTGAAGCGAATGGCTCGAGATGATTTTCTCTATATGTCTCTCTCGTGTATCCAACTTTCACTTCCCACCAGTTCGACTCGCCCATCGGGTTTGTGTCACTCTATTGCTGTTACATTTTCAAGTGACCCAAACTTGACTTTTCATCCCTCGAAAGCTGAACATTCGATCGACAGGCGAAACAGTTGAGCTACCACCAATATTTTGCCACACTACTGGCGCTGCCATCGACTCGACTCGACTGGTCAATAGCAATGTAATGAGTTCCTGTTGGCAGCTTCGAACAAAAAATTCCCCAATGTTGCGCCTCTAAAGTAGTCCAGTGTCTCCTAGTTGAGTTTTGCCGCCGCCTCTACTGCTGCTGCTGCTGCTGCTGCTGCTCTAGTTTGACCATCGAATTTGACGCCGAACTGAACATAGTAATTGAATTTCATCTCCACTGATCCGCAATGAATTGCCAGACGAACGAGTGGCCTCTAGCTTCACCCGCTCGCATCCATGGAGTTTGTGCCCATATATTTACTAGCTTGCATTGCGAAAAGACTCAAGTTTAGCTCGGCTTTACACTGACCGAGAGCTAAAAGTAGGCCACTTGGGGTAGCGTCACACTACTTGCCAGCGACAACGACGACGAGTGGTTGGCTTTATGTGGTTGGCGGCCGCCAGCCGTCGTAACTTGACTTGGATATTTCTTCACTCTTAGATGGATCGAGGTTGGCTTGGTCCAACCAACCAACCGACAGGCTAGCTAACTAACTGACTGACTGACTGACCGACCAACCAGCCAACAATCTGGAGAATTTTACTCGGTGTCGTCGGAGAAAATCTTGGTTGCCCTCATAAAAAGATCGGGATTGCGAGACACACCCACTCGCCGCTCGGTATCAAGACCACCAGCGTGACCGTAAAAATAAAACCAAACTAAGAAGAAGGAGGGGAGAAAGACAGAGAGGGAAAGAGAAGAGAGGAAACTAAACTCAACTAAGCATCCAAGAATCAGCTTTGCGCTTGGGTGGCCACGCCCACGAGTTTCCCGTTGTCCTCGCTGAGAGAGAGAGAGAGAGAGAGAGAGGGACCGATGCTATGGGACAGAGAGACGAAGAGAGTAACTCGAGGAGATTGGAACAGCGCTCTCACACGAGTGGACACGTCGGTGTCTTTATCTCTCCCTCTCTCGCTTTGATGTTTTCTTTGGCTCTCCACTGCTCAATAACCATCAGCGGTCAGCACCGATGCACTGAAAGTCTTGCACTTGGTTTCCGTCTCCATCATCTAACGGCTACTGAGCTGATTAATTTTTCGCTCTTCGCCAACTTCCGGTCCATGACCAACCGAAAGCGCGACGTGCGCTGACGTCGAGACAAAGACCAAGAGCGCAAATCCGGAACCAGGACCAAGACCAATAGTTAGACTGCAACCTCGACTGGGTAGCAGAGGAGTCCATTGTCAATGAGCTCGACGACGAGCAAGCGACACTCTCTCGTCCTCCTTGGTCCCGTGGAGCGAGGAGCTCGAGTCGCGTGTACCGTCGGCGCAATTGGCGGCATCGATTATGCGACCAGCACCGCAGCAGAGTCTCTCGAGTCCAAGTAATAGTCTTAGTCCATCGACTATGGTTGGTCCAGTATCTGCACCAACCGCTGGAGGCTTCCATAGTTCCGCGCCGAAGACGAGACCCCCTCTCGAATGGTTGCGAACGAGTTATGAGCTCCTCTCATATTCATAGACTCCTTCAGCTCTATGGTTATGAGTCATTTGCCATGATAAGACCGCGAGAAGAAGCAGCAGTAGCAATGCAATGAGTCCACTGGCGTAATGGCAACGATGGCCGAGTTTGATCTATCGCTCGCATTGAATCAAAGTGGACAAGTCGCAGCCGCCGCTTGCGCGGCCGACTCGCCGAAATCTTGACAGCTAACCAGCCAAGATCCTATGTGCAAACATTTGGCAACACGCTGGCAGCATGCTGGCCACTGTAACCTTGCCACTGCTGTTGCGGTGTCGGTCGTCGAGATCACACCCCAAAACCGAAATTGGACTCTGGGGTACCTAGCGAGATGCTCTTTGTGTCGCTCACTCTGCTAGGTGCTACCATTCAACTGGCAATGGGGTGACAGTTGCGCGTCGCTCGACAGTCGACATGCAAGAGAGATTGTTGTTGCATGCTCGGCGGGGATGCAGCATTAGTGGCTAAAGCTGGTTAATTTCTCGGACACTTCAAAAGGTCGGTTTCGTTTGCTCTGCGCAAACCAACTGTTTGCTTAGCTTAGCCTAGCCCGGCTCTCATTGCAGATAATTTGACGCCAGATCATCTAATGCATCCAGTATGAATTTGAAACTCCAACTCTAACCCGCGACCAAGAGCGAGGCTTAAATGGCGCACAAATGAAAACGGCCAGGCGCCGTTGTCATGGATTTAGCCGACCAAATTCTAGGAGGCTCCCGAAACTAATGCAGAAGCTTGCTGTCGCCCGAAGCGAGTGGTGCGTGTTGATTTTTGTCACTTGGATTGGCTAAACACCGCAGCTAGCGCGACTGGCGACGCTCAGCCCAAGTGGAGAGCATAATTTGTCCATAGTGGTCGTCGCTACTAGAGCAACCGCTGGCGCCGCTCGCCGATAATTGGCCCCCGCCAACTCGTTCACGGCCCCGGCTATCTAGGAAGTCAGCTCGCTTGCTTTGGCTTCTCGGCCATTGAGCTGGCAAATACAATGTAAATCAATTCCAAATTGGATTAAACTCGCCAAGTGACTCGTGCGCTGAATGGTGAGAGTGACGATTCAGCTCGCAATTGGAGTAGCAAATGGTCGGCGCCTAAATTGCTTATAGGAGGCGGTGGCTGTGGTCGTAGTGGTGGTGGCGGCGGCGGCGTCAACGGGTGCAACACGGCGACACTTGAGGTTACTGGTGGCGCCGCTCTTGGTAATGGTGGCGCCAATTTGAGCGCGCTTGGAGCCCTAACAACTCACTCGTCGGCTCAATGCCTCGTTCCAGTTGAATGGTCAGA
Source organism: Aculops lycopersici (assembly GCA_015350385.1). Classification (NCBI taxonomy): domain Eukaryota; kingdom Metazoa; phylum Arthropoda; class Arachnida; order Trombidiformes; family Eriophyidae; genus Aculops; species Aculops lycopersici. The sequence goes on from WNKI01000002.1 coordinate 4,763,126, forward strand.
ATCTTGTAGAAGAGTTATATAAACAGCTGGCAAGTCGCTGAATATTTCATGGGCAATTTTAGAATTAGAATCGTCTCCAAACGTCTTGTGCCGAGCGAAGGGTTGCGCGGCATCAGGTGGTCGGCGCTCAGGTATCTAGTCTTGTGTTGAATTATTACGTTCAAAATTGAACGTAATACTCACCACACACACAAGTGGTTGCACGGCTAATGCTGCTGCTGTCTCTGGTTGCATTTTGGTCGAAATTTCTTCCTACCGAAACTGGCCCCTCTGCTCGTTACGAGAACGCCAATGGGCAGGGGCAAACCTAGGCTGGATTCAGATCGTTTGTTAAACTCAATGACTTAAATTGAAAACAGAGCTGTCTACCACTTAGGATCTACCACTGAAGCTTCCAAGTTTACGGTCGCCGTGGTCGTAGTTCGTGTTAATAATCTGATGGCGCCGCATCCAACCAACACTAACGAGGAGCCGATGGAAACAAACACAGGCCTAATGGGCGGGGGGAGCAGGAGGAAGAGATCGCTAGCCAAACAAAGCAGTCGACTCGACTCGAATGCTCCACACCGACAGCGACCTTTCGAGACTACGAGCCAGCCAGTCATTTGGCCATCAATCTTTCGTCGGCTTGCGCAACGGGGCTCGGTAGAGATTCGTCCGGTGGCAAGCCAGCTTAATTGACTCCGTCGTGGTCTTAGTTTCGGTGCTGCTCCTCCTCTCTCGTTGTCGTCCTGGTCGCGGTCGAGAGGCGCTCTCCTCTCGAAGTGAAAACAGGAAACGACACGCAACCAACACAACAAAGTCGCCCCCTCTGCAGCAACCATGCTCCCAGGCCGACCGGCTAGCGGCTGGCCCATTCTTCAGCGTGTCCCATTCATTTCCGTTCATTCATCTATTGCCATCGACGAGCGGCCATCGATTGGCTGTACGAGTCTCTGTTTCACCGTTGGAGCTCTTGTTTGAGTGTGTTCTGTGTTTGTGTTTGTGTTTGTGTATATATATATATATGTCGCTGGCGTTGGCATTAGAGTTGAAGTTAGAGTTATAGTTGCCCTTCGAGTCAACTAAACGACTACGCGCGCGAGATAGATTAGAGTCGTTTGGGGCGAGGGGAGAAAAATACAAACTCTTTTGCTTGGTTTAGTTGAGTTGAAGTCGGAGAAGATTTCCCAATGTTGAGCCGGACACACTCGATGGCGATCGGCCATCGAGTTTACTTCCTCTCAAACACTCGCTCGCCACTTCGCCATACGAGCGAGCGACGTACATCCAATGCCAAAAATGTAGCCCACTCCGCCAATGATGCGACCACCACCAAGACCAGCGATGAAAATCACCAAGTTGCCAGAAGGAGAGGGAGAGAATGCGCAACTTAACAAACAGTTTTGCCCCCCGCTGAGCAGGCCGCTCGTTTTCTCGCCGGCACTTCTGCTGAGTCCATTGTGATTTTGTGGCCAAAACTATCGAGCGCCTAGCGATTGAGAGAGCGAGAGAATCAGTAACTTACTCTCGGCTAGAGGCGGCGGCTGCGGAGCTGGGCAACAAGCAGAACCGCCGATGGTGTTGGCCGCTAACGAGTTTTCGGCAAACTCGGCTCCTGCTAGTTGCCGAAGGCCGCCAAAGTTGCCAGCTTGCCAAACAAACCCCGATCCACGGGGCAAACCTAGCGACTGACAACAACTTGAGCTGATCAATCTAATCTGAGTGGATATACAACCAGACGGAGAACAAAGCGTTTACTTTCGATTCGTGGCAAGCGAGGCCAACCTACAAGTGGCAAGGAGTCAGTCAGTGAGCTCAGTTTGTCATCATGAGTTTCTGGGAAAAAATCCATCCCAATGCACATAAACTTGGCACAAGCAGAAGAGCGGACGAAAGGCAGGCAGGCAACAACAACGAGCCGCTTGGGATTTCAACTAATGCGCTCGCTGGCACTGCTACAGTGGCGGTCATCGTCGTCGTCGTCGTCGTCGTCGTCGCCACCCCTACTACTACTACTTCACTTAATGCACTTAAAAAGGGTTTTTAGCTGGTGGTTTGGGTGATTTCTTTTCCTCTCCCCGTTCAGCGGGCCCCAAGTGGGCAGCGAGCCACTTGAACCCAGCGACTCACTTTTGCCCCGCCCGCTCCACTACCATAAATTTGGCCTCATTTTCTCTCACACTCGCTCTCTTGGCTAGACCAATTTCCCGCAACTCGTGCCACTTCTATTAGGCGGATAATTTAATTGTTCTCCTCTTGCTCTCGATGTCAACCAGGTAACGAAACTTTCTCTTACCTATCAAAATATCAACGACCGCACCGTTCCAAAAACTGATTGGCTCCAAGCGGCGCAGGCTGGCGAGTTAGTGGAGCGCGCAATTTCCGCCTCAGCCCATCGAGATGAGTCGAGGTGAGAAGAAGTGAGTGAGAGTCGAGGGCAAACCGGCGTATCAATGAGACTCTGGGTTTGAGAATTAGATTGGGATCGAGAAACAAATAAAAAAACGAAAAAAGAAACAAAAAACTCTGTCACGTACACAGGTAGTCGCGTCGGAAGTTACCTGCACGCAGCCAATCACCTTGCGTTGTTTCCTGTTGTCACCAGATCACTAGGCAACTGCAGCCGCTGGTGGCGCTAGGGGGACAGCTGGGGTCTTGATGTGTCAATTTGGCGACAACCAACCTCAAGCTGGAGGTGTGGTGCTGACGGGCGAAACCACTCGGCCAGATTGAAGTCAACCCACTAACCCAATTTGATTCAACCAAACGACTCCTAACCTAACCATCCCATCTCATCCTATCAACCTCACAAACCGGATCCAAAACTTTTTGGGCAAAAAAAAAAATCTTGTTGCGCACAGGTAGCTATGGTTCCAGTTTAATGAACGCCTTTCGCGAGCGAGCCCTCGAGGTGGGCATCTGCTTTGCCACCTTGGAGTCGATGCCGCCCAACGCCGACGACGCCAAATTTGACGAGTTGATTGAGGCCATAGAGAAGCATCCAAATGCTCGGGTAGTTATTTGTATGTGCGAGGGTCGAACGGTAGGAAAGCTGTTTAGTGGGTTCAAGCGGAAGAACATCAGCAACGAGTATCTTGTTGTGGGCAGGTAAGTTTCATTTTTTCCTTGATGTCGTTTTTTCTCCGCCATCAATGGCGCTGCTCTAGTGTTTTGTTTTATGATAAGTTGTGTTGTGTTGTGTTGTAGGTTAGTGTATCGAAGCAGGCAAAATTTATGACTAGATGTTCACATGAAATCTAATCTCGATGCAGTGTTAGTAGCACCGCATCGAGACTAAACCCGGGACTTGGGACACCAACTTTGCTTGTTGGTTTTCAGAGAGATTTACATATCCGCCAAAGCGGGTAGGAGATAGGCGATTCGAAAGTTGAGAGTCGAAATAGAGTTAGAGAGAATAAACATTCAGCCTCAGATTTCAATGGAAAAAACTTGCATATAATCTAACCCAAATGTTCAACACTCAACTCTCATCTCCTCATATATAACCAACCAAATGAAATAAAAATAAAACCACCAAAACCACCTAGCGACGGTTGGTCCGATCGCTTCGATGTGGTCGAGCGGCAGGAGGATTTTGCGCTCGGCGGCATTTCAATCCGCATCCATTCGGCTTATGTGAGCGACTTTGACGACTACTATTTCAAACTAAACCCGTTCACAAACCAGCGCAACCCATGGTTCGCCGAGTTTTGGGAGACCCGATTCCAGTGCAACCTGGAGCTTCCGGGATACCCGCCCGGTGGATCCAATGGATCGCTGTACTCCACTTCCAACTCGCAGCTCGTGACTCAACGGAACCCTCCAAGTCGGCCGGCCTTCATTCGGCCGCCCGGCGCCAAGGTATACAATCGCAGTTGTACAGGTAAGCATCGATTTCTTGGCCAAGTTTCACTGACTGCTAGCTCGGGTCACACTACTAACCAGATAGAGTGAGAGAAAAATCCATTTCCGTTTATCGAACGAAAACTTGAACTCAAAAATAAAACTTGTGCCCAAAACAGGCCGCGAATCGCTAAGACTAAACCACAAACAGGATGCAAAGATGGCCTTCGTACAGAAGAGTATCATAACCATGGCCTTGGGTTTAGATAGCATGCAACGATCCATTTGTCCGCCCAACAAACCGGGCCTCTGTCCCGAGATGCTACCTGTCAATGGAAGTATTCTATTGCAACACCTGATGAACGTGAGCTTCTCCTTCCTAAACGAGGAGGTTTATTTTGATGAACAAGGCGATCCGCCGGGCAAATACGAGATCCTCAACTTTCGGCGCCGCGAACCCGACCGAAGCTCTCATTTCACCACCTCCTCCTCGTCCGACCAGGAGGAGGCAGTGCCCGATCCCTACGGAGGCGTGGTGTCCGAAAGCTATCCCGAAACATCGGCCTCAGACTACTCCATTGCCACTGCCGTCCAAGAGCAACGAAGGCGCCAAGATCCCCTTTATGACTCCTATGCCTCCTTAAAGGTTTACCGCGCGGGCAGACGAACAGAGAGGCGCCATACCCCCTCAAGGGAGAGATCCCGACTGTTGACCATGCAGCAGGAGGTGAATCCAGGATACGGAAGTACAAGTGCCGGTTATGAGTATGTCCATGTTGGCTCATGGAAGTCGAGCGATGGATTGAGTTTGTTTGGCGACATTGAGTGGCCATCCAAGAGTTCGCCTATTGAATACCATGACGACTCCTCCGTGACCTCGCATTACCAACCCTCTGGTGCAAGTGGAGCCTCAGGTTCAAATAGGCAACCGAAATCAGTGTGCTCGTTGCCCTGCGCCAAGGGTCACGCAAAGGTTGGTGTATAAGATGTCTTTGGCTGTTGTTGTTGCATGCACTTTGTGCTCAACCAGTCAATCAATCATGCGACTTAATGAATTTAACTGTCTCAGGTAACACTAACAAGATACACTCTATGCAATCAATCTTCTTCACCTACATCTCATTCCACATAAACAATAGAAAATTCAAAGTGATAGCGTCAAATGCTGCTGGGTTTGCATTCCGTGCCACCCAAACGAGTATCTCTTCAACGAGTTCAAATGCAAGGCTTGCGACAAGGGCTGGTGGCCGAACGCTGATAAAACAGGTGGGTAGAATGATTCTCGGTGGTTCTTGTATGTGAGTAGTGCATTAGACCCCAGCTAACCAATCAAGTTTCATCCCAATTCCACAACCGAAGGCTGTGATCAAATTGCCATCCAATATTTCAACTGGCAAAGCATGGAGGGGATAACGGCAATAGGCATTGCCATTTTTGGCCTTATTTTAACCCTCGCCACTGCGGTGGTCTTCATTCGCCGCAACAACACGCCAGTCGTCAAGTCGTCGACCAGAGAGCTTAGTTATATGATTCTATTTGCCATGGTTCTTTGTTACGCAAATACCTTCTTTCTAGTGGCAAAGCCCCACAAGGTTACCTGCTTTGCAACTCGCCTTTTGCCCGGCTTTGCCTTCGCAATGATGTATGGAGCTCTTGTGACCAAAACCAATAGGATTGCGCGCATTCTGGCCGGAAGTAAGAAGAAAATCATCACCAGAAGGCCGAGATTCATGTCGGCCACGGCACAGGTGGCTATCACCTGGATCATTGTGCTAATCGAGTGCGGAATACTAGTGTTTATGTTGATCAAGGAGCCGGCCGATCGAATGCTCGACTATCCAAGTGACGACAGGGTGGTGTTGGTTTGCAACACGACAACTATGGGCATCATAGGTAAGTGATGCGTTCTTTTGCAAGCTAGAAGAATGTTGATGCTGTAGCGAAAAGTGTGATTCCAGAGCGTTTGTTCGAAAACTGTACGATTAGTAAGTCTCATGCGACGATCACATGATGGCCTACTTGATCAGACGGCTAATCAAATGAACGGGATGGCGCTTCTAACTAACGAACCAATCTAATTTCCTCTTGCAAAACACAAAACAATCAAAAACAACGAAATCCTAATCTCAAAAAACCAAACAAAACAATTGAAACATGCATCCACCTACAGCTCCGCTCGGGTTCGACTTTTTTCTAATCGCGATGTGTACTTTGTATGCGTTTAAAACACGTAACGTTCCCGAGAACTTCAACGAGGCAAAATTTATTGGCTTTACCATGTACACGACGCTTGTTATTTGGGTTGCCTTTGTGGTCATCTACTTTAGCAGCGAGCACAAGGTGACCACAATGAGCTTGTGCATTAGCTTTAGCGCCTTGTTTGCCCTCTTCCTTCTCTTCTTTCCCCGCTGTTACATTATCATCTTCAAGCCAGAGAAGAACAATCGCAGCTACTTCACGACAATCAAAAATATCCGCTGCCACATCGGCTACCAAATACAGCCAACCTCGGCAACTGGCTCAACGGGCAACTCGAACCAAAGTCGCAGGTTTCTCTCGGGCAGTGGCCATCAAGCGCAGGACCAGGCGCCGCTAACAATTGGCAGCTCGCCCACTGGCCAGCCCCAAACCATAAGCGGAAATTTGGCGAGTGGTTTCGGTGGCTATGGTGCCAGTGGCAGCCTCAATAACCGATTGTCAACCAACACCACGAACACCACCACGGGCCAGCGATTGTTGCAAAACCGGAAGTCCATTGGCAGCTGCCAGTCGATCCAGTCGGCGGCTCCGTTCAACGGAAACCTGGACTACAAGTTACAACTCAGAAGCCAAACCAACCAGCAACCAAACAACAACTTGACCGTAAGCCCTTCCGATGGGCTAAATGTATCTTCGTCGCGACAACAGACCTCCGGCAGACCGCTCAGCTACTCGCTTGGTCGCGCCGGCGACGGTGGCGGCGGAAAGACAGTAGCCGCGGCGGCAGCAGCAGCGGAGGCAGTGGCCGCAAGGTGAGTTTTCCATTTTCTGAAAAAAGTCCATCTCATAGTGAGAAAGAAGGCGGTTTGGTTGGCAAACTTAAACCTAAAACTCTCCGTGGTCAATTTAGCGAGACCAACGCTACAAGCTTCAAGTTTGGAGTCTTCAGCTGCAGCTAAACCGCTTACGTAACTCCGGGGGTCATTAGGGGCGAGCCGGTGTTCATTTGTCAAGTTGGGCTCGCAAGTTGACTACTCGCAGGCGGAGAGACGCCTATCCGTTCGCTTGACGGCTGGCTGGCTGGCTAGCGAGCCAGCTAGCCTGCTTGCTGTTTTGCCGGCAAGCTAGCTTGCCAAGTCACCGGCTAGCTTACCGCACCATTCTCCTCTTCTTTCGGTGTTATCGCCTCACTCGGGACGGCCACTTGGGAGTTTTCTCTCTAACGTGAGCACAATCATGCGCGAGCAGGCCTCTTGAGCAGCAATACAGCTGCCGCCGCCACAGCACAACTTCCGGTGCAAATTTCCCATTGTTCTTTGCCTCTCTCATTGCTGCGATCGTGACGCTGAGATTATGCTTGAATCTTCGATGTCTACACTTGAGGATATGGTGAGCCAGGGGATATTTGAGTGTTTGAGTAAAGTATGGAGTTTATTTAAATACGCTAGCAGAGAGCAGGAGGTCGACAAGGCCGCAGACAATCAGGCTGCCAGACGACGAGTTGCTTGCTCGAGATGAGAATAAGAAAACCAGACGTATGACCATTAGCAGTCTGGTGGTTGGAATCTGTGTTGATAGTCTGGTGGAGCGGCCGGAAAAACTTGACAACTTTACGTGTCTCTCTCTTTCTCTCGCTGGAGTTTGCGCTCTTGAACCGAAGACCCAGCACAAAATTGATCATCCAACGAGACCTACGAGCTCAGCGGTGAGACCTGAAAGGCACGCGCGGCCCATTCACTCACCCATTCATTCATGGAGCTGTGAAAGCGGAAGCTGAAACAGGAGAAGCGCTCGCATGTGTTTGTGGTAGGAGGAGGAGGGGGAGAAGCACAAGTGGTTGTTCAACTCTCGTCATAGGCGCAAATTGAGTTTCTCGATTAACGATAACTTGGAGCAAAAGGGCAAGCCACCACTACAATAACCGCCAACTAATTTGCATGTTTCGCCTAACGCTAGCGCAAATCCCCTTAACATTAAGCGTTTGCCGGCAAAACTCTGCGGCCAATATATTGAATTTTTGCCTCGCTTCCACACTCTCAGTTTGTTGGCTGCTCCCTTTTCGGCCATGAGCTTCCAGAAACTCTAGCGAGCAACACGAGCAAACGATTATTATTTTTCCGCCCTCAAACTTTCCCTTCGTCGTGGAGGTTTTCATCGTTTTAGTTGTGGTAATAGTAATAGCAACGGCACTAGTGACGGTGATGGTTATGGTAGTAGTAGCTTTAGCCAAACTTCTCTTTGCTCTTTTTTCTCCTTGGCCAAGATTAATTTTAACTTTTGTCCTTCCGCTTGGCAAGCCAACGGATCGATTTTCCAGCCCCAAAAACTCTCCAAATATCTCGCTCACTTTACTCAACATTCTAGTTAAACTTCATATAGCCTTTATACACTTTTAACAATCAGTTGCTCTCAGATGGAGAAAGAGAATCAACTAAACTACTGCTAGTACCACCGATACTAAGAGGAAGACGGAAGCACCACCACCACCACCGACAACAATAACAAACTGTCTAATTTGCATGCTCGCTATGGATCATTGTAAGAGCAAGTTGGCGCGATAACGACACCGAGCACCGAATTGTGCACTTTGAATATAAACTGACAGTGTAAAAATGCGCTATCGGGAAAGGCTTTAAACTGGCTCTCTGGGCGAGAAACTTGGTTTTGCTTGCATAACAAAACACTGGCGCTTCCGGTGCGCGCAAAAAACTCTCTGCAGTTGCCTTCTCCCTCGGCGACTGTAGATATTTTCCGACAAGCTAGTTTAGCATAACAAATTGTCGATACGATACGATCGTTGTGGTCGTTTTCGTCGTAATCCTCGGATACTGCTACTGCTACTGCTGCTGCTGTTTTGTTTTGTCCGCATGTCCACTTGTCTTCCTCTTTCCCCCTTCCTCTCGCTTGCTGCGTGTCTCCCCTTAACGTTGGTCCCAAGATGCAGATTGTGAAACTGTCGCCCCTCTCCTCTTTTGCCTTCCAAACATTGAGCTGTATAGTCCTCTGGTGATACGGGAGCCTTTGTGTGCATTTGACGCAACAACTACCGACGCTGCTGCCGCCACTGCTGTTGCTGCTCACCTCGTCCAGCAGATCGGAGCAGACGATAAACTCGTTTGGCCGCCACCACTACTTCTGCTATCATTCGCCTCTGACATGTTTTTGTCGCCTTGAAGCGATCGTTACTCGAGGCTTTGGGAACAAGTTGCTTGCATGGAGAAAACCGGCCAGTCCACTGATCAGAAGTGGAGGCGAGCAATTCCTGATCACTGAGCCCTAACGCTGATTGACCTTGAGCTGACCACCCGAACAACTAACCAGCTACTCGTCGCGGTCGTTACACGTCTCTAGACTCTGGCACTTCGTTTGACTTTCTCCCCCTCTCGTCGTCTCTGTGAATGAGTTCATTTGGCGGGTGCCTCCATAGACGCGCTGGCCACTGTGTGCCCAGGTTAATTGGCCGCTAGTCAGGTCGAACAAGGCGATGGGACGAGACGAGACGAGAGGCGACTCAATGGACCTCTTGTTATGTGCTTGAGGCTCGGCGCGAATCAGCCGGCCAGTTGGTCGGCAGAGCATCAAGTTGAAGGAGTCTACGAGATCATTACGCACTTCAAGAGTTGAGTTCTTTTTCTCGCCAAGAGAGAAAATGCGAGCTTCACACATTTTCTATGTGTTTTTGCTATTTTTCTACCGAAACCATAATAATGAGTCCCCAGTTTGGTGGGTCTCGTTGTCTCCGTCTCCATGGTCGTCGTCGTCGTCGTCGTCATCATAGTCGTCGTTGGTTTCCTGCGCTCCTTCTTCTCCCAATGACTAGGAACAAACAGAATCCAGAAAATTTGGACCGAGGGACGTGACCTGGCGGCAAAAGTCGCGTTGCTGCAAGTCGCTTTGCCTCACGCTCCCTCCTATCCTCTCAGTCCGTTTGCAGGCGTAAATCGACGAAAGGCATCTGCGGCGGCCAGGGGAAATGGAGAAAATCGAATCCCGCACGAGAAGACAGGAAGTGGAGCGGCCCGCCCAATGTTATTGTTGTCGCGTAAAGTTGCTTGCATCCAAGATGATAACGATGCTCCCCTTTCTCCCCCTCAACCCAATCGGCTCGCCCGCAGCGACCGGATATTGGTTGCCGATTCTGTTGGCGCGATTGCATAGCCGCTACTTCGAGAATCAATTCACACACCGAGTCGCTCTAAATAAACTTTAGCTCATTGGTGGCCAAGAATACAAGGCGCTTGCGGTGCCGGTTTAGCAACGCATTTCATGTGACCAAAATCATCCGACTGCCTTGCGCCCTAATGATGATCTGCAGCTACTTGTCTCTCTCTCTCTCTATCTCACTGTCTATCTACGTGCAACTCGTCGTCGATGTTGATAGTAGCGGAGTTGTTCTAGTAGCTGTAGATGGAACTAGACTTCGATGGATTTGGATAAACGAGAAAGTTTAATTTGTCTTTCAAGTTTGAGTCCATGTTCATGTAGCTCGCTGAGTTTGTGTTTTAATCTAGGGGCAAGTTTACAGATTTAGGTGCGACTCTCGCTGGAGTTATCCAGTTAGCAAGTTAACCAACAAACCAACCGACCGACCAGCCAGCTAACCAAGCAGCTAACTAACAAGTGGCAGTCTAGAGCTCCACTTCAGGAACTACCATTCCGCGTGCTGTTATTATTACCACCACTACTACCGCTACTTTGCGAAATTCCATTACAAATCCGTGGTCACAACAAGAGCAACAATAGAGAGCAGGAGAAGGAATAGACTGTGGAGACGGTAGAGTCTACTGCGCATAGACTAACCCGATGCCGACAACTCGACGTCGTCTTCATCTCCTAGTACAACAACAACAACAGCAACTGTTACTACTACTACTACTGCTACGACTATTACCACTACAACCATTGCTACCATAACCATGACCACCAAATACTCAGGCGACTCAAACAAGGAGTTGCCTGGTTACAACAAATTGAGGCGCCCAAGTGTGATTTTGTTCGCGACGCTCACTCGATTGCCTCTCACTTCGCGCCGCCATTAGCTCTATTCTAAGCGCGAGGAACTTCCGTTCTTCGTTCCTCCCTCTCCTCTTGGATTTGTATGGCTAATATGCAAATAGTAGCGACAGCAATGGTGGTAACGATACACGACTGCGAACAGGCCTATTGCAGACCCAGATGACAACAAGACCCAGACTCTTGTTCGTCCAGTTTAGTTTAGTTTAGTTTACTTGACTTCCACTAGAGAAGAAGAATTTGGCAAGCTAGCCGGCCAACGAGTCAACTAGCTTGCCAGTGAAGCCGAGTAATGATAATGGTAATAAGAATAATTTCATGGTGATTAGCCCGAGTTAATGGACGGACAGTGGCTTGGTTGGTGGCAGTGATTGCAGTTGCAGTTGCAGTTGCAATGGCGACAACAAATACAACGACAGCAAGTCTAGTGATAGTCGTGCATTAGAATTGTCGGCTCTCTCTGAGAGACAACTTAAACTTGGATTCCAGAATCCTCCAAGTTTCGGATTCTCACAAGGTCCAATTTGTCAAGTTACTTGATTACTGGGATGCCTTAGATTCGCAATGGCAATATTGAGCTAGTCTATTCGTTAAAGTGATTTAGCAATCGACTTCATCCTCTAGGGTCAAGCCAAGAGTTGCGTTGAATTCTGTCTCGATGTCGTCCGAATGTTCCAAGTTCAAGTCGCCGAGACTACCACTTAGTCTAGCTCCATACAACGAGAAGCAGTCTAGTGATTTTGTGTTCCCGTTGCAACAACTTAATACATAAAAGACTAGGATCCCCCAAATGTCATTATGTATGTAGCTCGAGGATACTAGCAGATTCCTTGAGATCGAGTTACATAATTGATTTGTTTTTCATCGTCAATTTATTTATTATTTGCTCGCATGGAAACTCTCGCTCTCACTTCGGAACTTCATCCATCTCAATTTTGCCTTCTCTTGTCGCAGGAAACTCTAGCCAATTGTATCGACTCGACTTTCGGCCAACTAACGCGAGACTCTTGCCCCAAATCCACACAACATGCGGCCCACTTCATTCTTATCCAATTCAATCCAATCTTTAATCAATACAAATTCTGCAGTTCGAGAGCGCGAAGAGCGCGCATCGGATCGGATCTCCTATGGCGCCACCGAGTGGCAACGGAAGTTGGCACCGACGAAGAGGGACAGCAGATAGCTGCTATGGCCGATGCCAATGGCCAGATCTCAATGGATGGATTAATGGTGGACCAACAGCAACAACATCACGACCGAGTGCCCATTTGCTCGGCTATACTTGAGGCTGTGGTTGGTCTATTCTCGCGCAGATCGAAGAGACGCGACTCGGATAAGGTATCGAGTATACAGCAGCACCTGCGCGCCATTCGTCACGCCGAGAATTTGGATAGACAGACGCACTTCCGGCGCTCGCAAGTGCAGCGCCTGGCGCAACGTTTCGAGTCGACGGAAGTGAATCCATGGAGTTTCCAGCAGCAGCAGCAGCAACATTTCGATTGCAGCCGACTGGCCAACGAGAGCTCAATGATCGCCCTGAGTCGGCCGCCCTTCGTAGAAGCAAATTCAGCTGCCGATAGAGGACCAAATAGATTCAGCTCAAGGGATAGGACGAGCGATGGATTTGTCAATCTCTCGGCGAGCAACTTGTCGCCTCAACTGATGAGCAACGTTAATGGCGGCGGCCAGTTCGATTGGCTTCGCGACGAGGAGGCCGAGCGACTGCTCATAGTGCTCAGTCAACTGATTGGCGCGGAGTGTGTCTGGCGTCTCGCCAGGCTGGTTACTCGCTACTGTTTGGCCAACACCGACACGCCCTCGCCCATACAAAGAGACGCCGCTGCTAGGCGAGCCGGCGGTGAGAGGAAGTCGGCGGCAAGAGCAGTAGGGCGAGATAGCGATCAGTCAGTGGCGGCTGGGGCGCAAGGCGACGATGAACGCACCGAGACAACGACAATTATTAAGGGCAAAAATAATGGCGCCTCAAGTTTGGGAAGAAGCTACTTTGCTCCTCTAAATCTCGAGCTGTCGAGTCACGACCGGAAGTTGGCCACGAAGCTGCTCCAGTTTATCGAGCACGCGGCGCGCAAATCAATGCTCCAGTTAGAGCCCGGTATTAGTGGCGGCGTCGACAACTCAACCGTTCCCCTTGCGCTTGCATCACTCGAATCGCTGGTGGCAGCTAGGTCCTCGTGCTCGTGGGACGACAAGCAACCGAAGGACCGAACGACTAATCGACGGCCACACCCACTCGCAAGTTCCGATTGTTCCCGCTCCAAGTCGGGCAACACTTCCTCGTCGGCCTCAACCACAAGCTCGAGCTCGTCGTGCGCCTCCTCCGTTTCTATTTCCTTGGGCGCAACTGCAGCGGCTGCCGCCACCTCGGCGGCCGCAACCGCTGCTGCTGTCGCTGCCCCCCACTTGAGCTCGAAGGCGAGGGCGATGTCGACGACAAAGTCGAGAGCGGAAGTAGGAAGTCCAAAGCAAGTCTCAGAGGTGGCATCCACGGCGGCAACAAAGTCGGCTTTCTCAGGAGAAAAACATGGACCCAGCGAAATGGCAATAGATTTATGCAAATCTGAGATGACGGTTGGCATTGTAGATGGTGGAGCTAATCGTTTTGGTGCCCGAGGCGCCATCCAGAATGATAAAAAACTGACAAGAATGGGAATAAGCGAAAAGCCTAGCGGCGGCGCTCGCAAAAACTTTACTCCTATTTCCCCTTCTATCCAGTCCATACCTTCAAATATAAGTTTTTGTCTCGCTGGTGGCAGAGCATACAATAGAGCCAATGAAAATAACAATAACAACAACTGCTACATGAACCAAAACCCAAACCATCAAGATTTGAGTCGCGAGCTAACGCTAGTCACGGACGACGACGAGGATCCCATAAAGCGAGCATTAGATCGCATTAGGGGAACCTCTAGCGGCGACCCGGCGAAGCTTACAGCCTCAAATGGAACCACTAAAGCGAGGGAGAGAGTATTCTCGTCGTGGTTGTCGTCTTCGTCGAGTCCATCACCTGATTTGGCTTTAGATAATAGTGGTAATAATAAAAGTAATAATAACAACAATAATAATAGTAGTGAGGAATTAGAGACAAGGATATGGAGCCAACAACAACCACAGCAGCAGCGCAGTAATTACACTCGCACAACTGCCGCAATCGACAACGGCAGTGTTGGACCGGAAGTGCAGGTTGTAACAACAACCACTGCAACTACAACGGCCGCTCCAACAATGAGGTCCAGCGAGTTAGCTAACAAGACAAATGCAATTAGCAGCGACACCACTGCAGGCGCTATTTCAAGCCAGATGGACAATTGCAACCTGCGATCCTTCGGTCGCTCACTAACGGAACCACTAGCCACGACGATGGCCAAAACGACGAGCACCGAAAATAGAGTGACATCATTGATACAGGGGACTTGTTGTGATACAAACACCTTGTGCCCAGGAGACTTGATCAATAAACAGCAGCAGCCGCAAATACAAAGGCGCGGCCGCCATCATCAATATCAACACCGACAGCAACACCATCATCACAACCAACACCCTAAACCTGCAACGGAGTATAACCACCCTGAGACCAGCGCCTCTGCAGCTGCCGCCGTCTCCAGTTTACCTGACAATCGAGAGGCACCACCAAAAAGGAGACCATGTAGCGAGGAGCGAGCCGTTGTTTGCCATAAATGTTGCTGTTGTCGTTGCTCTATTAGTAGTGTTAAATCAACAGCCACCCACTCATTCAGTGGCACAGCTTCAAAACCGCCAAGTTCCGTTACATCCAACTCTGACCCATCATATGGGTCGGCAATGGCATGCGCTAGGTGCGCCGCCGCTAGACGCTCTCAGTCGACGTGCCGTCTTTGTTTAAGACTGAAACCGTCATCCATACAAAACAATCGCCCAACATCATCCACCAAGAACTGATAATCCTCTTGTTACACTGTTATCACTATTTACTCAATAAAATTGCTTTATATCACCCTTCAGGTCGAGTCTTGCAACTAGACCTCCTAAAATTTGTCTTTTTCTCGATGAAAACAATGCGAGGATACCACAAATGGATGATGATTATGATGGAGTATTGTTGCAGGTGCATATGCTTCAACATCTAGAATTACTAAGGCTCAGGGGTATAACAATGCACCACAATAATGGTCTCCGGAAGAAAGTTAACGATGAATGCAATATCCAATTCAATTTTTCATGATTCCCTGAGTTCATTGCGATATTTTAGTACGAAAATCTTGATAGGCTTGGAAATCGTAGTTAAAATTAGAAGCCACACCCTTTTTCAGACTGAGAGTCACCAATTCTCAAGACTCAGGTAAATTTAATAACAGTGTACTCGAAAAAATGCTCCACCAACATAGAATCAGTCCAAGCTTCGCTCAGAGTAGTGCGTTTCAGCCGAAGAGACTAATTGAGGCCCGCGAGTATCACCGCGTATCGCAATGGCCATCGAAATCCGATAGTAACCCAAAAATCTGACCTAATATGAAGTGTCTCGTGATACTAGCAGCCTGTGGGGGAAATTTGGAGGCGAAATCTCGAAAGATGACGGAATAGTGACCGTGGGCAGATATAAGGCCCATTATCACGTCGGCGGTTACACTATTTCAACCCTTCCATTATCCCAAAATTTTCGGTGCACTCCGTTTTCCCAATATGAACCCAGAATCGGCAACACCTCGTCTTCACCGACCAGACCCTCTGTTTTCCGGCCAGTTTGAGGACCAGTTTCCGGCCTCCGAGCTTAGGATCACCTACTGAGCAACATCTGATGCAAGTTTCTTTGTTAAGTCTCTCAGTTTGCTATCGACGTAATTTTCGGGGAAAAGAGATTTTAGAAAACATTTGTATCTTGGAAACTATGGACGATAGCATGATGCTGACGCAACCGGAAGCTCAGAATCATGCTTCTGAGACGTTTGCAGGGGTCGTTTTCACTGTAACTTGCATAACTTTTGCAATACAAGCGTCATCTAAAAACGGTTTTTTGCATCATATTCAGCGCATCTTGACGGATCGATCTCGATTGCTTTGTGCGCTGTGGCCACTCCTAATCAAACTCCAACTCGATTCCGGTCGCTAGGAGGTCTAGAGGAACCGGAGCGCACCAGAGGCTTGGTAGATACCACCGTTTGCAGGTTATGTGCAGGTTATGACTGGAAGTAGAAAAACAGAGACATTTAGTTCGGGAATATTCCATGAAGCCCGGAACCCTCAAGTTCCTTGTATCACTTTATATGGTATAATTTGGGAACCAGTTGAGATATCCAAATTTGGTTTAAAGCATCATGATGCTTTAGACCAATGATGCTTCAGAGTAAGCAGTTAAAGATACTTTTGCATTAGATTTATACTCAGATACTATCAAAGCGTCGGGGGCCTCATGAACGTTTGAAGTCAATTGAGCATTCTATTGAAGGTATATTCGATACAGAGTCTTTAATCCAATAATCCTATCAACAAGACATGGAAATAGATGTAAAAGACTCGTCTCTATCTTTGGAAGAAATTATCGCTCCGTATCAAGGCTTCTAGTGGAAACAGTCTCTATTTCTATTAAACTATCTTTAATATTCCTAAAATGGAATTCAACAACATTGATCGGTGCTATTTGATCGCTTGAGGCTACAACTGTTGACAAATCCTTATTATCGAGATGCAGCTCTTCTATGGTTATGCATGAGAGATTCAAGGAAGTCTAGATTGGAAAAGATCGAATTGATTACTAGTGATTCCGTAACCAAGCATCGAAGATTCAGTGAAAAAATCTGCATAGATTTGGAAATTATTGTCAAAAAGAGAAAATACCTCCTGAGTGGAATCAAATCGAATCGAAATTTACATGGCTCACAAGACTAAACCATTTAAGAGAGCAACTGTACTTGACAAAACTACCATCAAAAATGCAGAATTAATTCGATAGCAATCCAGAAGGCAACATCAAAAGTTAAAACCAGCACGATCTCAAGGAGAAACAATCTCTCTACCTGTGATTCTTTACCAATAAGAATAAGAATAAAGCTCTCACTCTTACTTGGGGGAGAAAAACACCTCTAGATGTTAAGATTGAACCATACAATTAATCGTATATTCCCATCCCTTTGCTATTCAAAGCTATTTTCCACTAGCTTTGATTCCAACAGGTGAATCCGTTATGCAATATCTACAAGGCAACTCAACAACAACTAAATCTCTCACCTACAGCTGCAGATGGCGCCCAACGTACAGAAGTGAATGCAATTTTGGCATGCATCTCCTCTGCTGCAATACAGTTTGCGCGAGTGTGTGGCGAATTCGCCATTCCTGACTGACTGTCAGACTGCCAGGCATCTTCGATGGAAATGAGAATGAGGGCGAGAGATGGAGAGTTCAGTTGAATGGCCAAATGGAGAGAAAAACATGAAAATGTAGCAACCTGCTATAGTATTCTAGCAAAATGTATCTCTCGTCTGAATATTAACTTCAACATATTGGAATTCATTATTGTCATCAACTCAACCATTGTTATCCATCCCCATTAATTGACTCTTATCGTCAATAACTCTACTCGTCGCTTCTGTTGTTGTTGGTCCTCTCAGAAGTTTATTAACTTATTCGTGCAATCGCAACAAAGGCACCCCAGCAATCCTCTACTAAATGAGCCTCAAATGATATCTAATTATTGTATATAACTAAAGTTAGATTCGATATTTCACTGGGCCACTGCAAAAACACAAAATTGTCTCCCCCTACCAGAGGCAAACCAGAAATGTTAGGTCAATTTTACCGCCAATAGACAGACTAAGCTAGATTTTACTTAAAATATTTATTACAAATTCAACAACCTCCATAGGTGGTTATCTTACACCTGTAACACAGCATTATTATAATTTGAATACTTAAACTTGAGATAAGCTGAGTTGAGGTTTGCACTTGAACCTAGGTGTAATCTCAATCCAATTCAAATCCAAGCCACTTCCAATGAGTCTATTCCTAAACACCTCAAGTCTGCACAATAATTATCTAGATGGCTCGGCCCTGAACATCAGTGAGACAATCGAACATGATTGTCTAAGTGTTTTGCACAAGTTGCATGACCAAGTCAACGGTCTCCAACTTGTACAGGTAGTTGTCCAACCATTGGCCAAGTTATTCAATCCAGCCAATTTGGCAGCTTTAGCAACCTCATCTAGCTCGCTAACCCAGCAGCAACAACAACAGCCTTTAGGTGGCAATAATTCTGGTGGCATCACCAGTTACCAATCAAATTCCAATGCCACCACTCCCCTATCACAACATTCCTCCAGTGGCCATGATCCCGAAGGACCCTTTGGTTCGACTTCGGCTGCCGCCGTCAACTCCTCGTCCACCTCCAGCACCTTGAACGTTTCGGCTAACTCAAATCCTACCTCTCATTCCAAAGGTTCGAGTTTTGTATCCACGTACAATGTCAGCAATACATCAACCAATCAGACTGTCCAACAGAACAGCCAACGCAATAACCCGGTGCTCTCTACAACTAGCACGTATATGATGTCGCCGGATACAGCGCAAGCTCTGATTGCTCGCCTAGATACAGATCGAGATGTCAATTGGTTAATGGAAATCATTGGCTATGGTCTCTCAATGCCATTCTCGTTGTCCGGTGGTCAGGATTCAGTAAAGGATTGTTGTACAATCTACTGTGAATGGCTAAGTTCAGCTCTTGTCCCTTATAATGAACAAGACGAAGATAGCAAGTATCACCAGTTGTCCAAGTTGGTACCGGTACCTATAAGAAAAGAACCGAATAGGTATGCGCGCAAAATGCTCAGCCATTTGTATAATGTATTCCTACCAAGACCGCCCATCGCAACTCCAACCCAATCAGCCTCGTCAAGTGGATCTCACAAAGACCAACAGAATGCTTCATCGACATCAGACTCAATACTGACCGCAGTTTCGAGGCAAGCGGTTTTATGTCATCGAGTGCTGCGAACCATTGAAAGTATAGCTCAAAATCCACAGAACCTCATGGACAACTCAACATGGGAACACCTGTTAACTCTACTGCTGACTGTCAACGACAAACTGCTATCGGCTCCCACCGAAATGGATGATATTGGAACCCAGTTGCATGACCGTATATTGGGCGTTCTATTTGAAATAATGCTACTTGCAAGTGCCAAGTCTATTCCAAGTGCCAACATGTGGAAGACATTTCACGAAATGTGCCTAAACTGGCGACATAGGCCAGCTTTAGTGGATCACTGGCGAAGGATTACTCTGGCACTAACTAGGAAGATTGTATTTATCGCCTCTCAAGCCTCTTCATCTTCGCCAATCGTATCGTTGCGTGGTGGTGCATCGGGTGGCGATTGTGAAGGTCAACGCTCGCAGGAACCGATTAGACCGACAACGATTTGCGCAAACACAACAAGTGTCGGCGGCAATAATTCCGGTGTGCCCTCATCAGCTATTGAGGTGTCAATCAATAGCATGAGTCATGAAAATCTATCACAAACTTGGTACAGATTCCTAAATCTTATTGGAAATCCAGTGGAATTGGCTGATCCAGAAGCCATCAGCAGGACAGATGAGTTTTATCACTTAGCTTGTGCCTCGGATAATGTCTTGGACCCTAGGCAACATCCCTGTCTTAATGTATTACCACAAAGTTTTCTGAATTCAATGCTTACACTAAGAGACTTAATCGACACTTTTCTCGGCTACTACGACTTGCCTCGAGATTCTCATCAAGTTAGCAATAGTGGTACCAACAACAATAATAATAACAGCGACCGCTCTAGTTCACTAACAGGTGTCATCGGTGAGTCACAACAGGAACAGCAGCAGCAGTTATTGCACACTCCGGACAGAGGCTCGTATAATCAATCCTCGCGTGGGTCTATCTCTTCGCTTTCAGGATTAGGTATAAATCTATCCAATTTGACGTCGACAGCAACAAACTCGCAACAACATCAACAATCGCAAGCCACAACACCAACTCTGTCGAGACGATCGGCCATCAAGTCACTTACTATCAAGAGTGGAAAAGGTGGCAGTAGCTCGTCATCGGCTCAACAAGTAGGCAGCACACAGCAGCAACAACTTGATGGATCTCCCATCATATATGAGCATTCTAAAACTGGATCCATAAGCAACTCTAGTCGTACACAGTCAGCACAACAACAGCAAATTCAACTCAACCAACCAAGACCCTCGCTAACTAGCTTGACAAGCCGACTTAATCAACCGTTGGATTCACAATCAGGCGGTGGAAAATTCAAGTTTTATGCTGATCGACCAAAATGCAACTCAATTTTACACGTCTTTGGCGATTGGTTGTTTAGTGCCGCCTTGATTGGTTCCGAACTAAACGGTGAGATTGCACCTGCACTTAGTGAATTAGGTGAGGCAAGTGATAGATTTAGCGGCGGTGAGAGTATTACAAGTTCTCTTTCAACTACCACTGAGATTGGTACCACTGGTGACAACAATGTTTCTCGTAGCGCTTCACCATCATTGCGTAGGACAAGCAATCAAACAATATCATCACAAAACTCAACAAGTCGAATTGGTAGACAGATCAATAATCAACAATTAGATCAACTTAACGACAAAATGACACTAGACTCGCCACTGTCGCCGGAGTCCTTCGAGTCAGGCCAAGCTGAGGCAATGGCAATTCTGTGC
The DNA here is from genome assembly GCA_015350385.1 of Aculops lycopersici. NCBI lineage: Eukaryota > Metazoa > Arthropoda > Arachnida > Trombidiformes > Eriophyidae > Aculops > Aculops lycopersici. The sequence continues at coordinate 4,783,838 of WNKI01000002.1, forward strand.
AAAATATTCTCCTCAAAATCCTCCTCTGAAGATATATCACCCTCCTATGTGTCCCGTTTTTACCTTTGCCTCCAACACTGTCTCACCTTTGGCACAGGCCAAGATCAGCGCAGTCAAACTTCCGGTATGTCTTTGATCAAACGGCAACTGCTTGCCAGTGTTCTGGTTAACTCAACCAAATTACTACAAAAAGATCTCGATGGAATCAATCTACTTATTCCCTCACTTATTAAGGCAATAGAGTTTGTCTTTGAATGTAGCGAGAAGGAGTTACCTGTGCAGCCGCCGCCAAGACAAAACAATCGCTCTAGTTTGGCGTCGCGCCAAACAGCAAATACAGCCAATTTGACCGCAAGTCAGGTGACTAATTATGAGCTTAGAAGAGCTTGCATAATGACACTAGTCAACTTATTAGCCTATCCCTTGCATTTCCAGGATTTAGTTATACGAAATTGTCTCAACGACTCCGCACCGACCACTACATTCGGCCTCCTGAGACCTCGACTCTTGAAGCTGTTGTTTGTAGCTTTACAAACTGAAACTGATCCAACAAATATGCAGGTTTTATTTGGTGGATTATCTCTAGCTATTCATGATCTATCATCGACCACCACCAAGAACCTAAATCAAACTTACAAATCACAAAGAAATCGACACAAAAGCGACTCTCAAAAGTCATCGACAAGTCATCAGAGTGAAGATAGTACGCATAATAGTATTGATACACATTCCACAGGAGGCGGAATGCGCCAGCAAGATGGCGATACAATTAGCCAGAATAGCTTTGTATTCAACTCAACTAGTGGTTTTCTAATCAAGTCTCTTCATGTTACCTGTCACTTGTTGATTAATATTTGGAAACACGACACTCAAGTTAGTCTAGCTGCGCTTGAGGTTTTGACAACGATTGCAAGAGTTTCGACTTCGCCAACTTTCATCGAAGGTAACAACAATAACAACAACAATCAACATCAGCCAACTGGTCACACGATAAGATCTGATGCGTCGAGAGCTAGTAGTTTGAGCAATCATCCGAGTAGCTCTATTGAGATGCGCAATGAATACATGCAAACTAGTAAGTGGATTTGTGATTATATTTGCAATCAATGCTCGCGACCACCGCCAGCCCATTCAAGGGACATGCACTCAACTATTGTGGCAGCCTATCAGTGTTTAAGTGTTTGGTTTTACAACCATCCCTACCTCTTGAGCGACGAGAATTGTATAGATACTTTAATGGAAGTTATCGAGTTGGGTGTTTCCGGTCAGAAGTCCAAGAGTGCAAACAACAACAACAACAACAACAACCCAAGCACAATCGACCAGGAGGCTCAAAATCTAAGGAAGATTCTCAAGGGCAACAAAATAATGAAGCCATCTTCTATGAGAGTTAGAGATGCTGCTGAATCTCTATTGAATATTTGCATGATTAGAGATGTGACCTCAAGAGAAACAAACACCTTTGGGTCGCCTAGCTCCTCGGATACAATGGTAGATGAGCTAGATTTGGTTGAATTGTTTGGTGGCGCTCGATCAAAGGCCAGTATTAGACAGATACAAGACCAGGAGATGAAACACCTGGAGGCTTGCAAATCATTCAAGTATTTCTCCGATGAGGACTCTCTGATATTTGGATTCCTCGAGGGTTTGAATCATGAGTCAAGTAGCAAAGATTCGGTGATATGTTTGCTCAGAACTCCATTTGGAAAACATTGTTGGAGGATGAGATTTAACTATTATACTGAGAAGAGCAAGGATAAGATAATAGCCAATAAGACGCTAGGTCTCATCAAACGACCCTTCCATTGTACAACTCCTTTGACGGAAACAAGAATGAACTTTAACTTTTCCACAACTGGACCCAATAAGTCGCTATACTTCAACAACACGGCCAAGTTTTTCCCCGAAACTCTGGAGAATGTGCCAGCTAGCGATTTAGACCAGCTTGTCAGCTCACTTGATGACTATATGAGTCAAACGAATGATTTAAAACTCAAGAATGATCTCGAGAAGATCAGTCGGATGTTCAGTCATCAAATAATGGCCGAACAAAAAGTGATTAATGAGTGTTCAGTTCGTATAAAGCGAATTGAATGCGAGGAACCCCAGCAATTGAATGAACTTGAAACGGCTAGAATAATTGCCACCCATTTGGGTCTCAAGACTTCACTAACCTTCTTGAATCAAAACGAGCAAAGGATGTCGAGTTTACTCAAGGATCTCAGACAGTTGGATAAGCAATCGATTAGAACTAGTGACTCAGTTAGTATATTCTATGTTAGAAAGAATAAGACAACGCCAAAGGAAATACTCGAAAGTGTTAGGGCAAGACACAATATCAGCCTCAGCTTCTTTGAGTGGCTACTAGAATTAGGTGAGCCCACGATTGTTAAGAATCACAGTCGATGGACAGGTAGACTGTCGAACTCGTGGACCAACAAGCCAGCCTATAGGCCGCCGCAGAACAACCACCTGTCGCAACGAAGTAATCAGAATAGTCAGCTGGAGTACCAGCAACAAACTTTGGCCTCATCAATGTCGAGAAACCAAATGCTAGCTTCGGACCATGGAGGCGCCATATTCGACGGCGAACGGATGAGTTTGTATTGGAGTGACATGTGCCAGGAGTTGGCGTTTCTGGTACCACACAAGATTGAGCGGCAACAACCTGTTACGAGTGGGATACAAATCGGCGACACTAACATAATTATTTGCTGGCTAGAGTGTCACGACGACATTCAGCAGCTACCAAGCGACATACTGTTGGCCATCTCAGAAACAGGTTATCTGATTGATCATCAGGAGCCTTCTAGTTTACAACAGCAGCACAATCAAAAACATAATTGCGACAACATCGTGTTGGCACCAAACGACGAGGTATTCGAGCATCATCACAACAACAACTCCCAAACGATAACTTCCACCACGACGGCGACAAGCCATTCGACAACGACAAGCAACAATGAGCAGCATCTTCAAGCTTTGAACAAGCCCAAATTGCGCGACAACGTTAGGTATATCATAAGTCCTATCAAGAATGGCCTGTATCGAGTAAACCTGACCACCTCGTTTGGGTGCCAGTGGTTTGCTTTGCCCCTAATTGATGGTATGACAGTTAGCAAGGGAATATTGAGCAATCTAATTAGGGAGTCGGTGTTGAATTTGTGTCGCCGACGAAGACTAGATGCGGATAGCTATCAGCCGGCGCATGTTAAGCGGCGGCTTAAGATTCAAGAGATTTGCAATAGCTACAAAATTTCTAGTAGACATGAATCAACAGATTTTTATTACAACTTATTCAAGAGCAAGCTATCCAATTGAGCTTTCAAATTTTAGTGCAAAACTCTACACTAAATTGCTGGCTAGGCGGTTATAGTTTTTGCGTTGCTGCTCTCACCAGTATTTGTAGTAGTGGCAGCTCGTCATTAATGCAACTATTAAATGCAGTGCAATCATCTAGCTGTTAAGACACCGCCAAGCTAGCTAGCTAACTAGCCAGCTCGGTGGCACAAACCAAAATCTACATTCCCTCCAATAAAATATAACTTGCTCGCTGATTAGCGTCGCAATTTTTTATTGGCTTCGAGTTTTAAAAAACCTTGCGTTCTTATTTCTGGGCCAACTCTAATGATGACAGATTCATTCCGTTCAATATGACTAATCATCATCATCATCATCATCACAGGCGCAAGGCTAGAGAGTTACAGGTATATCCTGAAAGGTATAGTAGTTCGCTCGTATCGCATTGAGTGGCGCCACTTGCGCTCAAAAAAGCGTTGTGTTTCTGCAAGTAAGTGAGTGAGTGAGCGAGCGAGCGAGCGAGCGACACATTGGAGCGGTGAGAATTTTGTTTGTGTTGTGTGGGTATTTCGTGTTGTGCAGTTGTTCATGGCAAAAGCGGCAAAAACTTACAGAGGCAGGGCCAGAACTTTGAGAAGTCAATCAAGTTATTATATCACACAACAACTACACCAAATAGGATTAATTATATGAAAAAAATTATATAATTATTACCTAATTTTATATATGCCAAATCAGAAACTCATTCACGAAAAATTCTCTATTAACATGAAGCCAACTCGGTGAGATTTTAAATCTTTTCGCCTCCCCATCATTATTTGCAAGCCTTTAAGATTTGCAAGTCGCACGCGCCGCAATCTCGTCGTCGTTATTGTAGTTGTTAAAGTCACGACAAGTTGGCATCTTTAATCTAATTACCGGGATTGCAAGTAGAATCAATACTTGCATAATTATTAGTAACAAAAAGTCTGAGAAATATTCCAACATCTAGATAACCCAAGGCCACGACAGCGGTAGAGAAAAACAATCTATTTTACATATATCACACATCAAATCAATCTTCTAAAGGATAGCAAACAAATAGAAGATAGAAGAAGTAGAACTCACAACCAACAACTAATAGTAACAATAATACTACATTGAATTGCCGCCAAGATGACTTGCAATGCGTGTAATAGAACCATTTACGATCGACTCATGTCCAAGACAAGTCCAGATAACAAAATTTGGCACTCGGAATGTTTGAAGTGTTGCGAATGTAACCAGCTTCTTGATTCAAAGTACTTCGAAACCAGCGGCCGCCTCTACTGTCGCAATCATTACTTAACTTATTTTGGACCATCCTGTTTCACTTGTACCGGTAAAATCACAGACGAGCAGTATTTCTTCACCATTAAACAAACAACAATCTCGACATCAATATCGTCGCCAACCTCACAGCCACCACGACCACCAACAAATCACTTGCTGCCAGCCGTTGGAAGTGGAGATCCGGCCCAAGGTGGAGGAGGTGGCGGCGGCGTTGGCAACAACAATAATAACCAAAACAACAACCCATCAGCTAACACCACTACGCAATCTAATACATTGTTCTTCCACGAGAAGTGTTTTGCATGCAATTTTTGCTCTAGGCCTCTCCAGAAAGGCGACAAGTATTGTATTCTGGACAACTCGCCAGCCCAGCCACCAGGTGTGCCCCAGTTGCAGCAGCAGCAGCAAAAACAATTCATGATTTGTCATGACATTTGTGCACATAAATATCATTCGGTTAATCAAAATCAGAGCATCAATATTAGCCATAACGGCGCCAATCAGCTACAATCAAATATGCACGGAGTTGAAGGTAATCCGCCCCCGCCGGTTCGTGCAAAGCGAGGCCGACAGAAACAGAATCGTCCAGCTTGATGAGCAATAATGAGAACTAAAGGAAGGTACACAATTTATACCTTGAAGAGCATCATCAAGGAGTTTTAAGAAGAAAACCTACTTGTACCATCACTACAACTACCTTAACGATCTACTACTGCTACTACTACTACTACTACAACTACTACTACTACCAATCTTGATGGAACTCAAAGTTCCATTGCAATCGGAGGAGAATGCACTTCTTGCAAGATTACTTCAACTATGACGTGAGAACCGGATAGATAGAATCTCATCAATATTATTCTCAATATCATCGATTTGTCCTGTAACTCTCACGACTCACACACAAGGAAAAATACAAGAGCATAATCGACTATATTTCATACGAAACATCTATGTAGACGACGGACTAGAGAGGAAGAGCTTCTTAAATGAATCAAATTATTATCATTAATAACTTAAGATTGACTACAAAACTATTACCCATATTAGCATTATTATCACTATGGTAGTAGAGATACATTACATTTATAGATATTTCACCACAACAACCACCATTATCAAGCACATCAATTCAACATTATCAATGTCATTTGATGCATTCTAATATTCTACTATCGAGAAGACAGACTGAGATCTCCTCGAGGCAACTGAGAACCGCGCCCGAGAGGACACACAATAGTAGCCTCGAACCTAAGCTTTTTTATTGGGATTGACGGAACAATCGACTTTCCCCTCTCCCGAGAGTAAGGGTTGCAATTTTGAAACTACCACAACTACCATTTCATTATCTTTATATTCTTACCAACCAACCGACCCGAACGTACAGTCGCGATATGCCTCCAAATCCAAGAGAGCATATTAGGCCAAATAAACCCAAAAATCCAACAAGCTAGACTCGAATTGAATTCCTTGACTAGAAGAAGAAGGCGAAGAAAAGTATGAGAGAGAGACCATGTGGTTGCAATGAACTTTCTCTCTGCCTAATAACAGTATGTCACTGTTCTTTCTTTTCAACTTCCCGTTCCCTCCTCTACCACCAATCGTATCGTAACGCTACTTAACTTTACGTAACGAAATTCCAATCGCTCGTTACGTAACTACGACCACCACAAAATTGCTCTCTTTCGACGAGTTGGGTTTACGCTCAACCTCCTTACGCTCCACAGGCTCGCGATGAGTTTTCTTTTTGTTGTCTACGGCCACCAAGTTTTGCTCAAAAGTTGGGCCCACAATCGGCGGCTATGGGGTGGCCGACTTTCGAGTTGGAACTCTGGTCGGAGGTCCAACTTTTTTGCAACCACCAATTGAGTGTCATTGTTGCATCTGCTGCGTTGTTGTTGCCATCGCCGCTGTTGCTACCCCCGAAACTCTACCACACAACTCCAATGGTTCTTTTTCCCCCTGTTGCCCCATTCACCGCTCGCCGTTTCTGGTTCCTGATGGCGCAACTGCAATGGTTTGTTTCTCGTTAGGTACGTAGGTAGGTAGGCGCTGTAGCAGCAGTGGTACCACGACTCACCTCACCTATGCAGTCGCTCATGTACAGCCTGAAGCCAGACGCCACCGTCTGGCGCTCGTCTCTCTGTACCGCTCTCCCAATGCGCCATCCATTGCGTGGCGCGTTTCTGTCTCGTAACGTGGTAAACGGAAGCGGCGCCAACTGAGGCCGGCGCGCGTGTCGGACCCAAAAGCTTCATGTTTGCTCTGCCATGTAACTGGCACGACGGCTCACTGGGCCAGCGCGCGGCCCAGGGCAACGGCAATCTGGCTACGGTGGAGCGGGGTTGTTGTACGTTACGTAACGTGGCCCCGGTTTGTTGGTTGGTTGGTTGGTTGGTGGTGGCCTTATGGTCCAATGTTTCGATGAAACTCACAGTTACCACACATAACCAACTGGCACTTTTGCACACACCAACACGCAGAGAGAAATACAGAGTACCCATTGGACGACTAGCAGCATTGGAGTTCATTCCAGTTTCCCTAGAAATTGCCACGTTCAATTGCGTAAAGTGCCACTTTCCAGATTTTACTTGAGATGATGAAAGGAGGCGGAGGAAGATATAAAATAAAGAAAGAATATCATCACATGTTCTTTCTATCATACAGTTAAACGTCAAGTTAATCTCTTCATAATTTCCACTGTCAGTTTTTGATTCTCGCTCTATAGGTGATATTCGATTAGTTCTCAAGACCTGTGGGCAAGGATCAAAGTTTGAACCATGGAATACGACTCAAAAAAACAAGAATATCACTGCGTGCATTAGCGTCAAATTGGCGCCATTAGAAGAAATTAAAACGGTTTTGTTGAGAGAAGAAAAGAAACATGACAAGTGATATAAGTTTGATCAATATAAATCAGGTAAGCTCATGATAAGTCGTGAAGATTCGTTATTTAATGATAATGTAGAAAAATAGACTATTTTCAATTTATTCTGGTCGTATCATGTTCCGCTACGCCAGTTTCCAAAAAATTAATTGTTGCTATAGGTACTCTACTTGATATTAGTTTTGGTTGATATTAGTTAATTATAACAACACCTAATTGGAACATGGATGATAATATTATTAGTTTCCCTACTACCACTTGCTACATCTTGATCTTCCTCTGGCACCAGACTGAAGAAGTGATGTTGTGGCTTCCTTTTCCAAGAATGTATGAGTTTCTTTGAAGTTTTCTGATGTGACTTGACAGAGACACCAGAGTGTGATGAGACCACAAACTAGCATCGCATCTCTTGTATATAATTTATATTAATATATATATATTAGATAAAGGTATGTATTTTGATGTTGTTGCTGATGATGATGTATAAACATTGTATTGTATTATTATTCCGATTCATTTTCTCTCTGTCTCTTGCTAATGATATCGTTGATGTTGTTGATGATGATGAGCATTTCCGATATAATCCACTAGATAATCAAATAATTTAAAGCTGAATAAGAGGCTCGTCATCAATTAGATCATTGTTATTAGTTGTTTGCATATTCACCGTTACAGTAATGAAAAAATCCTTTCCCCTATCCAAATGTAATACCAATATATCATCTAATGTACTGGTTGTCTCCGTGATAGCCTCTGATTCGTCCACGCTAACAAACACTCTAAACTCCACGTCTATACAATCGCCAGGTAATATTAAAGCAGTGAATGGACTGATTTGTAACCATGATTTACAATAAGTTGGATTGTTGAGTTTCTTGACGAATTCAAAATAAACCGGCACCTGGCCCGTGTTGCGAACTCTCATTGTATCCACTGAGGGTTCTGTGAAAGTAACATTGTTAAATATAAACTCTAATTTGTCTAAAGTAACTTGAGGCAAAGCTTCATTTTCCGCTCTATCCAAACTTTTCATAACCTTTTCATAAATTTTCCTAAACCTTAGCTCGTCCACAACCTTCACCGTGGACGAGAACAAGCAACTAACGGGCTTGTGATCACTGAGTTTCAACGAAGGATGACTCCGGTATAAGATAGGTTGAGCTAGATCGCCACGATACAGGATTCTATCACACCACGCAGGTGGTCGATTCTTTTCACTTGTATCCCAATCGTCCGTGCCTGGATTGTACTTATACGTTGGCTTGTGCGATATGGGCGGCTCCTTGAAGCCAACAAAAACTCGATGAGCCCTAATCTGTCTCTTGAGCTGATCGTAGGGTAGTAAAGCCTCGTAGGCCCTCTTATCTATCAGGGCCTTGATTTCATCCGTACTCAAATCGTCTATCCTGTAGTTCAGATCGCCCAACCAGTAAATTTGTTCATGGTCCTTGATATATTTGGGAGGCTGAAATTGATTAAACACAATTCTTGAGCAAATTTCATGATAATCCTGATTTCTACGTTGATACTCTTCCAAATGTGCTGCTAAATGACTATTTATAAAACAAATTGATGTATTATGCAGATCTAATCTTATTGCAACACCACCCTTATTTCCCATCTTTCTCATTATACCAGTTCCAACAGTTTCAGCGGCAACATTTGTAACAAATGGTTGGAGTTCACGTTTAACAAAAACAATCAACATCATTCCAACCAAACGTATAAGTTTAACTTTAACATACTTTGCATTTGAATGTAAAGAATCTTGACATATTTTAAGCCACTCGTGTTCGCGAATTGTATCATTGAATAGGAAGGCCTCTTTGCTTAAATCTAATTCTTGAAAGCCGATTGCATAGAGATCCGGTGGGGAGGGATCACAGTTGAGCCATTTACCGACATCGGTTGCAAATGGGGCCTGGCCATTTACATTCCAGGTGCCAACAAATATTCGCACCTTCTTGGTGTCCGTATATTCGGCCTCATGTAAATTCATGTGAGCAACAATTGCGCTCTCCCGGGGCTCAGCTGGCGAGCTCATGATGTTCTGATTGGTCTAATATTGACGCCTTGATGGCCAGAGATACCCCACTCCCTTCATTAATTAAGAGAGGAAAGCTATAATAAATAGGTTCAGTTTCTTGCTTTCTGCTGACAATAATTAACTTGGATAGATTGGCGACGAATGCAATGATCGTGTGTGTTTATTTGCTGTCCTGTCCATGCGATAGACACAGTGCCACCCGTTTGACGAGCCATACCAGCTATAAATTTGCGCGCTAATTTTTACAATGTTGTGCATAGGTTGTGCTATTTGCAATACAGAAGAATGGACAAATTTTATTTATTTGTGCGCATCACTGCAAGCGGCCTCTTGTGAAGAGAAGTCGTCTCTACATGTGTGAAGCTATGCAAAATTCCATAAAATAATGCGCCACAAGCAAAAGTTTACTCGACTAACGGAGAGTAATATAATAGGTAATTTACAGACATTACCGAGGCGATAGGTATCGGATGGATAAGTCAAATCAAGATAAAATTGATTGATCAAAAGGAGTGGTACAGGCTGGAACTTACACTGCGTACGTAGAATAAGAAAGTAGAGTAAGTTATCAACTTCGTGGCATCTTGTTAGGAGCTAATGTGTGGAGGCGACCAAAACAACAGTGAGCAAACAGGTGTCGTCGAGCTAGCCAAACATTATTGCGTAAGTTGCGGCCCATGTCTTTTCAAATTTAATTCTCTACTCCATGACACCAAAGTTGATCGGGATATATAGACACTTGTAGAGAACAGATCTAAATTGTTATACAGGGAATAAACTCAAAGTGAGAAAAATGTTCTACTCTAGCCTACGAATTGGTTTGTCGCAAGCATCAAGACAACTAACTAATAGAGTGAAACTAGATGCTACATCATTATTAGTGAGATATCAAAGTACACAAGCAAAAAAGCTAGCAGATCGAGTTGCAATTGTGACTGGATCAACCGAGGGAATCGGATTCAGCATTGCCAAGCGACTTGCTGAGGATGGAGCTAAGGTGGTGGTTTGTAGTCGTAAAAAGGACAAAGTTGACAAGGCCATTGAGGAGCTTAAAACTTTGTATCCTAATCAGATCGCTGGAACAGTCTGTCATGTTGGAAACGAGGAGGACCGTGAAAAGTTGATTAAATTGACATTGGACCAATTCGGTGGCATTGATATTCTAGTGTCAAATGTGGCTGTTAATCCATATTTTGGACCGATAATGGATATGCAACAATCGCAATGGGACAAAATCTTTGATGTTAATGTGAAAACACCATTCCTACTTACCCAGCAAGTTGTTCCTCACATGATGAAGAACAAGAAACCAGGTGACAAGGGATCTATTGTTTACATTTCCTCGATTGCAGCTTACACTGGAACCGCCGGCATAGGCGCCTACTCAGTGAGCAAGACCGCCTTATTGGGTCTATGCAAAAGTATGTCTCTTGAGCTTGGCGTTGATAAAATCCGTGTAAACTTGGTTGCTCCGGGTGTTATCAAGACAAAGTTTAGTGAGCTCCTTTGGAATGCCGATGACAGTGCTAGTGAGTACTTCAAGTCCATGACACACTTGAAAAGACTTGGTGACGCTGAGGAGCTCGGGGGTATAGTTAGTTTCCTAGTGGGACCAGATGCATCCTACATAACAGGTGAAAACATCGTCGTAGCTGGAGGATATCATTGTGCTCTTTAGAGGATCGGGGATTCACATGTCGAGTTCAATCAGACCTTTCAGTTAACTCTATTAATATCGAAACTTCAATCTATGAGAAATTAAAATAAAGATTCCTTTGGACTCTTTTAGAGGCTTGATTTCGATTAATCATAGAGTATCCTTGATAACTGCGTAAGCAAATAGTACAAAGTTATTGGCAGACGCGTACATTGTAACTGTGAGCTTGGTCCTAGGATCAAACTATCTTTGTTCCTCATGATTAAAATCCATAGTACAAACTTTCCTTTAATGAGCAGGTGAATGTCAATGGGTTTGCTAAATCGATAGGTCTAGTTAGCACGCATCAAGTTCGAAACTCAGGTGCGCCGCAGCGGGCAGCAAAGGCAATGCGACAAAAAAAGAAGTTGTGTCAGCTGCTCTGGCGATGAAGCTTGAAGAAAAACATGATAATTCAACGATAACCTTATTCTAGTCATCATGATTAAATCAATCAAAATCCAGATTGAATTCCTATTACTACTCCTCATCGATCTCATATTTAGATTTCAGAAATTTTGCCTTTACCTTAAGACAGGCAAACATGAAATCGAGAGAATCTGTGAGGAGAAGACTGATATTTATGATAAAACTTTTAAAATAGACAGATGGCTTGAGAGGAGTAAGTGTCCGAAAATTAGAGAATTCCGACTTCGGCATTTAGGATTAAACAAGGATGTTTCTCGGAAAGATGGTTATTTAACGAGAGCAGTAGAAAAAATCTCAGCGGAATATTGTGAAAATGTCGAATCATCACAAATATCATCTATTAGGAAAACTAGTGGGTTGACAACTTTGAAATCATCACTTCAGATTACCACCTCACTGCTTATAACAACAATTGTCAAGTCAAAGCACATCAAGAATAAGAGACTCCAGAAACAAGAGGACTTCTATGATGCAATTTACAGGATCGTCTGCTATCGAGCAACAATCCAGATTGCCGAAAGACTAGCCGATATTAAATATGATCCAGAAGTTGATTCTCATACAAATAAACTCATGAGCTTGTGGAACAACTTATTGAAGGCGGACAAGCTTCACGATTCCGGAGATGAGGGTAAAGTTTTTCCGCTCCATCTTGCTGAGGAAGTATATGATCCGAAAGACATAGTCTCCAGTAGATGGGGCCACATTGGATTCCAAGGCGAAGACCCAGGCACCGACTTTAGAGGGATGGGCATGCTCGGCTTGATTCAATTGGAATATCTATCGAGAAGACCCAAAAGTTTAGCTCGTGACTTGTTAAAAAGAAGTCTCAATGAGGCTCATAGTTACCCCTTTGCCATTGTTGGTATCAACATCACTTATAATGTCCTGAAACTATTTAAAGATGGATCAATGAAGCACTTGTATTACGATGACGGTGAAACGCTTTTCAGGAACAAACGTCGAAACTTGAATTTACTTGAAACTTTCCATTGCATCTATGCTGAGCTTTTCCTAAGATTCGACTGCCTCTGGCACGAATCTAAGCCTGAAAATATATTTGCATTTAGAGAATTGATGGAAAAGTTTGTGACAATAGTTAAGATGGATCTAGAGAACCGAAATTTCTCTTTCAAGTTTACTTATTAGGAAAATAGTTATAGCAATCGATACATTACCAGAAATAAACTTGTGATTTATTATTGATATTAAACTCGCTCGCCTCTTACTAAATGGCAGCTTCTCAAATATGGGAGTTTAGTAAGTTAACAAAAGTTAACATAATATTTGGTAGTCTTATTTGAAAGATTCTATCTAATAAGGCATAAAATATCTTTTCGGTCAACAAGGGGTTTCTCTTTATCTCTCAATTCCCAACAACTGTTGAAACAAACATGTTGATTCGTCCTCTTGAAATTGGTCATTTAAAGAAAAACCCGAAAATCCCTATGTCGCAAGAACAATGCATCACCCCGCCCGAGTCGGGATGCATCAAATTACATAAACTACTACTTCTTCTTTGTCTTTTGGAAACGAATAGGAGGGTATGAGCTAGTTGTGTTGCCGCAATTCTGTTTTATTATTTTCGAAAAACTGAAACAGACTTGTCTAAGGGCCTGTAATGTCAAATGCCATCACGTAACCCTCGCTGTACTCAATGTAGGGCACTGAAACAGGGAATCCCTCGTGTGCCTTCCACTTACCCTCGTCGCGAAGAGCATCGATGAGCTTGTAAAATCCTCGGTCAGCATACTGCTTGTCCTTGTCCTCGTAATAATTTGGATCGCAACAAATGAAGGCCACATGTCCGCCCTTCTTGGTGACTCGGCAAACTTCGCGTAGGGCAACGATTGGCAGGTGGCCAGGCGCAAAGACACCGGCCATTAGAACACAATCGAACTCTTGGTCCGCAAATGGAAGCTTTGAGTTTGGCTCAAACATAAATTGGGTGTAGGACTTGTAGTTGCCTTCCTCCTTTGCCCTGGCCAACATATTCTCGGCCCCATCAATGGCGTGCAAGTTGGTGTAGCCTCGCTTGGCGAGTTCACGGCCAATTCCGCCGGTTCCAGCGCAAACATCGAGAATCTTGGCATCCTTAGGTACGTTTAGCTTCTCAAAGTGTGGCATTAATCTTGTTGGTCCAAGATAATCGACAGCTTGCATGTCTTGCTCGTACTTTTGTGCCCAATTGTTGTACATTTTGTTGCAAGCACCACGGTCCTCGGAGGAGATGACATCCTCGAGCAGCTTGTGGGCATCCTTGTCGCCGCAGCCATTGTTGTCAGCCATGTTGATTGTTGATTCTTGCTTGAAGTTATACCACTTGTTGATTTCCTGTAAAGTTTGAGAATCTCTCTATGTGCGTCTAGACCAAATGATTACAGGTGGAAAAAACTAAATGTCTAGAATTTCTCTCTCTCCTCTAACGAGTGTCTTGGCAAGTTGAAGGGAGTAAGATAGAGGGGAAGAAACAGACAGACTGAGCAACGAAGAGTTTCTTATCAAGTTTTGTTATCTCTCCCACTCTCTGCAGACTCAGGTGTGCGTGCGATGCTAATGTGGCTGTTACAGAAATCCTTCTGGAATTTCTCTCAAATGAATAATGAAGTTTGGTTATGGCCGCGCAACCTGTGGCTGTGGCAAATGATTCCTTTCCCCCTCTCGCTTCTCCCCAAACCCCTTTGCTCTCCTCAAACTTAAC
>WNKI01000002.1:4798271-4823414 GCA_015350385.1 Aculops lycopersici
CGTGCTAAAATCACTGCGATTCAGTCACATGAATGTGATTCGTCATTCATTTCCCACAACGGAATCATCACAATGTCTAAGGTTCTTTCTTGAATCTTCATTAGGACGGTTTAATGTAGAAGGAGGGCGGAATAAATATTCCTCTCCAGATGGAAATCGAGATAGCAGAAAAAAGAATAATTAGAGTTCATATGGAGCCGCAAGGTAACTTTTATAGTTTCGTCTGATAATCTTACTCAAAAAAAAATACATAACAATTAACAATGGGTATTTCCGGTGGAGATGAAGCAAGAAAATGGGACCGATGTTGCGAGTCGGATGCATCACCACGGCCTGTGTAAAAAATCTTAACATAGGATGCATCGATTCATATCAACTGACAGAATTAGATCTCCCGCTAGAATTCCCCTTCGAAATGTGATGTCATTATTGGTTTAGTTTCTCACTCCTCACAGGATACTCCTGTAATGTTAGAATTGATTGGAGTAATGATTGATTGAGTTTTACTCGGCGAGATCGTCTAGATAGATGATCATCATTGATCTTTATTCGACTGCGTCAGAAACAAGACTGATGCCCTGCTGAATCCTCAAGACCCACGTTGGTTTCTTTATATCGCGCGCAGGATTCCAAAGAGCGATCGTTCGTTGCATTCCGTCAACAAATGATGAGAGAGACAAGTGTCTCTAGTGTATCATTTTCATGCGACAAGTCCATGCTCGGCAGCTACACGATCGATCTCGGCAACTACATTGGCGTTAGCGCTCGATAGATACTTTTCCTCATCAGACAGGGCAACCCCGAGTTTTATGGAGAAGTCCATGGCTGAGTAGGGGTTGTATTGGAAGCCACTACTTTTGATACTTTCGATTATTTGGTCCGCATCCTTTTGTGCTTTTCGGTAAGCGATCGCTTGAAGCCTGACGATTAACAATTCGCCATTGCCTTGGAACTTGGCGAAGGACTTTTCATCGGAGATGATACTTTTGGCAATAGTTAACGCCTTAATAACTGGAGTGTACCTGGCCATATCCAGTTGAGTTAGTAGGCCATGATCAATACCTTCAGCTTTTTGAGATTTAGACAGTGAAACCTTTAGCAAAATATTCATTGTATCGATCTCTCTCTCGCATGCTCCAATTAGCTGATCGCGTTCCATAGTGCAGCTAATCAGCGAAGCGGTGCAAGCTACCACTAGAGCTAAGACGACGATGAATCTCATGGTGTTTTGGTGTTGGGAGCCTCTGGTTTAGATAGTTTTGATAGTTAACCTGAATTTCGTTCGTTAGTCCTGGTATTTATTGATGGCAAATGGAACAGATAGATGAATGAAATGCCTTCGTGAAAACCGCAAGTTTGTTGAAAACAACGAAGGTAGGAATGAAAGTTGCAACCGGTTCAAATTCTATTGATATATAGTTATATTTAGATCGTCGCGCTTGTCAACAAGCTTGACTAAAGACGCAGGTGTTTGCGTCTACCGTGTGATTCAAAATCAGATGCAAATTTTGAATCACACGGTAGACAGAGGCGCCAGTGACGGCCGTTATGCGTCAGAGGTGTACCGTGTGAGAAAAATAGACTCTCATGAAAAGGGGAAAGGGGAGAAAAAATAGTCTTCTTTTAGCTCGGCATCTCGCTCGCCGGACAAAGCTCTTCGTTTTGTATCCGTGTTAGTGTTAGATGCTAGACCTACCGATATGTTAGCTTCTCAAAGGTAACATTTCGGAGGTAGGGTAGCACGCGAGACTCGCGGCTTGGCCTGTTGCTCGTTCGGGTAGCTATAGCCCACAACCACCGCCCCAGCTGCTCTCAGCTGCAAGAGGCGCTAAAATCCATAAAAGCTATTCTTTCTCGCGGGCAGTAGATACCAAATGGGCAGCGCACTTCCGGGGAAATCACTGTCAGTAACTTTCTCGCCGACGCAAGTTTGCTCGCTCGCGTTGCAGAGCCAACCATCACCTTTTTCTGCGCGAATCATTACTGTGATTTGAAACCTTCTCTTCGTCACTGGAATCTTCATCAGAAAGGTTCAAATATTCAATTAGACAGATATAAATATCACGGATGGAAATCTAGATAGAAAAAAGAAGTAGACCGTAAAGTAACTCTTTTAATATTTGGCTAATAATCGTACTCAATAACAATACATAACAATTAACGATTGGTATTTCCGGTGTGTATAACTTATTCGCAAAACTTGGATATATCTATGTATGTTAAAACTTACTCCTGCTGTCTTGCGGCGGAAATCTCGCAACAGGTTGCAAAATGTACAGCGTGTTCTTCTCCTCCTATAAATGGCGAGCTAATCTACAAACGAAACGAGGTAACGGAGGCGAGACCAAATAAAGGTCCTCTCCCATTTTGACTATACACATGAGATAGCTAGCTGTTAATGTTTTTCTGAAGTTTGTTTCTGTGACCTATCACTTGAAATCAAGACAAGAGCCACACGGCACAAGAGTGCGCTCGTCTCACTTCCGGTCGAGGTTGTCAATATTCTCCAAGGTTTAGGAGAATGGTGGTGATATCGGTGTGGTGTTAATGATAATAATAATATTAATTGATGAAAATAATAACGAAAATAATGTAGATTTTGTCCTAAAGAGTTGTAAAGCACAAGTGTTTGTTGCCGTCAACGGGTTGCTTTGGTTGTTTGTCAAGTTGAGTTATAGTGAGATCCTAATAAAAAGAAACAACATGATTTGATTGATTTTCTAGCCAACTAGGAGGATATAATATTACTAAATATGTATGCAATCATTTGAGTTTCTGGTAAACCTCGACGTTTTCTATCTCTCCTCTTCCTCCTCGTGAGCCATAAAGCTTCTTCTCAAGCCTCCTGCTTGATTTCAATCTGATGTTGCTGTTGCATTTGAATGGCGTCCAACAATTTGGCCGGCATCATTTTGAGCGCCGACAACAAACTCTCGCTATCTATCACACCCGTGGATCGGCGATTCGACTTGCTACCTGAAGTTTCCGAGGCCGATCCGTTTGCACTATCAGCGAGTTCATTCTCTTCAGTCTTTGTATCTAGATCAGCATCTTTGTTATTGTTGTTGATGTTGTTGTTGTTGTTGTTGTTGTTGTTTCCACTTGCTGACTCGCTTTCGTTTTCACTATCTAGCTCGTGGTGCTTTGCAATGGCCGAGGCGTCTTCGAGGAGGATCTCAAGGAAACATCTGGCGTAGCTGGCGGCCTCCGAGATCGCGTCTGCAGTCAGGTGGTCGCCGCGTTTGTCGCTGAGCTCCAAAATGAGCGACTTGCTCATCGACTCAACATCCTCGGCGTGCAAATCGTCCACAACTCGCTCCTCAAATCTCGTCCGCTTCCTAAGTGGGTATCCGCTTTCGCTTCGAGCACAAGGCGAGCTCAAGCTTCTGTCGCGCTTGAGGCCAACGCGCGACGAGCGATCCAACAAGTGGTCGACTTCGTGAATCACCTGCTCGCCATGCAGGGCCATTTGGTTGTCCAAAAACCGGCGCACCTTTCTGGCGACATCCACCTGTTGCGAGTCAACAACCACCTTGCCGTGATCCGATTGATGATCGACATCCAGCTGGTAGTTTTCGTCGTTCTGGTCGTTGACATCCTCGTCGCCGTCGTCAATATTGTCGTCATCTTGATCTTGGTCAATGTTGTTGCTCAACTTTGATAGGCTAACCGATGAAGTTTTGGCCGCCAAATCGAGCGCCATGTTGCCCTCGCCAACCATCAAGTTTAAAATGTAACGCGAATGCGATCTCGGCGACGGCGACCTCGAGGGCGGCGTGGCCGTCCGTTCGGTGGGCGAGTTGCTCACTGGGTCCACTATCGACCCCGTTCCCCCCGAACTCAAGCTTGCCAGAGATTCGAGTAGAGTGCGCGAGTTTTGGTGCTGCTGTAGACTGGCCAAAAAGTCTTGAGGCTGCTGGTTGTGTTGTGTCTTGAGTTGAAGTAGCGATCTAACGAGAGTTTGGTGTAGGGCAGCTTGGCGAGCGGCGGCCGACATTTGTTGATTGTCGGTGTTTGCGTTGGACAAATCGGTGGCCTCCTCGCGAGCCACCACCGAGTCGTCGGCAATGTCAAACTTCCGGTCCAGCTTGCTCGTGGCCAACACTGCAGCGCGAATTGATGCCGACGACGGTTGCCTGTGCAGGCTGAGGTCTTGCTGACTAGGGCTGCCGCTTCTATGGTTGTTGTTATAATTACTATTACCTTTCGAGCCGGTGGTTGTTGTTGATGTTGGATGGCTGTCGAGCAACTCGCTAGCGCTACACGAGCGACTCGGTTGCGTGTCAACACTAGAGCTGGAGCCGTGCATGGAATCCTGGTCGACAGGTGGAGCTGGGGTGCCGTCTTCAAGGTGTCGCTGGTGCTGGTGCTGTTGCTTGCTCAGAGCAGAATTTGCCGCAGCATAAAAGTCGCTCAGCAAGCGGGATTTTCTCGTCGTTGTTGTTGATGATTGAAGTTGCTCGCTCGTCTTGATAACTTGCAAATCCGCCACTTCCGGTGTCTTGTTCTCGCCACTAAAATCTGGATGGTGATTATGTTGAGTTTGATTAATTGAGGCAGATTTTGCTGACGCCAAATTGCTACTGAATGGATTCTGGTGGTTTGGTTGCTGCTGGCTGTTTAGGCTATTTTGCAAAATTTGTTGCTGTTGTTGTTGTTGTTGCGACAAACGATTCGCCGCAACCGCCTGAGCCAATTGCTCAAATTGGGAATGTTGACTCGCCGTAACCTGTTGCTGCTGCTGCTGCTTGCTCAATTGCTGGCTAACCGCGTGACTCAATAGCGAGGGATGAAATTGGTGGTGCTGGTGATGATTTTGGAGGTAACTGTTGAGCCTCAGTGCTTGCTCGGCGGCAACTCGTTGCTGATGTTGATGATGGTGGTGGTGGTTGTTGTTGTTGTTGTTGTTGCTGATGTGTTGTTGTGATTGATTGTTGTGCTTGTGGTGCGAGCTCAAATCAAAGTGGTGGTTGACAAATTGTTGATTAACTTGCTGTTGTAGGGCAACCTGTTGAGCTGCAGCGGCCGCGGCCAGCTGGTGATGATCCAAGCCCACAAAGAGTCCCTTGTTTGGGTGACGACGGATCATGTTTCGCAATAGGTGCTGTTGGTCGCGGCGAAAGTTGTCGTTTTCGTAGTAGCAATCATCGACCTTTCTAAATCCATACATGTTCATTTGACGCACAAACGAGATGGCCTTTTGCGTGTGAAATTGGTTGTTTGGTGTCTTTAAATAGTAAGCCTCAAACTCGTTTCTATTTAAATAAACCCGCTGACCATCCTGTGACCAACGGAGACAATGCTGAATACTTGGATTGTGTATGAGCTCCCACAATTTTTGCGGAAAGAGCTTCTTGTTTTTATCCATCAAGAAGCCGCTAGTGTCGAGTTGCGATTGTTGTTGCTGCTGCATGATGGCCGACGAGCCACCTGTTGCCGCGGCGGCCGCAGCAGCAGCGGCCGCAGCCGCTGACATTGAATAATCGTTCATAAACTCGTCCTCATCGTCGCTAAAACTTCCGCTCGCTGCAGTGACATTTTCCCCTTGACCTGCAACAGGTGGCTGTCTTTGTTGATGTTGCTGATGTTGGAATTGATTGTGTGAAAATTGACTAGCTTGTAAGTGCTTCGTTAGCTGCTGTTGCTGCTGACTGCTCAACTGGCTGAGGTTCAAATTATTGTGATGCTGATTCGGCTGACTTCTCATTGGCGGTGACTTGTTGCTCGGATCTCTTGACTGTTGCTGTTGCTGTTGCTGTTGTTGCTGTTGCTGATGCTGACTTGCAACAAATCGCTGGTGTCTTGTGAGATGGTGGAACTTCATCTTTAACTTGATTTGATTATTTCTAGTGAGGGTGAGTCTATTTGATTGCTGATCGATTGGAATTTGATTCGCTAGTAGTCTTTAGTTTGCAGATATTCCACTTGTTGTTGTTGTTGTTGTTGTTGTTATTCGAATGATTCAATCAATTCAATATTACAAAACATTCCCTCAAACTCTGTTTCCTCTCTCGCTCTCACTCTCAATTTGTGACTCTAGGCGTTCGATTTTCCAAGTCCGATTCTAAAACTTTAATTCCAACTCTCCCTTTTAATGTGATCACACTTTTTGTGTTTTGCAGGATGGAGGTTTAGTTTAGAGCAACTAAAACTGCAACTGCATCTGCATCTGTGCGCCTCGCTAGCTTAATCTCGACTACACCAACTACAACTACAACTAAAGGGTTCCGAGGGGAAAGCGCATCTCTCACTTCACTGCTTTACTTCAATCAACTGGCAAGACCGCTGGCAGGACTCTATGGTTGCGGCTAGAGAACGAGAGAGAAACGCGGCGCTAGCGGCAACTAGATGCTTGAATTACGTTTGACTGAGGCGATGATGACGGACAAACCGAGCGAGCGGGCGGGCGACGGACTGCGGACTTGGAAGAGTGAGGAGGAGAAGTGGAAGCGGGAGAAGTAGAGGTAGAAGGAGAAAGGAGAAGAAGTGGGGACACTGAGTTTAGTTGTCGAGCAATAGACTAAGCAATAGACTGAGCGAGAGGGATAGAGAAAAGAGCAACGGTAACTCTTCTTCTGGAGCTCGATTCCTTTTCCTTTCTCTTTTCTCCTTTCTGCTCACTCACTCTCTCACTCATTTGCTCACTTGTCTCCTTCTCCTATTCCTATTCCCTTTTCTTTCCCTTTTTCCTTTTCCCTATTCCCCTTTCACTTTCCTCTTTCTACTATGGCAACTCGCGCACCACTAGCTCAAGTGTCTGCTCACTTCGTCCCTCCCCCTAGACTCAAAGACGCCTACTGAAGCGGCGGCGGCGGCGGCGGTGGCGGTGGAGACTGAAATCGAAGACTAGAGCTAAGCGAATCGTTGTTGCTACTGCTCCCGCTGCTCAATGCGACGACCAAGACTTGAAGAAAAAACGAACAGCTAGCTTGCCGGTTGCGGGGAACGAGGCAAAGGGCTGCAAGGAGGAAGAGGATGTTGCGGTTGTCTTGTCTTGTTTAGTTGCTCACTTGGCTTTGGCTAGTTGGTGTTTGCAGCAGCTCTTGCTGCTGCTTTCAGAAGTGGAAGTTGAAGTGGAAGTCAGTCGTCGTGAGGGGGAGGCAGCAGCAGCAGCAGCTTCACAGGAATGCTCACTTTCTCCAGCCAGTGAGTCCCAAAAGAGCAGCAGTCCGCCGACCAAGGCGCCCGCTAAGCTCAAGCCGGCGGCAGGGAAAATCTCTCGTCCACCGCAACTTCGGCTGAGTCTGCGTCGGTTGCAGTGATAGCGTCGTGCGATTGTCTCCCTCTCCCCCTCTCACTAGCTTGCCAGAGTCTAACTGACAGGAGAGCAGGCGAAACGAAATTGGACACAGAGTGAGAAAATCTCTCACATCGGGAGACTCGCGTCTCGTCGCGCCGGCGTAAGCAGCAAAACAGCCATAGCAATAACAGTAACCTCAGAGACTCGAGGCCTGGAGCAGAAAAGAGCGAATTCTTTCTCGCTTCAATCCGATTCAATCCCATTTCTATTCCTATTCCTATTTCTATTCCATTCCAATTTGCTCTCTTCTTTCGCTTGCCCCTTTCCTCTCTCACTCTCTCCTGCTTCGCCCGAAAGCAGATCTCCTTAGCTAAAGCTCCTGCCGCCACAGCAACAGCAAAAGTTTTCCTCCTAACTAACTGCCACTTCCACTTGCAAGTCTCCCGCTTCAACTTGACGGCTGCCACCGCCGACGCTGTTGCGACTCTCGCCGAACCAAAGCAACAGTCGTTACGGCGACCGGTCGACTCTTGGCCAGAAAATTGCTGCACTTGCAGCATTAAGCGAATCCATCAATAACAGCAGCAAAAGCAGCTACACGACGACTCTCACTTAGGCCGATCAAAAGCAACCAACCGATGGACTTAGCGATTGGCAAGCGTGTTGATATCGGGAGGAATCTGAAGGAAGCAGCGGCGAGCGTGAGTCTTGTGAGCGTCTTGCCAGCTGAGCCATTGGACTTGCAACGGTTCTGCGGAAACAGGAAACAATTCCCCGGTACTCCATGGAATTGTTCTCTGCCTTTGTTTCTCCACTTGAGATCATAATTTACGTGTGTAATCTTATATTCGCAATTCTCACTTGCAGTTCGAACTGAAAAAATTAACTCAGAGCACAAAAATAACATCTGGCTGAAAGAATGTGCAATTTTTGAGACAGCTAAAGAAGTGACTCGATCTACCTCAAAAACTCGCCCCACTCACGAGGTCAGAAATAACTCCAAAGATTTTGCTATCAAAATAGAGAATATGATGATCGAATTACCTGTTGAATTAATAATATTTGTCGCTCTATTGATCTTGAGTCGACAGGTGGCTTCAGATGTCCAAAGGCATCAACAACAAGGACATAGTTTTGATAATGAAGGTGATGTTAGTGAATAGGTGGTGGTGGTGGAGGTGGAGGTGGCGACGATGCCAGTGCTCTTGGTTTGGTGGATAGATAGATTTGGTAAGACAGATTATCGATGATGTGGCACTAGTTAATCAACCAGATTGTGGTAAATCTCCAACGATGAATCAGAATCCAATTGGGAAGAATTTCAATGT
This sequence comes from Aculops lycopersici, assembly GCA_015350385.1. Lineage (NCBI taxonomy): Eukaryota > Metazoa > Arthropoda > Arachnida > Trombidiformes > Eriophyidae > Aculops > Aculops lycopersici. Next base: position 4,806,840 of record WNKI01000002.1, read on the forward strand.
GATCCAATTACGGCGCCGAAGCTACTATCATTGCCCCAAAAGGCGCCTGGAAATTTAACACAATTCAACGGATCGCCTATGGACAGGTGGTTGTACATCTAACGGTGACTCTCAAGCATAATACTGGCGAAAGATTGTTCACAGTTTTTTGTGGCGGAGTTTTGATAAGCCGTAGTGCTGTACTAACCGCTGCTCATTGTTTAAATTTTAGTCGTTTCACGAGCTTGAGGGTGTCCGAAATCGAGGAAAGATTTGGAGTTGAAAGCTTCGAGACGTATGATGATGAAATATCAATGCTTGGCTATTGTGTCCTCAGCAACTATACTGACTTAGCCTCTGATGAGGCAATCAATGATTTGGCTGTAAAGATATTGGCAAATTCAATTGAATTTACCAAAAACATTCAGCCAACTTGTATTTAAATTCACCTTAGAAATGATTCGTGTCTTATGGTTGGCATAGGCTGCGACGAGACCGGTCTGTCACATACAAAATTGAAGGCATTCAAAGCAAAATCATTTGGCTCATATGGAGCGCATCCAAGAGGGGAATTGTTGGACAAGACAGTGAGTTGTTTTTACTCTCCAGATGGGTCCGCTTGCCCTGGTGACAGTGGAGCGGCAGCCTAATGTCTCGACCACTGTCCAGGTAATCCATGGTCACGTCAATTTGCCATCAGAATCAATAGCTTCGCTTCGGGTGCAAATTGAGCTTCTGAAATGGAGGCCTTCGTGTGGCACTGTGTCTCGGTTTTATATAAGCAGGCAAGAGAATTAACAGATTCAATTGGAAGTTGTCGCTCGAAGATGAAGGAATTGTTGTTGGCTACATGAGTGAGAGGGTGTTGATATTAATGATGATGAGTAATAAACTTGTAGTTTTAATTTCAAAAGTTTTCTTGAGGGCGAGGGGGGAGGGAAAGCTTGAGAAAGAAGGAGGCGGAGGGGGCAGGTTTCACAAGCTGATCGAGCACCTCTCGATCAGTAGACAACGAGAAACCTGATACCTTTAGAGTGAATCAGAGCACAAGAAGATTACAGGTAGCATTTTTCTTAGGTCGAGAGAGGAAAAAGGGTTGTTATTGATTTGGGATGACTCTTTCTTTCTACATATTTCAGTAACAAAATGGCACAGTTAACATTGAAACCTCTTGCTTTGTTAGTTGTCGCAGTTTTATCAACTCAAAGTCAATTAGTGCTCTCGAGTGGGCAGCAAGAATTTGATGATGCGGCCAACGACCAGGGGGTCGTGCGCACTTGGTTAGACGATCGCTGGAAGGACCCGCTAGCAACAGGTGGAAACCATGGCGACGACGAAGACGCCGGCCCAATAAACAGACAGGAGTTGAGACAGGCGATCAATGACATGTCACTGGTTAATCGGCCTAATTGTGGTTACTCTCTGGGGTTCAGTCAGGAATTAATGAAGGATGGAGTTGTAGGCGCGTTTCAATGTGATCGAACGAGAGCACCGAGCTCGATTTATCCACCATTTATCCCTGGCCTAAGAGGTGGCGGGTCGATTAGCGAAGATGCCGTTGCAAGATTTAGAAGTCTACTTTACAAACCAGTAGACTCGAAAAATCGAATAGCTGGTGGAGTGACGGTGGATAAAGGATTCTTTCCCTCGTATGTACATATTTTAACAAGATTTTCACAACTAGCCAACACGAGTCATTTTGGTGTAATCACTTGTGGCGGAATCTTGGTGACTCCTAATGTTGTAGTGACGGCAGCCCATTGCCTTATATTTGCAGAGCCGGGCTATAAGCGGTCTAAGATTATTGCAAGATACGGACTTTCTGAATATGATAAGTATGAGTTTGAAACAGATGCGCTCGGCTACTGTATCCATGATAAGTATGCTCCGATGACGGATACGACTGTAACGACTGGCGACTTGGCTGTGCTAATAATGCGCAAGTCGGTTGAATTTGGTCCCTACATTCAGCCAGCTTGTCTATCATTTCAAAAGCCACCCCTTAAAAATAGGTCGTGCTTTGTAGTTGGTATGGGCTTAGACGAAAAACAGACCCAATATCCAAAATCAAAGTTGAAGAAACTTAAGGCTAAAAATGTGCAAATCCCAATCTTGTTGGGAAGCGATAAAACTATAACGTGTTACAGATCTGAGGAGGGAAACGCGTGCCGCGGTGACAGTGGCTCGGCAGTATATTGTATGGACACCTGTTTAGATAACCAAATTTTGCCACGTCAGTATGCCGTGGGAGTGGCTAGTTTCGTAGGTCATAAAGTTTGTGGGAAAGATGAGCCATCTTTCATTTGTGCGTCGGACATATACAAGCAGGCAAAAGATTTGACCGATTTGATTGGCAGTTGTCGCTCGAAGATGATACAATTGCTTAAGTCATCATGAAAGTGATGAGGAAATAGCTAATAAAGATGGAATGAAATAACAGATAGTGTTTTGGGGAGCGAGAGAGAAAATAAATTCGATACCTCGAATAGAGGGACGGAAAGAAAAAACGTGTGACTAGAATCGAGATTCGAGAAAAGTGGCCTAAAAATGTGACGAATTTCCTGATCTCAAAGGGCAACGATAGCGGCAGCCGGTGGTGGCAACAAAATTGATTTAACACTTTAATATTAAAGGTGGTACATACAAATCTAAATCGAATATGATACAGACGCTCTCGCTAGAGGCAACAGGTGAGTTTCTACCTGTTGCTCCTCTGCGCTTGCTGTAACGAAAGCCGCCGCCGTGAACGCGCCGGCCACTTTCATTTGTCCGGGACGAGTGCTGGCAGGGAGCAATACTGACGGCGGCAGAGGTGGCGGCATTAGCCTATTAGAGATGCAGACTAATGTGCGTTTCTCTTTCTCTCGTTTCTATTCGTTGAGATAGAGACCAATTAAAGAGAGGGGCAAAGTTAAATTTAAAGTCCAAATTGGTTAGCTAGCTCGGCGAGTTCTGAGCAAACCAACGAACGAACGAAGCGAATCGGCAGCAAGAGCAACGGAGACGGTGCAACTGTAACGAAGGCAAGCATCGTTCTAGACAAACAGAGAAAACAAGCCGAGCGCATGGAAAGCGAGCAATCTTTTGGAATCCATCGCAAAGGCCTCTGGTGTTAGTAGACATTAGCCGTTCGAGTGGTTGCGTCTTGTTCATTTGGTTGCAGCTTTCGCTAGTTGGAGTGCAAACCAATACTCAACTTGCTCCAAACTCAATTGGAGAAAGAGAAAGTGCGAGAGAGAGAGAGAGATGAGTATGGAAAGAGCGAGTTAACCGGCATCTTTTTGGCCACTCTCGTTTTCTCTCTAGTTAGTATTGCCCATTAGAGTTACACGATAACCGACAGATAGGAGAAGCGCACCTCTCGCTTGACTGCCGGCGCCGTTGCCAGCATCTCATCTCATTTCGCTAGTTGGATTGTAGCGGGCGATTGTAGTCATCATCGAGATCCAATTAAATCTTCTCCTTCTCCTTCTTTTTCTCCTGGCCAACTGTCTGTGTGTTTGAGCGCGTCTACCTGTCTTCCTATCCGATCAACTGTTTACCTGCGAAGAAGCCGGCATTGGTGTTCGCGCTGATGAGTAGCAGCGGCGGCTCAAACTTTGGGAGCTACGGCAACGGCAAGAGTTGGCGAGGCAACACGAAGAATGCTACAAGTGGTCGCCCATTGCGCGCATCGGCTTGCACTCTCTCGAAATTATCCAACCAGCCAGCTAGCCACCCAACTGAAACGGACTGCCGGCAGTTGGTTTGGCGAGCAACAATCGGAACCGTTTAGTTGGGCGCCAATCTGATCGATGGCAGCTAGCTCGGCTGTTTGCCATCACGCTGCTCTGACGGTAGTTGGCTAGTTAGCGGCGGGCCACAAATCGCCAACGGCGTTGGCCTCTGCCGGTTAGTTGGTTGGCCAGCGAGCTAACTTGGGCGGATTGAGCACAGAATGCAATTAGCTTGGCGCCACTGCCGCTGCCGACGACGGCGAAGATGACTATGGGCCGCAGGGGATGACAGTGAAGAAGCTTCCACCGCTCATTTACCTGACGATGCCCCTTCCGACCCTCAAGCGTCTCGAAAATAGTCGAGATGATGATTATGACGATTGCTTAAATTGTGTGATTGAAATTGATTGAAGGCACGAGTCTCTCGCAGGTAATCGACATTCGAGTCAGTTGAGGTTTCTATCCTATTTTTTCTCCGAATGAAGATAAGAGATTCCCCCAAGCGAGAAGCTGCGATTCTCGCTTGGCGACACCTGAGCAGACTCGAAAATCAGGTGCACCATCAAACTTGAAACATCTTTCGACTTTGAGGTTACATTCCAACTCGCACTCCCATTGGACCTAGGCAGATGGTCGATCGTAAGTCGATTTTTTGGCCATGTTCAGCTCCAATGAGCATCTCGAATGTCGGATGTGAAGTGTCAGCAAAAAGTAAGGAGAGGCGAATCGTGTGTCTCTCCATGTCTGTGACACATCGACATAGACTTGGACAGTTGGCTGTCTACCGTTAGAATTTTGTCGCGTTTGTTGTGCTTCCGAGTTATTGCCAATAGCTTGTGGCTTTAGCTGAAGCAGCAGCAGCAGCAGCACTACCACTTCAAGGGTTGCACTTTTTCTCCTAGCCAGCACAGGTAAATCAAAGCGAGCGGAAAGAGAGGGAGCGATAGTTGCGGTCTCCGTGTGAAAAAGGAGCGGAGGGGAGGGGAGAAAAAGCAAGTGACGGGAAAGTGAGAGTAAATGCGAATGTGAGAATGTAAAAGCGCAACGAGAACTTGGAGTTGGAGAGTAAAAATGTGTAGAGAAGAAGGAGGCAAAAAGGCCAATTGATTTGTGCTCCCTTCTTCTTTGGCTTGCAAGCATTAGCCCTAGTCGCAGTCTCGGGCTCAATAGGAAGTCAATGGAGAGACTTGCTAAAGCGCCTCTCTCTTCTTTTTGTGAGCAGGATAGCTGGCAAGCTAGCTGCTTGCCGGTCTGGCACACAGGTAATGTTCCGTGATTTTGCTGCGAAGAGCGGCTGACTTGGTGAAGTTCTATGCCGATCGAGTTCTTGATTCAGTCTAAATCGCAGTCTGATACTCAGCTAGCCTTTAGTTTAGTCTGCAAACCAGAAGCTACTTGAGGGTAAAAAATCTGAAATTCAATTGACTTTGGCAAAATGTTAACGTGAACTACCGTGAGCTTATTTCTTTTCTCTTTCTCCGTTCGAGTTGCCTTCTCTTGTTTGAAGTTGGCAGTCAAAAGTCGAGCGAAGAGAAAGAAAGTGAGAGTGAGAGTAAGAGTTAGAAGGATAGAGCAAAGAAAAGAAAGGATCCGAGGGCATCCTGTTGTTGTTGTTGTTGATGATGATGATGATGTTGAATGGTTAGGATGAAGCAAAGGGGGCAATTGAAGAGGAATAATGCGACTACTACTACAACTATTCAGGTGAAATTTGAGCCGAACTCAACCCAAAGGATTGGAGGCTACGCAAAGAGGAGAGGGGATTTGGATTTAGAGAGGAATTGCCTATTGAACAACTTTTATCGTTTAAGTCCGCCGCCACCAATGCTGGAGCTCGCCTCACTTTGAAGTTGATAGAAAGTTTAAAATGATGTTCCTGCTCCCACTTGTTGTCTCTTTGTGTTGTTCCTGTTGTTGAACACATGGGAAACGAATGATTGAAAGCGACAAGAACAACAACAACTACTACTACTACTACAACTGTCATTGCTTCTGTTGTGAGCATTCAAGAAAGCGACTAGTCGATTTCGATCGCAGCTAGCGAGTCGAGGAACAAGAGAGCAACAACAAAGACGACAACTAGACCAATGAGAGCACAAAAACTGCCGCATCGAGAAAGAGGGAGCGAGAGAGACAGACAACTGGCACCAACTACCTGTTGTTGTTGCGGTTGGTCACTTGTTGCTTGCTAGCTATCTAGACTGCCACCGATTTCATTCAAGTCTCCAAGTGGCGCGTTAGACAAGGATCGGAGTATGAGACGAGAGACAACATAATTCCAATTGAACTTTTCTCTCCAACCACCGATTGACGGTTTCCGTTCATCGGTCGGTGGTTATCTTGTTCCTCGCCCTCTCTATGTATCTTAGCGACAGTCTTGCAACTCCTCTCAACTGCTTTGAATGGCTAGTAACTCGAGGATATGCTACACCGACATCGATTGAGTGCAAAAGAAATTGGCATTAGATGAAAAGTTCAATGAGGGCATTTGACTAAAACTGCTCATCTAAATTATATTAGAGTCTTTCCGGATAAAAAGCATAGTGTCAAGTAGTTTCTTGATTTCTTAAAGTTTAGAGTTTGGTCTAAACTTTAACCATAAGTTGAATCAAATGAGTTGAGAGATTTCTGCTCTCTACTCTCTCTCTCTCTCTCTCTCTCTCTGTTGAAGGTGAGGAGAAGAAAATCAGATGATTTGTTGTCAAATCTTCGGAACCAATGCTCCAGCTTGAGAAAGAAGTCAAATCTTTCTCGGGAAAAGAGAGTTATTGTGTTATATTTTCGCATTCTTGGCACAACAACGACGACCACTATGGCGAGGATAGCAATGGGAAGTTGACGCTGCTAGAGAGCGGCGAAACTCGGAACGGAAAACGCATGGTTACGCTTGAGTCCGACCGAATCAAGCCAATCCCTTCATCTTTCCCGACAACCTGTTGAGTCTAGCAGCATAACAGGTTGGTTCCCAGAGACTCTCGTTAACTCAAAAACAATGGTGACGACTGCTAGACACACACACACACTGGCGTCAATCTCTCGGCGCTCGTCAAGGGGAAGCCAGAGGAAATCATCGGACAGGAACAGTAACGGTAACGGTAACAACAGTGAGAGTTGGAGTGCAGCAACGAAGCCTCCTGCGAAGTGGCGGCCAGAACCACGGCCAGCTCAACAGGTAGCTGTGGCTTGAGTTTTTGGACCAGGTAGTTGGCGAGCGCGAAGCTAGCAATTGAGTGACTTTTGCCAGCAGACCGGCCGAGTGACTTTTGGTTCTCGAACAAGAGGGAGAGAATAGCGGCTGACTGACTTACTGACTGGTGAGAATGGAAGTCAGAGGAGGAGAAGAAAGCGAAGCTTGATAGCTCGGAAGTGACGGTAGTGGCTGCTGGCGCTGTTGTGTTGTGGTGCTGAATTTAACGGGCCACTTGTTGCTCTCGCTGCTACTGTAACTCCAACTCCAACTCCATCACCAGAACCACTGGCTTTTGTTGTATTTTGTATGTATGTATATGTGCCAAGCTCACGCTCACCACTTTCTTCTTCCCCTCTCTATCTCTACTTCTCCTTCTCCTTCTTCTTCGCCACTTCCACTTCTTTACCTCCACTTCCACTTTCACTTTCTCCTAGGTGAGCTGGCCAACTTTGGCAAGCTCGCTGGGCAAAGTTGGCACACAGGTTAGCTTGTTTAAAGTTTCTCGTCTCGCAGACTTTGGTCGCCGCTAGCAATGGAAACGACGGTGGGATTTAGACTGTGGTGGACTTTCAGCCAGAAACTCATTGTTCCGCAAAACTCCCCCCCTCTCCACTGAGTTGTATATTATTGTAAAGTCAGTAAAGTGTAGTGCATTCAGTTAAGTTACACTTCACAAGAGCTCCCCTCTCAACTCTATTCTCTGTTGTTATCCCATCTCGCCAGTGAGTTCTTTCAAAAATCATTCAGAATAAGATCCAATCCTGGAGTTAGTAGTGGCAGTTGTTGCAGCGACAATGCAATAGATTGATGCTAGCTTTTCCCAGCAATAGCATGCTAGAAGAGAAGCTAACCTACTGACATAACCAACAGACTACCAAACTCTTGGTTCCCTCCACAACCAAAGTCCACTCATTGAAAAATTATTGACTCTAAGATTGTCGATTGTCAGCAAAACCGGAAGTGGACCACACTTCACTGCCATTTTCGACCGAGTCAATTGATTTTGTTTCCGTCAGAATACATGTATATACTTATACTTATGAAATACTTACTGAAAGTTGGCAGAACGGATTGGGATAAGAATAAGAATTAGCGGGAGGCTTATAATGCTCTGGTGAGAATCGGAATAAAGCGAGAAAATTGAAGCGGAAGTTTGGATCACTTGCTTCTCATTTTTCGGCTCACTAGAGCGAGCAACTCAAAGTGGAAACCAACTGACAGGTGAGATTTCCCTACACTTGAGTGTAGCGTGGAAATTTTTCTCTCACTCCGTGTCAGTAGATTCAGTCTGAGGGGAAGTTTGGCTCCACCTAACGGGATATCAGGGATTTTCTCGTTATTTTGACGGCGATTCTGTCAGCAGCAGCAGCAAAGCGGCGCCAAGCTAGTAATTTGCTCGCTCTCTCGCTCACTCACTTATTCTTGCTTTCTCTCTCTTGTTGGCGGATTAATGTGATGCAATTGAAGCGGGAAAAAACTGATGCGGACCAACATACCTACTAGCGCATTCCTCGGCAACATGAGCAGCAAACACACGATCGCTAGTCGACCATCAGAACCACAACAACCACCACCTGTTGGATGGAGTGGAATTTGTAGGCGAGTTTTTGAAAGGATGCGAAGCGAAGGAAAGTTAGTTGGCCAGTTGTTATATCATATTAAGTTAGATCTTGTTCTTTCATTGTGATGGCCAACAGAGGACACACTGGTCGTTGCTTTTGCGCTTCTTATGCAATGCCAAGCAATAGCAACAATAGCACAGCAACAAGTGGTTGTAAGTCACACTTTATAATCAGGTAAATCAGCTTTGGCCCGCTGAGCGAGCATCAGTTGGGGCGAATCGGCGAGATGATCACATTTGGCTCGCTCTCGAGAGTCGAATGCCATGAAAAGAAGAGGGAAGAAGCGCGGTACAATGGGGTAATCCACACCACAAAGCAACTAGTGGCGCACTTTCTATGGAAGACGGCGAGAGACTGGGCAACGGAGCGAGCGCAACAAGTGTCAGCTTGGCTGGTCCCTTTGTGTGTCGAGCGTCAATGGCGTCACAAACACTTGTTGCTTTTTCCACACTCACCTCTATTCACTGCGACTAGCTCGCTCATACATTCTTCTCGCTCCTTCGTCACGGCTAAATGAATCGAGATTCACCTGAAGCAACAAGTGGGATGGCGAAAATTGAATCACGTTTAGTTGTAAATTTGTTATTTCTTCGCTTTGATCTCTACCCTCTGAGCCCCACCTGTGTTCACCTGTAACAAGAAAGGTGAAAGTCATCCTGGTTGGTTGGTTTGTTGGTTGGTCTTAAGAAGCGTAGAGGGATTATCCTTTGGTCTCTGTGGCCACGACGCTGCGCAAATTAAATCAACTCATTGTGCACCTTTTTGTAGGTAAAAAGGACTAGTGGTGGCGGCAACAACAATACGCAACACAATGCTAACTATGTCCAGCACGATTCCACGTCCAACATCCGGTTCTGTCCATGTTGGACAGAGAGTCTCTTTTCTCTTGCTATCTCTGCTGCTGTTGCTGTTGTTGTCCAGAACCTCGGGCAAACAATAGAGTTGATAACATGCACAATCTGTCGCCCAAGCACACGATCAAGAGTCAGTCACCAAAGGGCGCGATAAGATTCTCACAGGATGTTGGCTGAATCAATCTTCAGACAAAAATCTCCTTTAGTTTCTCTGGAGTTTGTCTTCAATGCAACGCTAGCGAGAAAATCCCGACATCTCGTGGCGACGCCAACCGATGGCATGGCGAGCAGGTAAATTTATAGTCTCTTCGCGTTGCCTGGCACAACTAAAAACTTGATAGAGTATAGCTCTGTTCCTCTTTGTCTACAACTAAACTAGATTCAACTTTTTTGGCAGCGAATGCGTCGAGCCGGTTGCATTCAATCAACTTTAGATTAGAACTCAAATAACAGCCGCAAAACGCCAAAAAGGAAAGACAAAATCGAGCGTCGCGCCCAAGGGCTTTTTTGGATCCAAGGAAAGCACCAAAATGAAAGTTTTTCCCTCTCTTTCTCTTTTTCGGAACCCCTCGCATCTGATCCGCCGAAACCATCGCCGCCACCTGTGATTCAATTCTGTCCAAATCAAGAGACGACTAGAGAAAGAAACCATCCTCATCACTTCTGATCCTTAGGCTGGTGGCTCTCTAAATCCGGCGCACCGTATAGATTCCATCAGATTAGACAACAACAAAATGGATCTGTCTACCAGGAATCAGTACCAACGATTCACCTGTCTGGCGACGATTCCTAATCACCTGCCTTACATTTGCACGCGTAAGTTTTGCTGAGTGGCCCAGTGCGCGCGCGAGATTCGAGTCAGTCGAGACTCGAGATCGAGGCGACTGAGCGCACGCAACAAGTGTTAGCTGGAAGCCCAACGAAACCGGGGAACGTCGGGTAAAACTCATGGCAATGTGATGATGCTTATGGAAGAGAAAGAGTTGGAGGTTCAGGCTTCACGTGATAGAGAGTAGGATGCAAAAACAAAAAGCAGTGGTGCTGACGCTCTAGGTTGGCGCCACTAAATTGATTAGGATCGCTTATGGAAAAGTTCTCGCTTGCTCTTTTCCCGTCTTTGCATGATTCTTAGGTTTAGTTAGGGTTGTATGTTGTGTGTCTCATCTCCGAGTTTATTATCTCTTGCTAGGAAAGAGGATATGCGTTAAGCGGTGATTTGCAGGTGAATAAAACTATTCGACTGCTCGCTTGCCCGAATGCTCAAGAGAAGTGGGAGAAATGGGAAAGAAGCGAGCAAACGAAACGAACGAGCTAATGAAACCGAGACAAAGTTCATCAGCGATATTTATTGGTTAAAAAAGGAAAAAGGAAGAGAGAAAGCGAGAAAAAGTAGCATTCTAGCCAAGACTAACTAAGAGGAACACGTTAGTTAGATGTGAGCAAGCGATTGAATGGAATAGAGAAGATACGCGAACAACACTAAACTGGAAATCGAATTGATTCCTAGTTTTAGAGTTGCATTTTTCAGCTTGGTAGTCAACTCCAACTGGCATATAAAAAATTCCTGCCTGCTTCTAAATGGAAGAAAATGGCGACGAAAACGATGACGACGTCGGCGGCGGCGGAGAGCTGATATGATAATGGTAATGGGAATAGAAATGAATGGTAATTTGGAGCCAGGCTAATAGAATTCGCCAAAGCAAACTCTTTTTTCTCCTTCTTCGTCCTCTTCATCTCGGAATTTGGCCGCTTGCAACTGCCTCCCATTGGCTCGTGACTCCCGACTTTTGACTCCCCGATAAAGTTTAAGTTTAAGTCGAGCAACAAGTGGCTCTCTCCCGATCTTTAGAACGTAGGATGCGGATTAGTCGATAGCAACGACGACCAAGTAGATTTCGACTGCTCACGGCGTTTAGCTGAAGCGCCGTCGACGCTCGTGAAGCCAGATCGAGTGGCACCATCTACCACTTGTTGCTGCACTCTAGGAGCTTTCTCAGCCATAGCTAAGCTGGACACTACTCATTGTGTTTGGTCCTCCATTTTGCCATCTCGCTCTCTCTCTCTCATCGCAGCATCTCTTCTCTCTTGTCGGGAATCTAACGGCCGATGATTATTGCAACGATTGTTATCGCAACGACCACTACCAGCAAAGATGACGACGAGGACACAGATGCAGCAGAACCACATAGGAGCATTTTGAACGAGAAAATTGCCTCTTTGATGCAAAATGTTGCGCACGCAAATCTAGTGTTAGCCAACCGAATTACTCTCTCCTCTCAGTTAGGTATTACCTGTTGAGCTCAGTCTTACAGTTGGACAGCCTCCGGTTTAAATTCTTCTTCCCCATCAAATTTGCGATTTTAAATAAAGTTGAACGAAAAAGAGCAGCATCTTAGCTGGGGGCAGCAAGGGAAGAAAGGAAAGAAGGAAGGAAGGCGAGAAAGAGGAACTTTGCGGCTTGCTTTGGTTGTGGCGAACCGCTTATCTCCAATTTGATTGCTCTTTTCAACTCCATCTCTCGCTTCCTTCCGGCGTACAGAAAATCAAATTCCAAAATCCGTCATTCAACTTTTCTCTATCTCAAGTGGGAAAGTTTTCAACTTTAATTCTCATCCTAGAGAACGATTATTATCATTATTACTATTAAGAATAAAAGTATAGAGAAGCTGGGCAAACAACAAATTTTCTCTCTCTCTCTCTCGCTCGTATCGTAAGTACAGAAGACTTGGTGGTAAAGAAGTCGGACTCACACAACTTCAGGCAAGAAAACTACTTCCGGAATGAAACGAAACGAACTGCATCGCAACAACACGGAACGCAGCGCAATGGAACCAGATTAAGCTGGAGATGGCGGAGAGAATGTGGCGGCGCCCTGAATGTTTGCTTCAAATCCGCTATACATTCACATAAACATCTACACAGTTAACACTAATATATCTGAGCCAAGGGGAGAGAGTGAAAGCTATCATCCGAGCTAAGCGCTGGCAAGCGACATAGCACAAAATGAGATGACGATTGCAAGTGTGTTTGTGTCGACTTCCTACTGCATCAGCGGCAGTGTCGGTGGCATTAGTAGCAGCGGTAAGAGAGACAGAAACAGAAACAGTAACAGTAACAGTAACAACGATATCAAGAGCGATAGCTAAAGTAGTAGTCGTTTGTGTTCTCGCGGCTTTTCGGTTGGTTAGCTAGCTTAGCGCCTAGTTGCTTCTCTTTTAATTTGATGCAAGTTGGCATCTAATCGCAGAGCGACGAGCAAAAAGGAAGGGGCGAGAGTGTGAAGTACATTTACGAGTTCGCTTCGTAGTCTTCTCCTTCTTCTTCCTACCACTTCTTTGGATTCTCGCTCCAGATCGTCGCCGTTGTCTTTGTTGTGTTGCGACAACTGATTTTTCAGTTACCAGTTTTGGGCTGAATGGTGAAAGTCGCTGGGGAAGAGTCGCTTTCCTCCGAGCTTTCGCTGCCAGGATACAGCATCAACAGCAGCAGCCGCAACTGCAACTGCAATAGCAATCCAGGGACACCAATCTAGAGAGCTACTGACGCGTATTTGTTTTGTCTAAAGTCGTCACTGCGGCTGCTGCCTTTGCCTCTTCCTCTGCTCCTACATCTACTTCTACTTCTACAGAGGAACGCTGAGCTGAGGCAAGAAGTGGACTCCCATGCAAACAAAGTGGAGCTTCGCGCTTTTAGCTTGGCGGAAGCTCAAAGTCAAAGGTAGAGTTTGAGAGAAAAGAGTGGAAAAGATAAAGTCTGATAATTATGACAATTGTGAGCTCGCTGCGTTTGAATCTCCTATTCCCTATCCCTTTCCCGTCACTCCTTCTCTCCCTTTCTCTTGTCCAAGGAGTTCGCTTCTCTTTCTCTCTCTCTCTCTTGCTCGCTTGATTCTCAGGTATGCGAGCCACTTAAGCTGCCGCCGCCGCCGAGCTCTCACAGCGGCAAATCCGCCAACTAAAGCCTGCATACGACGGCAGCAGAAACAACGGCATCAGACCAGCACAATTGAAGGACTTCCTTGCACCCAGCCATTTGGGGAGCTCGCCCGCCAGCCACCTCGCCCAGCTTATTTTCTTTGAATAAAACTCTCGCTAGTTAAGCCAACTTTCTCCGACTAGCTAGCCAACCTACCCTCACATTCGCATTCAAATTCACACTCTCATTCTTATCCGTTTCCGATTCGCTTCTCTATTCTCTATCCCTTTGCCTCAACTCTCGCCGCCACTGCCGCTTCCACTGCGAATACTAATGCTGCTGCTCTCTCCAAAGACAAGAGCCGCCACTAAATTCACCTGGCCAACTAAACAACTCAACTCCCTCAATTGCAACACCAACCAACAGCGACAACAAAAAAGACGGCAAAGGGGATGTTGGTTTTGTCTTAGATTATATGTGCCGGCGTAAAGGTGCATGAAGGCGCCACACTGCCCTCTGTGGCAACATTGTGAAGAGTTGCAGCTACATTAAGAGTAGAGGGAAGCAACAAGTTGTGCGCGTCCTCGCCGTCGAGCGTTTGGCTAACATTTAAACGCTCGCTCGCCGTTTCTTTTTTCCAACTTTTCCCCTTATCTCTCTCGCTCTCTCTCTCTCTCAATTTCTCTTAAGCCTGCGACCAACCAACTACTTCCGTTTCGCCGGCATCATCAAAACTCGCTGAAAATGCTGGCCAGCTGGCAGGGCATTAAAAATTACCAACTCATTGTTGACAATTGACTAGCCCTAAGCTCATTCGCATTCTCTCTCTCTCTCTCTTCTCCTTCTTACCTGCGCATTCGCCCCTCCAGTCGAGAGTCGCGCGTGCATCTCGGCGCCGACTGCCAGTGCTGCCGCCACCGCCACTTGGATGCACGCTGCTAAGGTGGTTGCGGCTGTAGAGGCTGTTACCTAAGCGGAAGGAGAGTGCAGTCCACTTAACTTCTTCTCCTCGGCCGGCTAGTTTTTGGTTTGTTGCTGCTGAAGGAAGTGACTGGGAGTTGCATTACCGTTTCTCTAGCATAAGCGGCGAGCTAAAAACTTCAACTCAACTGTTGAGCTCAACTATCATAATAACCTTACCCCGTAATCGCAAGTAATGACGACTGCAAGACGATTGTTCTGGAATAGTTTTGCATGCGAATGCCGCAGGAGTTTAGTTGTTGCAGTTTCTAGTAGAATTAGTGTAGCAGTTAGAGTTGTTAGCTTTGAGTAACATTTGCAGCTGCTCTTGCCCAACGTTGCAAATACAAACTTAAAAGCCTTTCCTGAAGATCCTCCAGCCGAAATCTCGGTAAATCTTAACCAAGCTACGAGGTGAATCCTAACACTTGACTAACTCTTTTCTCTCTAGACTTTCCACTTTCCTCTTTCTCGCTCTCTCCCTTTTTCTCTAATGTAGTGTTAGTGTTAATGTTGCAACATGAACTAAGCTATGACTTTAAGTAGGTCAAGCGAAGCGCAACCAATTTAAAGAGCACCAACTCTTCTCACTTCACCTCTTTTCTTCTTCGTTCCTCTCTTTTCTCGCTTAGCTTTGCAGTTTTGGTTAGCAGACGAAAGTCGCTCCTCAATCGGAAGTAACATCCAGGTAGTCGTCGCTACCTCCCCCACTTCCGTTTCCCATTCGCCTAGCGTGGCACTTTCTCTCTCTCTCTCACTTACACACCCTTTATCTCAAACAATCCAACTCAAGTTTTGTTTATCATATGTTTATCTATCTCACTCTTAGTGGTCCGAGGAGGTTCACATGGAAAGACAACAAAGTAGACGCAGCGCCGCGCGCCTCATTGAGGGCAACGGCGGTTTTAGTATCGGCATTTACAATGTAGAAACAGCATAGTAACGAGCACCCGGCATGCATTTAGCGGCGTATTATTGTGTCACGCGGTTTAATCCTAGCTCGGGCCAGCTAATTGCATTGAGCAATCAAATTGCTCTCGGGTTAGCGGAATGCATGCTACCCTTAAAAAAAGACTGATCACATGGAACTCGATGACTTGAACTTTGCATCTATCGAAAGAAATTTAATGAGCAACATCGATGCCGATAGCTACGAGGATAGAGACAACTAAATGGCTGCTGCTCAAACTGAAGCTCGACTCACCTATCCGATTGATCCAACTCTCAAGTCGGTCGATCCAACCAACCAACTGAATGGGTAACCACAAGACAACAATCTCCAACTAGTCGCTGGGCTGATCGCAGTGATTCCTTGGAGTTATTTTCAAGATGCTGTTTTGTTGTTGTTGTTGTTGCTGTTGATTTTATCATAGTCGTGCAAGTCGTCACTCGAGTCACGACAACCTAGCCGACGTTGGCTTAGTCAAAACCACCAAGTAGAAGAGGATGCAATCGGTAACTCGCACTGCTGGCGCCTACTCCCCGCCACTCGTCTTCAGTCATGAGATCAAGTGGAAGTGAGAGAGAGAGACTGAGAGAAGCGATTCCTCGCTGCGTATCCATGATCCTCATTTGCAACTGTCAGCTCAGCTGGAGATGGGATACAACCAACGAAAGTCTATCTCGACTTCTTCTTCTTCTTCTATTGCTATCCATCGTCTGCGTCTTTGCTCTTTTATTATTGAGCTACAGTTTGAGTCGTAGAAGTTGGAGTATGCCAGTTTTGTTGTGGTGGTGCTGTTTAACTCTCGTCGCGGAGTAATTTTCTATGTTGTTGTTGTTGCTATCGCTGTCGTCTTCTCGAATGTAAACGTCGTAGCTGTCGTTCTCAATTGAGACGATTGATGGAAAGAACGCGGAAATGGACACGCAGTCAGCAAGCGAGTCAGTCAGTCGGTCGGTGGGTCGGTTGGCGAGGAAGGCTCAACTCTTTTGCAGCATTCGTCACGAAGGCAACACAACTATGAATTTACTGTAAAAATGTAGGCGAGCTCAAGGCGACAATTGGGATCCGGCGGAATATCGAGCAACGGTGCGACAGATTGGGGGCCACGCTGAGGGTAGAAAAGTACACTGTGCATTTGGTGGATCCAAACAAGCTAGCTTTACTTTCACTTGATGCTGGCTGAAGTGACTTGCTTGCATCAAGATTGGCTAGCTCCCTCTTGAGGCGAGCGCTCGAACTCGCTCGAATCCACCGATTGGCTGGCTGGTTGGCTTGCCAACTTGTAACTCTAAGGCAACTAAAGTGGTTATTTCATTTGCAGTTGTTGAGCCAACATGGCAACTGGCCAGTTTATGGTCCATACGATTCCAGCATAATGCTTAGACAGAGGAAC
>WNKI01000002.1:4823434-4882448 GCA_015350385.1 Aculops lycopersici
AGAGAGAGAGAGAGAGAGAAAGCAAGAGAGACTTTGAGGTTATGAGTCATGGAAGCCGAATGGAATGGAATATTGACGAATTTGCCACAGCAACGCAACACAAGACACAACGCACGCCAACTTCCTTATTTCTATCTCACACACAGAGACAAACACGAACACTAGCCGACCACTTGTTGCGCTTGTCTCTCATACACTCTGGAAAGAGAGAAGAAGTAAAGAATTGAAGAAGCTTCCTCGCTATTTCAGCTACAGCACCACTCTCTTCCTATTCTACTTTCCTCTCCTCTCTCTTTCTCTCTATCATGTGTCGCCTGTCGAACCCGCTACCCTTACCTCACCTACCTAACTGCCTATTGCCAGTACAATTGCGACGAACGTCACGCTCACACACGATTGCATGGAGTGACACAGAGAGCAACAAGTCGATAAGTCAACTTCTTCTACTACTTAAACTTCTCCTCTTCGACGTAAGCCATCGTCTCCAGCTAGCTGTCAACTATTTGCCTCGACCGTGAGTCGCCCTTCTCGCCAATCCTCTCCACTCTCCCTCTTGTTTGTCAGTAGTTGTCGCCGTGGAGCTAGTATGAGAGAGTGGTGGCCAGGTAAGTGTGATGACTTCGACGAGCCTTTGCAGTAAACAAGTTACATGGACAACCAAATGACAAACCGATCATCGTCGTTGTCTTCGTCTTCGTTGTCCTCCTCGCTGTTAGACTGGCAGTCGAAGTGGATTTAATTCTGTTTTGAGGGGAAAGAAATGGTACGAAAGAAGGCACGAAATGGATCGGTCGCAAGACCGTGCTTTAGGTTCAATGGATCGAAGACTCTATGGGATTTTGCGCACAATGCAATGATCTACACTTACACACGGTCTTGCTATTTGAGCGAAATCTCAACTTGCGCGAGTGCACGTGATAGCACAAATCCCATTGATAAACTTCAACATACAAATTTCCATAGGAGAACGAAAACACACCTGTGGAACGAAACTACCGTAATCGTAATGAAGTGGGGGTAGGAATTTTCGGTCGGCACGATTTCGTGCAGCCGACGACTATTATTATTGTTGTTGTAGTGTTCTTTTGCTATTTCACTCTGTTTCCTTCTGCGCACCGGAATGACGCCACTCCAACCTAACCAGTTGAGCGTCAGTAGTGGCTCCACCTGATGATATCACAGCCGTGACACCTGTTGCAGCAGTAGTAGCAAGCAATAGGACATCACTAGTTGAGGTTGATCATACCTAGACTATAATAGAGTCCTATCATTAGGGCGACTATGTTAGAATTACTCAACTTTTACTTTCAAGATTAAATTTGAGCAAACTCAAGGCGCCATCTTCTGTTTAGGCTAGAAAATACAAGATGATGTATTATATAAATTATGCATTACTAGCTTATCTTTTATTAGTTGTCAATTTTAAGGGCAAAACTTGAGAGTCTTCAGTTTCTAGCAGCTGAGTTGTCTGAACTTGGTGACTGTTATCATTGGTGTTAATATTATTATCATTATTGATATTGTTTGTGGTGTTATGTTGTTGCTGTTGATTATTGTCTTGTAACAATTGTTGTTGTTGTTGATGTTGTTGGTTATGTAATGCTTGTTGCTGCTGTTGCAATTGTTGGAGTGCCTGCTGTTGCCTTTGGAGATTGAGCAAAAAGTTTTGATCAAGGTTTTGTGGAGGTTGCTGTTGATTTAATAGGAGCAGTGATTGCACAAGCGATTGCTGGAACGCTTGCCGAGTTAACATGGCCTCGTGTGGTCCCATAGGGATGTCCGCGATGTTGAAATTGTTACTAATATTATTGCTTGTGTTATTGTTTTGACAGGGAACTTGCGATGAGATGAGGGATGCTAGTGAAGCAGCTGAAGATGAGCTACTGCTACCGATACCACTGGTATTGTTTCCGCTAAGACTTCCGTTCAAATGATTCATTCCATTAGTTCCATTTAGGTTTACATTTAAAAGATTTCCATTCAAGCCGTTGATTCTATTCAATGCCTGTCCATTTGTGTTGGTACCGTTCGTCATAACCATTGTCGAATCGCCATGGCCATTGACCAGATTGTTGTGTTGGTGATTGCTAGCGCCAACACCATCAGCCACAAGTCCGTTCAACAGTTGGGCCGATCCCAAATTCTGGTTCAAGTCTAGCAAGTTCATCTGGTTGTTTAGCAGTGGAAGATGCTGGTTATTGTTTCCATTTATGTTATGCTGATGCTGTTGTGTTTGATGACCATTAGTGGTGGCGGCGTCAAAATTCACAGCCGCTAGCCTATGGTATAGGGAAGAAGCTAGCGGGGTTCTGGAAACGGCATTGGTTCCAATTGCAGTCATAAGTGCGCTTACAGCGCTTAATATAGCGGCATTGTTTGTGGCAGTCTGATGAGCTGTCGAGTCCGCGCCCATCGGTAGGCTCATATCATTATTATTATTATTATTGGTATTATTGCTAGTGCTGCTAATTATGTTATCCATATTCTCGTGTTGCTGCTGTTGACTGGGTGACACCGGTGGGCTGCTGCCGACGACACCTAGAAGCGCTGCCTGCCCATTGACTTGGCGCAGTAATTCTGCCACTTGTTGCTGTTGCTGTTGCGTAAAGATCGCCGGTTGTAGTGGTGTCGCTCGCTGGCCGAGTGCTAGGTGCTGCTGCTGTTGCTGGTGTTGGTGATGATGGTGTTGGTGTTGGTTGATCAGCTGCTGTTGTTGGTATTGCAGCTGCATTGTCGTTGCAGCTGAATTATTGTGTTGTTGCTGTTGTGCCATCAATATATTTGTGTGATTAATATTAGATAGCTGCTCATGTTGATTGAGATAATTCTGCACAAGTGCCACTTCAGAAGGGCGTTGCCTTAATGAATCCATAGATCCAAACATCTCGTTGTCCGAGTCACCGAGACTCTGAGAGCCACGATGATCGAGTCCATATCCGCCGATATGTCCACCATCGACAACCATTCCATTGCCGTTTCCATTATTCATCAACATCATGTCGTCGTCCATGGCAATAAATTGAGTGCTAGTTTGTGCGTGTCCATTGGTCGTGCTCGACGACGATGACTTGTTGCTGTTACGTCGCACCATATTCTTCAACAAATGAGGACAGTGGCGTTTGAAATTTTCATTCTCGTAATAACAATCGTCAACCTTCTTAAACCCATACATGTTCATCTGTCTCACAAATGATATAGCCTTCTGTGTATGGAATTGATTGTTTTGAGTCTTTAAATAATGTGCCTCAAATTCGCTCCTGTTCAAATAAACTCGCTGTCCATCCTCCGACCAGCGCAAGCAAAAGTTGAAGCTTCCATCATGGATTAATTCCCACAATCTTTGCGGAAATAACTTTTTATTCTTGTCCATCAAATTAGAGCGCGCTCCTGTGGATCTCAACGTCGTCGAACTATCAGTTGAATAATTGAACATAAAATAGTATTTGATAATATCGTTGCGTGGTCAGCCTAACAACCTGTTGTAGTTGTCGGTGGCGGTAAATTGTAATTGTTGGTTTCGTTTTAGTTTAATCGCGTGTCGCGTACCTATTGTCGTTGCTCGTACTTTTTAGGGTTGTTATTGTTATTGTTATTGTTATTGTTATTGTTATTGTTATTGTAATTGTAATTGTAACTGTAATTATTGCTTTCTCTTGCCGATCGTTATGAGATCAAACGTTTGGTGAGGATTCTTCGTAGTGATTGGTTTTCTTTCCTTGATTTCAGTTGCAATTCGTTGTGCAAATTACCTTTCTCCCCTTCCTCTACTAATCTTATCGCTTAATCAAAAAGGTCGCCTCTATCTAATGCCTCTATTGTCTGTATCCGCTCGCTTCATCTTGTTTCAGTTAGATGATCGTTGTATCCTTTCCCTTTGACTGCTACTCAACGAATGGCCCCTGAATGGCCACAACTCGCCTTCTTCTACTAAAAGATTCACTCTATCCTTTCCCCCACTACCGCCAGCGAATTCTCGCCAACCACCGAGCGAGAGAGAATCTCTTCATTGAATTAAGAGTCAGCCAACTCTCTAGTGAGCAGTGGAAGCTGAAAATTCGTTCGCTTAGTTCGCTGGCGCCCACTCAGCTCAATTGTGGTTGCTGTTGTTGTTGTCGTTGCGGCTCACTCTACTGGCGCGAAAACACCATAGGCGCGTAGTAATCTGCGCGCCGGCCGCTATCTAGCTCGTGCTCTACTATGCGCCTGTGCGAGCACAACTCAGAGGCATTGATTCGATTGGCGCTCGAGACGGGCAATCAGATCGACAACAACAAAAAACAACCACAACTAGAACTACAAATAATTCCCACAAATCCATACAACCGAAGCGAGGGGGAAAGCAACAGGCACCAGCTCGCTAGCCCATGCAAACGCGTCGGCACTGGTGACGCTGTCGCCAATTTGATCTAGAAGTCGGCAACGAACCAGCGAATTTTGCTCTGATCGGCGAACTAATGCAAGTTGTATAGTAGACAACAGGGAGATTAACGCCAGATTGAGCGAACTTCTGCGCTTAAGAGAAGCGTTATGCTCGCTTTTTCCTTCCAAGACTAAAAACGATGTATTCTGTTTGCTGTTGTTATACATATCGTTATTATATTCGCACAACTAATGTGGCAAGCGCTCCTCATCATCATCATTTTGTTTCTCTCTTCCTCTCTCTCTCTCTTCGTCGTTCTCTCCCCTTAGCATAACCTTAGGCGCTTGTGTGGGTTCGCTACCGACTCGCACTCTCGTGTGCACCGACCAGCCGGCTGACGTAGCAGAGAGCCGGCCGAGAGCAGAGGCTGGGCATCGCGTTTACATGACTTTAGCCTACACTGCATTACAAGTATGCTAGTTGACAATCAATCAATTGTCTCAAGCAATGAAGGCGAAGTTCGCTCCTCTTGGCTGTTGCTGCAGCAGCAGCAGCCTCAGGGGCAGCCAACCAGCGAATAGACCGAACACTGGTGGACGGGCGATCCTAAGTAATGGCGATAGGCAAATCTGTGCCTCTGATCTTCGGCGCAGTGAGCCAGTTAGGCTCCATTTCAGTCCTCTTGTGCACCAAATGTGGCGCGGCGAGTGGCCCCGCCTATAAGCACACCAGCTGCGTCAACAAGTCATCTAGTCATCGTTGGTTGCCTGTGCCAATGATTTCAACATTTCAGGCACAATCAATCAATCTGCGCTCCTATCTACCATATACATCGCAAACCACGCGATGACTCATCTCAATTCGCCCTCTACAAGTCTCTCCTCTCGAGGCAAAGCAACAATTCAGCGAACTCCCACTACCACTCGCTCGCTATCAAACGAAAAACTAATGAGCACTAGACGTAGCCGGCACCGCGACAGCTCAAGCCGTTCGGTCAAAGTATGCGCGTCACACTGGTCGTAAGTATTCTCGCTGCTTCATACTGACGGCCTACACTGGAGACAATTCAAGTCGCGTGAGTTTTCTCAATAGGCGCCATCTTGAATTCGGGCGAACTTTCTTGGGATTGATCGGTTGAGTTTACTTGGTAAACAAATTCGCATTGTGTTCCTTGCAAGAGCTACTAAACAAACCGAGAGTGAGATTTAGAGGATGGAATGAGTTCATTTGGTATTGTTCGCTAGAGTTGCCAGGAACTTCGCACCGTAAATTTTCTATAATTTACACTTCCCCCTGTACCCTTCATACCCTTTCAATGGCAATAAAAGACTCGTGCACTCAAACACTAAATTTCAACAAGTGGCTTAGTCAGCAGGGAAGCAATTGGAGTATATTGCCTGACTAGACTCAAAGCAAACCAAAACAACAATCATCGTTGAGCGATAATATCATATTTATTTAGCAAACAGAAGCAAAGTTTTCATAATAATAGTCGTTCTATTTCTATCTACCAACATGAGAAGTTATCATTCGTGAGTTGCGAACTCACTCATTATTGTATGCTCATCAATGCTTCAACTCCTCAAACTATGCCCCTCCAATAACAACAAAAAAACGAAGTCTAGCATTAAAAAACATACCACATGATCACACCGATGTAACCCAAGACGAGGGGGCGATTCAACGCGCTCACACTTTTCGCGTTAATTATTCCTCGAATCCATCGACGATCCACTGCTACTATCGGGACAAGATCCTTTAGTGGTGGTAGTCCATGCACCTAACGTCATTGGCCATCAAGTAGA
This sequence comes from Aculops lycopersici, assembly GCA_015350385.1. Taxonomy (NCBI): domain Eukaryota; kingdom Metazoa; phylum Arthropoda; class Arachnida; order Trombidiformes; family Eriophyidae; genus Aculops; species Aculops lycopersici. Next base: position 4,829,600 of record WNKI01000002.1, read on the forward strand.
ACTTACAGCAAGGAAGGCTGCAGGCGAAATCTCGGGAACTTCGACTCAAACAAGTTGCAACTATGAGCTAGCTAGTTACGAGCGAGCGATCTAACTAGCAACGGCCCCAATTCGCGCGGAAAGGATCACATGCAAGCCAGCCTGCCGTAGTGCTAATCATCATCGTCGTGATCGTCGTTCACCGTTGTTCAACGCGAGGGCCGGAGGAATCAACAAATACATCAACAACGACAGCGGTAGTAGTGGGACAGCAATAATAATAGCAAATCTAGATCATATTGGAGGTGCTAACTTTCCTCGTTAGTTGGTGGGGAAGTGGTTACATCACCACACTACACTGCACCACTAATCAACTGATCCGTGCAAGTGGCCGCACACACTCTCACCTGAGAGCCGAGCTCAACACTATCACTGTGTGTTTAGCAACACAACCATGAAGCAGACGGAGAGAACATTGCGTTGCTTTCGCTAGTCCGAAGGAGTGTAGATGTGAAACATGAACCAATGGTCTTAGCGACTTGCTCGACTGGACGCGACGAATCAATGTTGAGCGGCGGGCGCCCTCTAGTAAGCTGGAGGTTGGTGCGGGCTTGAGTTCACATAAGCGCGTAACCGACACACTACCCTGTTCTTAGTTCCTCAGTAGAGAGAGAGAGAGAGCCAATAGCACTTTGATTGTCAACACGAATTTCCCTAAAGGTCGATCTGCGCATTGGATAGATGAATGAATGAGTCAGGTGATGGAGTTGCGTAACTAATAAGAAGGAGGATAGAAGTAACACGAGTAGCGCATCCTTACACTCCAACTCTGTCCAAACTCACTATTGGAGGGAAATATCGTGACAAAATTGTTGAAAATCAGAAACTCTATGTGAGGGCTCGTGAGAGATTAGTTTATACCTGAGCACCTAGCACACTTAACGGGAAAGAGGGGTGTTATATTTTGGTCATAGCCTATTTTCCTTCTGAATTTTCATGGACCACTGATCCATGATTTCAGGTAACATGACCGTGGCCAAGTACACAAACGAGTTAACAACAACGACCAATAGTAAAGAAAACCGTGCAATCTAATTCAACAACAAACTCATCGCGTTAGTTGAATGTGCGGAAAAGATGTTGTTTATTCCATGGTGTCATAGTTCTATGTTCTAAATAGATTAAGCGAAGAGCCGGAGCTCGTGTGAAAAGCACTTAGAAGTAATTTCTCATGTTAATTTAATTGAATGATATTATTGCATGGAATACGGCATGTGTTGATTAGCTAGAGTTCTATTGGAAGCAGCAAGCTTAGAAGTAACAAAAATAACGACGACAACAACAACTATTGTAGACATAGTAGTCGTTGGCTAAATCGACAATCATGATGAAGAGTGTCATTGGTTGGCAAATTGTATTCTAGTTAATAAGTCCACTCAAGTCGACAATAATGTATCATCTCCACTCATCTCCAAGTAAATGAACCGAATTTAGTGGCCGTCATAACGTTGGCCCAAAATCCGCACACGAGAGAAACTACAATTAAAGCGATCAATGTAACAACAACAAAAGTATCAATTCCAGCACCAATCATTGAGCGGAGAACGGCTTTTGAGCTAAGAAAGAAAATGTAGGAATTATACAAAGATTATTGATTTAAGATCGAGTGACTTGACTGCTCTACGGTGACTATGGTATTCACCACTCTTGTTGTTGCTACCGGTGCATTAAAAAGGGCGAAGATAGAGGCAACTCACTTGGTACATCGACTTTTAACCATGAGATGTGTTCTCTTTTGTTGGGTTAGCGGAACATCGTTGTCAGTCCATTGAATAGTTTGATTGCTGGGTGCTATCCAATAAAAAGAATATATGATCCTCCTACCCACGAGTTAGGGTGTTTGGTTGTGTGGGAGTGTTGGATTTAGGCTTGAGATATACTATACAAAAACAAACTAATACCAATATTGTCTCCCAAGACGCAACCAATGGTTCTTTAACAATGAAGAGTCTTGCAATCCAGACCACGCCCACGAGGAGTTAGCCTGAGATCGAATACCACTGGTAAGCCTAGCCACTAATCGATTCACATGATATTATTGTATCCATAAAGACTGCCGATTAGCATGATTGCAATCAGTACCACTAGTTGGCTGGTGTTGTCAGTCCATCCAAATGTCTACAAGAAGTAACAAACTCACTGTCCTCTCTTTTGCACGCCGATAGACGTTGCAAGAACGAACCCAACTGACTTGTGAGAGACAAAATGAGAATTTCCATCAAGATGTTCTATTCGTATGAACAAATTGAGCGATATTTGTGGCCGTAGAAGAAGAACAATATTGTAATCTCAGCTATTATTGTTTATTACTTTTCGAGCTAAGCTAATTGGGGTGATATAGATCGAAAATAGATTATTACTTAAAGGCAAATGTAACGAAAAGACAACGCCTTCGCCGACGACTTCGGAGATAAGTAGCAGGAGAAAGAGTAGGAGGAGCCAGGAATGGAGCATCACAACATTGTCAGCGTCAACTAACCAGCCGGGCTAGTTACTTAGAATCATCTTGCCAACTCGAGGAACGAATAGAGAGAACATGAGTTTTTATTGTGTGCCTATTTTATCTTTTAATGGTTGTAGCGCCAAGACACTTGCAATGATGATAACAACATACCCGCAACACAAACCCCACAATGCAGCCAATAGAACATTGACAAGAACGATTCTTTGCCACGCCTACCTAACAACAAGATACTATCACCCTCTACTCAGCTCCATAATCAGCTTGCCAACTAGATTAATGACACGCACTCGGCGCGAGTAAGTCGTCTCTCCTGATAAGCGGTGTTTATTGTTGGACAAAGACGCTTTAGCGGCTACTGCAGCAACAGGCCGAAGAAACTGAAGAATCAACTCTCATCGTAAACACTGTCAAGTCACCGCTAACTGCAGCACCAGAAGAAACCTGCAATGGCGACTTGACTACGGAAGGTTCTATGAGCGAATGTTCCATCTATTGATCGAATTGGTCTCAAGAGAAAACCTGAGACCGAATTCTATAATCTATCGCGTGGATCATCTTTACGCTCGAAAGGCACACGGAGAGCCAACTCCTCCTCGTGAATCGATCGGCTAGAGGAATTTAACCACAAATCCCAGTGTCATTCGTTATGGTTTGGTCGACGTAAGGCATATTTTCGTATGGGTGCCGCTCTGATCAATAATTCATTGTAAGAGAACCAAATCAGAATACATGACAATATCCGCCACCCCACCGATCAACTTGTTAATTTCATCACAAGGACTCATTTACTCGCGATTAATCTGTGCAATCCAGCCGAAGAATTGGCGAGACAATGCGTCATCCATAGCTCACAAGACAACTGGGTAGATTTTCGGCTCCGATGACAACTATCGGCGAATTGGTCTTGGAACATCTCGGCGACGCTACTGGAACCTCCCCAAATGGTGGAGGTTATACTCCGACGATATGGACGTTCAAGTCATACTTTCAAGTAGACAATGACGAGTTTGAGTCAACAGATGGTTATGAAGATCCAAAGGAAGGAAGAAGAGTTGTGAGATTTATTCAAGATGTAGATTTTCTCTCATTCTTCTGTCACTGGCTGATAAATTTTCTTGGCCTTGATACTAATTAGCTTGCCCTTTTTGGCTCCCTTGACGTACACACCTGTGAGTGAGTCACCGTAAACGCAACCAGTGTCCAATCCGGTGGCAAATTCATGGTCATTCTGCAGTCTCCGCCTAGCATCGTGACCAAAGTACACATGCTGTGGTCCTGGCCAGAAGGTTGCCCAAGCGATACCTTCTGTATAGTTCTTGGTGCAATGATACGATGGCTCGCCAGTCTTTGGATCCTTGATAACGACGATATTTCTCATGGTTGTCATTAGGTTTGTAGGAGTTGTGCGTTCAGGTTCCTCCAATGATGGATTCAAACCTCCATGAACTATAATACAATTCAATGAGGGTATTTTGATCGAATAAGGCAAGCAATTCAGATAGTCTATGTATTTCTGTGGCAGCGATTCAATCCATTTGTTCTTCGGAGCTAACTTCTCTCTAGTCTCCTTGAATTTACGATACTGTTCTAGGACAACTTCATCGTGATTTCCGCGGACAGCAAGTATTGACTCTGGATATACTGTCCGACACATTTCGAGGACTTTTTCACTCTTGGGGCCTTTGTTGACTAGATCACCAACAATTATTTTGAGACACTTGTCCGGATTTCGTGTTGGACTATTTGCATGTAACTTGTTGACGAGTTCCTTGAATTCATCGTAACAACCGTGAATGTCACCTATGATGACGATTTCATCGAACTTATTTATATAATCCTCCTCCAAAACAATGAATTTCTCACCTGCGGTCATTGGGCCTGTGAACTTGAATAATGCTGATCTAATACGCCGAACAAACTTGGGTTTGTATATACCTGCCATGATGATTGCTTGTTTTAGATCTTGTCCCTCGTGCAATCTTATCTGTTATTCGTTGCTATTTGAAATCGAACACTCTCTGGTTCTTAACTCTTGACTAGCCTGATAAGAGATAAAAAATATCTTGCTTACAGCTTTTAGTGAGATTGTTCAGGTCTCTTTGAGCAAATTTATACTACTCGCATATAAATTGTTCTCTTATGAACTATGAGATAAGAGCTTCAATAGTGGACGGGAATCCAGTTATGTTTACGGGTCTAATATGGACGATGGTATTTAAGGATATTGGGAGTAAGAGTTTCTAATAATGATGGCTTAACCTTCAGACTGAAGGCGCTTGTGATGCAGAATAATATTAGAATATTTGTTGTGGTTCGCCGGTGATAATGGGCGAGAAGACATCTGGTATCACTAGAGGCACGCGACTTCTCTTCCGTGTTGGGATTGTGATATCGAGTGATGCGAGTTTAATACCACTCCACGAGCTTTAGTGCCTCAACTAGTAACTCTAAGCGATGAGATTATGTATATTACCTCCAAGATAGTAGTGTAAAATAATCTTACGCCTCCGAGCGCTCTTTCCGTTCCCAAATAGAAAGAATTGATGCCTCCTCTGTTTGCTTAGCGTTACATGGTTCATGGTTGACGGGCTCCTAGGCTGGCAGGGTGGCACTGCGGAATAAACAAACAAATATTCCAGCGTTCGAGAGTTGTTGTGAGGAGGTAGGACTAGGACTATGTAGTAGTAGGAGGAGGGCATATATTCTTAACTGTGTTAATGTGTTTTCTATCTGTGCAGCTTTATTACCACCACTAGATAGCTGTACAGAAGCAACAGCAACAACATCATCTATGACACGGTGATACACAATAGAGCCATGTTTAATAAGCTCGCTGCCTTTTCTTTCTAGCGTTTGCAATGATTTGATGCTGCTTGAGGACAATGATAAGTAATAGCTAATGAATTAAGTGGCTTGTATCATCACGACAAAATGAGGCTTCTGGGGCGTCTTAATTTACAAAGTTTTCACCTCTTCTTTCATTGCAGCATCTTCGTTAATGGTGGATAAAATTAAGTCACAGAAATGGTGCTCTGGATCTGAAATAAGAATTAATGAGGATATAATAAGAACAGGTGGGCATAAATTTTAATTGGAATCAAGACGAGAAAGCCCAAGAGATGAGCGGCTTGTCCGGCCAACTCTTTGTGCAAATTTTGCAAATCGTGCGGAGATGCCCGAGTCTTCAAACCCCAAGATGTATAATAATGTTGCGGCCCGTGTCCGAGTCCGATACTAATACAAGATCAGTGGCGTTTGTTTTCGCATCCCGAAGTTGGGCGTGGCATCGAATAACGCGAGTTGCTCGCTTAAGTTGTCAGTCAGCCCTCTACGTGACCACATGACCGCCAATTGATTCTATTCTTTGTTTTTCACAGTCCAATTTTAAGATCTGTGAAAGCCTCACAAATTTCTGAAATCTAATTTATTATATCAATTATTAAAATAAGTTTTTGTAGCATATCTCAAATGACAGCTTAAAACCACATTTCAGAATTTTCTAATATTTATCTGATGAGAATAGTAGTTGCTTCATTCGCAATCATGTCTAGGCTCTAGTGTTTATTTATTAGGCCTAGACCACAACAATAGCTAGCAAGCTACCAAGTGCAATAGAAGATAAAACTACTGACGCGTTAGCCTGCCTAACAATAGAAAGATCAACAACTCGTGCTAAATTACGATTCAAGGTCTACTGACAGAACCTCTTTGTCTGGATCGCTCCATCTCTCATCAGGCGTTACATGCTTGAGTGGAGTTCACAAGCCGCCAGTTACTACACCAGCCGATAGATTGACGAGCCTCTGTTGGAGTTCAACACGGAAACCACAAGCTACTGAAAGCAAATCAGGTAATCTCGTCTCTGTCAAGTTTTACTCTGTGCGCTAGTGAGGAGACCAATATTTGATTGAACAGCCACCGGATTGCTTGTGATCTTTTGAATGGCAAGATCGCAGACTCACTAACTCACTACACGCTGGAATAACCTCGATGTCACGGCAGCTGTGGCACCAACTCTAGTCAAGCTTCCTGTACAAGCAGCTCTACCGCAATTATACTTACTTACATACAAAGTGACTGTCTGGTGCCAGGAAGTTGTGGTTAAAACTCACAATGCTTCGGTGACTGCAACCGCGCCAACAACATCGACTCCCCAGATCTACTAAACTTGGTGCAATCAATATATCGGGAAAAGCAACAACTCGATTCAAATCTTGAAACTACCTCAACGTTTCCTACCATAGTGTGGATGGAGGTCCTTTTATCAAAATCGGACCACCGATCGAAGCATATCCAATTCTTAAATATCTTCATCATCTAATGCAAGTAATCTCTAGCATATTCTTCATTACTGCATATCTTAAACAGTATCATCCCAGCAAGCAGAATCCATAAGCGAAATTCCAATCAACTAGCAACCCTTTATCAACAAAAACTTTTTAATTATTTGGCTGCTTGTTGGCACGCATACCACAACCACAAACAGAAAACTCGACGATAATGCAATTAGTGCGCTCTCTTGATGTGATGCGTCATAGCACAGAAGACTTATAAACAACCATCATGACTAGATACAAGTTTCCTTGGATGGCGCGTGGAGCCAACTCGCCCACTTCGTCGAGGTCTTTGACAAATGTCTTTGAAGATAATACATCACACCAAGAGCAGGCGCCGTGTTTAGTTCAAGGTTCAGACTTGGAAAAGGATAAGTTGAGCGCAAGCGTCAATATCGAGGATATCATTGAAAACTATGACGAAGCAAGTCACAAGAGTCGGTCGGCAAGCATTTTGTCATTCTTGCAATCTGCTCGCATCTCACAATCCTATTTCAGTTTGAGCGGCACAAAAGACGATGAGACAAGTTTTTACTCCGCCCAACCGGATGGATTTTCTCTCGAGGACGAATACGTGCTCGCAAATGATTCCAGTCTATTTAGTCATGATCCACTTTGGGCTCGAGATCCTAACGAAAGTGAGAATATGACACGTCGCGAAGACTTCCAGGTTAATTGGTACGATGTTAATTATGAGATAAAGCCACAGATAAGTATCACCAGTTTGTGGAATAGTCTCGAGTTTGCTTTAAGTAAAAGTTTATCAGCAACCAGAGAGGTATTGACGTGCCACAAGACTGGACAATGTAACACAAACAATAATCAACAGAATCAGCACTCAACAAAAGAATCTGGCTGCAGTAAAGATTCCATCAGAATCTTGCAGCATGTTAGCGGATCATTTAAATCCGGTCAACTTACGGCCATTTTAGGGCCTAGTGGTGCAGGTAAAACATCTCTATTAAACTTTCTCTCCCGCAGGCGGGAGGAAGGTTTCTCAGGACAATTGTATCTAGATAACGCAAATCATAGGATAAAAATCAACGCAATTCCACAGGAAGACCACCTACCAGAATACTTAAGTGTTAGAGAAAATTTAGACTACGCTTCTAGAATGAAGAATACTCATCCAGAATATGAACACGAGAAGACTATTGAAAGGGTTAGTCGTGCTTTAGGATTAGACGATTGTCTAGAAACTAGAACAAAGAATATCTCTGGAGGTCAACTCAAGAGGCTCGCTATTGCGCAAGAGTTACTTTCAAAACCAGACATACTAATACTAGACGAACCAACCTCAGGTTTGGACTCACTAACATGCTTCAAAACTCTTTCAGTACTAAAAGACTTGGTTAAATCCTCCGAGAACAAGCTGATAGATCCAATTGCCATAGTGCTCACAATACATCAGCCTCAACAAGATGTATTTGATCTTTTTGACAAGGTCTATGTCATGGCCATTGGTGGCATAGTCATCTATGATGGGCCTCCCGATAAGTGCGTGGAGTTTGTGGAGCGATATGCTGGAATCAAGATGCCAAACTTGGATTATAACCCGGCCTCATTTATAATTGAAATAGCATCCGGCGAGTATGGACAGGAACCTATCGATGCGATGGCTCGTCAAGTTATTATTGAGTTTGAGGCCAAACGTGAGAAGATTGAATCAAAGCTGTTCAAGAAGTTACAGGCGAAGATTTCAAGTAATGCTAACAATGATAACACTTCGAGTCCGTCATGGATTAGTGGTCGAAATGCGCCGTATATCGATAGTATGATAGCAAAGGCTTCATCCATGAGCGAGGGTGGCTTTTGGCGCAAGACAGGCATCCTGGCAAAGAGATGTTGGATATCAATCATAAGGGACCCTAAGCAACTGGTAGCTCGCATCATATTCCACCTAATTTTGCCTCTCGGACTAGCACTGATGATGGGTACAGAACCTGGCAAAGCTAATGCTTGTCCCAAGTACAAGCCAGTGATACACTTGAAGGAGCTGGTACAAGATAATAGTTTGACAAGTAGTGCAGTACAAAATGAGTACTCGTTTACCTTGGAGAACCTTGGTACCTTCTTTGTGCTGATCTACGCGCTAGTTTCGGCAAATGTGGCAGCAACAACACTTTCATTTACCTTGGATATTCAGAATTCCTTGAAAGAGTATTACAATGGTTGGTATACGATGCCTTCTTATATCTTGGCTCGACTGGCGACGAACGCACCGATGGACTTTCTCTTGCCAATGATGGCGGTGGCCATTGGCTATATGACAACGGGTCAAGACACCGGAACAAATCCTGATAAAATGCCGGATGCCTATCGAATCATAATGACAGCTTTAGCTGTGTCGCTTGGATCTATGAGTGGCCAGTTGATGGGAATGATCTGTGGCGCAATCTACATTGGACATGTCACCACGGCGTTGTTCGTATCCCAGGGATTATCTTTGCCGTTGTGTCTAATCAGTGGCTTCGTTGTTAGGGCCAAAAGTTTGCCTAGTGTTGTTCGAGCTCTCAGTTCATTTTCATTCTATCGGCACACGATGGAGATTACCTACCTGTTGCGATGGGGTTACAATGTATGCACCTGTAACTATAAAATCACTGGCGACGATGTCAAGATTGTTGGCATCAGTGAGGAAATGAGGAAGTTTATCAAGAGCTGGATATCCACTCAGCAGGAGAACGAGGACCCACCTCAGACCAATACGACAACATTAGCTATGGTCGGAAACACAACCTTGGCCTCTCAATTGGACGACATTCCCGCTAAGAGTGACCCAGATATATTTGATATAATTTCTAAACAGATTTCCTTATTCAACACCTACGGATTGGAAATCAAATCATGCGACGACATAAAACCCTTTCAATTGACAGACTTTCAGGTATCTGAAAGTGACCTTGTGCCCAGTTTTCTGAAACTAATAGCTATTTGGGCATTTATGATGTTTCTGTTGATGATAACTGTCAAGCTTGTTATTCATTTTAGAACATCATTGTGATTAAAAAAGAGTGCAATCAATAAATGAAATTAGTAAGTAACCTAAGATCTGTAGGTGTCTTAAACTCCTCTAATCCACTTACGAGACAATCCATTCGAATAGTTGAATGTATTGTGTATTGGGGCTTCTTGGATCGCCCTTCCGGCAACCGAGTGACTACCTGCCGGTAGTGGCTCCTAAGTAAATGAGAGATGGGAGTAAAGAGGGGAGATAGAGATAGTAATTGAGGCAAAGGTGAAATCGTGGCCATTACTCAGATTGATGTGTTTTCTTTTGAGACACATCGCCCTGTGAGCTTTTCCGTCAAATCACCGGATGAAACTGCAACAATAACAACAACAACAACAGCTGAGCTCATTTCAACAACCCAAGTCTCAGTGTCTTTGGAAAGCAAGAGCGATCTTTCTTGTTGAAGGCGAGAACCCAAATGGTGGGAAGTGTGTGTCTACCGTTTGTTTGGCCCATCACGTGAATGTTATAATCCCAAGTGGCTCACTTTGTTTGTATGAGTTCCGTAGTAGTTTTGTTGCTCTAGGGATGAATAATGATCTTTGTTTTTCTCTCATCCTGTAATCATCGGCCAATATTAATAGCATTTGGTGGTGCATTCACTCTTCTATCCGTCTTCTCATTGCAGCTACAAGAGTTTCCCGCCGTGAGTCTCGGTGTCTGCGAAGGGAGATCGAGAAAACAAGAAGAATGAAGACGAAGGAGTCATGAGTTTCATCTCATCCACAACCAGAGGGATATTCTCTCGGTTTACCCTTTAACACTGCACCAAGTTCTGTTGCCTGCCTGTCTACCTGCGCTTCATCCCAGTAAACTAATCCATCGTGTGTTAAAGTATCTAACGATTCCATTGGTATGGCCACCGGAATCTCCCGTTTAGTCCACTGTAACTGGACTGGAGAGCCTCGTGAGTGTTGCAAATCAACCAAAAGTTAGATGGTAAGGCAACGAACTCTCAATGCTTTTTCATTCTCTCCCATCTGCACGAAAAATCCATGGAGCAAAGAGTTGAAGAGTGTGAGTGAGAAGTTAGCTCGCTTGACTTCAAAGTAGTAGTCACAAAGCGAGTGAGAGTTACCTGAGGAGAAGCGATACATTTAGCGAGATGGAGAGAAAGTAAATGTTGTGATGCTAGTTTGTATAAGTTTATGTGTATGTCCATGAGCCGTTGCTTTAGTTTGTTGCTGTTGCAGTTACCACGGTCTCGTCTCCAACGAAGTGATTGATCTATGCGAATATTTGAGCTTCCACTTGGGCATCAGCCTCACCGCAGCTACGCCTGGCTGCAAACTTCATGAACAACAACAACAAACTCAAGTCTGATCACTTGGCTCTGTTGCAACTCGGCGCTGATGTGAACGAGCGTCGGGCACAAGGAAACAGGTGGCTCGATGATTAGAGGCAATGATGAAAAACATAAGCCGCCTCTATTCAAATTTACCTAAATGACTGACTGACTTAGCGAGCGTCACACATACCTCTTCTTCCACCACTACCTTCACACTACCAACTCAACTCTCTCGCCTGCTCCCCCAAATTTCGCGTCCCTAGACGACTAACGGGTTAGCGCCACTACAGCTCAACAGGTTGCACGGTTTACCCGTTGCTTGTCGCAGTTGCCTCAACTCCGTCGCCTTGGAGGCTTGCGGTGGAGAAGAGGCGATGAGTTAGCTGCAGTAAGTCACTCGTCACGATCACTTTTCCACCGTCACATTGTGGCACTAGCTACAAATCAAGCTCGCCGTTATGAAGCACGCCAGTTTTGCTGCTAACCGCTAATTGATCGGCGCTCACCTGTTGCCTTGGCCCGGTACACTTGTCGCTTCAACCATCATCATCATCATCATCCAATTCATAATCAATATCACCGATGCATAGTCACTATCTCGCTAACACACTGGTTCGCTCGAGAGCTTTGAACTCGTTGATTAGCCGACTGGCTGGCTGGCTGACTGGCTGGCTGGCTGGCTGGCCGGCTGACTTGCTAGCTGGCAGCTACTAACCAGCGAAACAACTCTTCGATTACCTGTCAGCTGAGCTAACTTTTCTCTTTGCTCAGCCTTAGTACAGCTAGCGAGCTGATAGCGAGCGACTCGACTCGACCAACTTGTTGCCATTGGTGCTTGTGATGAACTCTGCCATTCGAAGCCTGCCATTCGATTTGCTGTTAGGATGCAGCTTCGAGAGAGCGACGATAAAATTCAGTGTGATGCTTGCGGGCGCATTGGGAAATTGGGGATGACAGCTGATTGGCAGTTTGTTGCCTGCTTCTGCAGATTAGCAGCTGAGACACTGATTTCAGGTTACGGCAAATACTTTTCGAGGCGTTCGGCTAGAGAAAGCGAGGGAGCGATGGAGGAAAAACCAATAACTCGGTTAGCTGGTCAACTAATATGAACTCGAATGACCGAGCAAAACTGATGAGGCAACACTGTGTGGCCAATGGTATTTACTGGGATGGAAGTTGGCAAACTTTGTTGCCATCATTTGGGTCAGCCAGTCGAAGTTTGCCGCGTAACTCGGAAGTCCAATTCCACAAAAGCCAAATGCGGCACGAAGAATTAATTGCTCCTCCAAGTCCATTTGTTGGCTAGCTAAAACTTTGGTGGAAATAGTTGAAATAATTGTTGATAAATCTACGAGAACAGTAGTTACCCAGTCGTAGCACCCAGTGGCCACAAGCTCAAATCACTGTGCCACTTGGTGATTGTGCAAGGCTCTCACCAGCGATATGCTTATATTAAGGGCATTCCGACTTTTTAGTTCCAGTTGACGAGACTCGGAATTCCGGACTCCATCTCGTGGCCCAATGAATCGTTGCCACTGCGACTCGTCATTCCATTGCCCAAAATTCTAGCAAATGGCTGTCATATAATCGAGTTGATGTTGAGAGAAAGACAAATACATGTAGACCTGGCGTGGCCGCAACAAGTGGTTCTCTGGATTAGCCTCCCCTCGACCAACTCCAGTTCGGGCGTTACAAATTGGTGGCCAAATTACCGGCGGCGTTTCACTTGATATCGGCAGTGGATGTTGTTATTGTTGTTGTTGTTTTACTCTATTCACGACCTAGTCATTCATTGTGGGAAGCCGCACGAGCTTGTCAAGCCACTTGTTGCTCTCGATGTTGTTTCCGAGGTTTTTAGTTCCATGGCGTTTTTTCGCTGAATCTTTCGGAAGCCGACAGTATGTTCACTTGTTTTTGCTATTATTTATTGATATTATCTGGGATCCGCCCGATTGATCTGGATGCATGGTGATTTTTAGCCCTAATGCCAACGCGTTTTTCATCTCTCCATTGGCCCGTTTTTATGGTCTGCGCTTGCAGTTGATGGAAGCTAATGGGCTATTGTTTGCAATCGAGTGATTGAGTTGCTCCAGTCGGATTAGTGGTTTGCGATATTAATATTGCCTCAGTGTTAGAGCAGCAACCTTTGGCGCACACCAAGAGTGAACTCGTTGTTGCTGCTCTCTCGCAGTGGATCAATTGCAACCGGCGCAGCGATAAAAGTCGATCATCAAGCTAACGAGATAAAAAATAGCCAAACAAGTGGCCACAGCTCATCATTTCACATCACCAGCTAGTGTTTCTCAAACCGAGTAAACCAAAGAAGCTGGCCACAACATGAGCACAGTTCATTGACTCGCGCGCTTTGCTTGCTTCCTAAATGATGACTGTGGAAAAGCTCGATATAGTTGCTGTTGCTTCTTCACAGTCTTCGCCACTGGAGTCAAGTGGTGGCGGCGGCGACTCGTGAACTTGATTTTGCAAACCGACTTGCTGGCCGCCCGCGAGAAAATGAAATAGAGGAGCCGAAAGTGCGAGGGAGTGAGGCAAATAAGCAAATAGTTTTTTACCTTAATTTTGAACTAGGTTGTAGTACGCAACGTACGCTACGTAGAGTAACGTAATGGACGGAAACGGACGTTGCTGTTTTAAACCAGCACCACTGAGCTCAGATATATTAAGCTCAGTGGACACCGAAAGCAATCGAGCAACTAGACGACTGGCTGTCCAGTTGACCAAAACAAGTGTCAGATTTACAGGAGGAACTGGGGGTGGCAACCAGGAAAAGAGCTGGCCAGTTTGTCTCAATTGGCCAAGTTCACGTCTCTCTCTCTCTCTCCTTCTCGGTCTCGTGCTTCCACATTATTATCAACTATGAGGGAAAAGAAAAGCAAAGGTTCTCTTCGCGAACTATAACTACTCTATCATACACTGATACCGATACCAATGCCAAGATAATTTCCTCGCGCTTCTCAATGTGCCGAGTGTCTACCTGTGCGAGTCGATGATACTAATAACCGGACTGGACATCGTAATCGCGTATAGACAATCATCTTTGAGGGCTAACTTTGCTACAACTGCTGCTATTCAAGTTGAGCGAGCAGCAACAATTTAATCTGACTTCGTTTACCTGCATAGGTGCTCGTGAACTCGGATTCGAAGGGAGAATTGGGAGAAGAAGACACGGCAACAAGTGGCGCCGGTGGCGCCAACATGACTGCCGCTCGCTCGTTGGCTCGTTTGCCCACCATCTATTCGGATATCTAGTGCACCTTGCTTTACGAGCGGGGGAGGGAAAATCAACTAAAGCAAACTAAACTTTGCTCAACTCAAATGGGAGCTACGTAACGAGAGAAAAATTTGAGTTTTATGTATGCGGCGGACACTCAAATTTGGGAGCTGCTAACCAATGAGATGATCACTCCACTGACTAACTGACCGACTGACTGACTGACTGCCTCCCCCGCCAACGACTACAACCACCACTATCACCACCACCGACACAACGATGATGGCCAAGACCAAGAATGAGACGAACTCTCGAGTTCGTTTGAGACTCGAGAGCAAACGAGACAAGAGTTCACGTCCGTTCGCCTCGAAGCGATAAAAACTATGCAGACGCCGGCGAGAGATGATCATCATCTTCGAGCGCTTCGCGTTGGTCAGTTGGTCTCTAATTAGCATGGCCACTTGTCGACGCGCTGCCACCACCGTTGCCGTCGCTGCCATCGCTGCCGCGGCAGTCAATGCAACGAGCTCCGATGGCCAACCACATGTTGCTTCCAATTTTATCCCTCCCATTTTACCCTGACCCGCGAAGCTTTGTCCTCGGACTCAGCCTCGGAAGCGTTCGGTTTCAAAGGAAGATGGAGATGGAAATGGACGTGAGCTTGCGATGCTTGCGTGTTTCGGACAAGGAACGCGCTTCTCTCGTTAATTTTTATCTGATTTATAATTCTCGCGATCACTGCTTGGAGGAGAAAAAGTTGAAACACATTCATACAGCATAGTTGGAGGTCAACTCGATCCCTTGCCCCGAGTAGCGGCTTGTGTTGCGGGAGAGAAGATATATAAAGATTGTGTAGGACACCAAATACAGAGAGCGAGAGATGGAGGCAAATTTAGGCCGCCAACGCTAATTGACTCGTTTCAAGTGTGTCCGAAGCAAGCTAGATACATTTGGTTCTAAAACAAACAATTAAATGTTCGCACAGCGACAGGTATATTGTGTTTGATGGGCAACTGGTAGTGGTAATAGTAATAGTAGTAGTCGTAGTTGTTGTTGTTGTTGTTGTAGTAGGCGAGCTGCGTGCGCGCTGGCCACCGAAAGCAAAGTGTTGACCCCGGCGCCACTTGTTGCCGTGGATGCTGCTGTTACCATTTTGCAGCATCCACATCAATGGAACTAACACAACTAATAAGAGACAATTGCCACATTTACCTTCTAGTATTGTGAGGGCGGCATTCTCTCGCCCGAGTACAGGTGAGAGAGAGAGAGAGACTACCGCTAGCTTTTTAACTGGGCTCTGCACTTAACCTTGTAGAGAATCCTCATGATTACAACTTCTGTGGGAGTACTGCGACTATCTAATCAATAGGTCGACTCTCTCTCCTTCTCTCCTTTTAAATTAAATGACTGTAACCTTCACTGGGACAGTGAAGGTAGTGATCGAAACTTTATGTGTTCATTGTATTAGATGTATGTAGCTAGAGCTCAGGCTGTCGAGTTCATCTTACTCCTCGCACTTCCACTTCTAAATTCCATGGAAGCTCCTCGAATCTTTGGCTTCATTGTAATGCAATGAAGGCGAGTTAAATAAGCAATAGAAATAACATGGCCAAGCCCACGATGGGGTCTCACTGCTTAGTCGGCTGACCACTTACTTTGGATGTAGATATACAATCTCTTTAGTGAGTTGGCGTTCATTAGACGGAGCATACTCGCGCCGCTTGATGGCTTGGCACATTATCCCTCAGGTGAGAGCGAATGTGCTCCCCTGCTCAGTTTGCGGGCAGGTAAGCGAGCGACTTTGTGAGGAGGAATTTTGGTTGATTTCGTTGCAAGTCAAAGGGAACAAAGCAAGTAGCAATTGAACGAACTCTCATGGCATCTAATTTTGCCTATCCAATTGCTCGCTCCTCAAACGAAGACTTTTAGGCCACAATACTAAACCGCCAACTCGATGGGCGCCCAGGAGCGTCGACGATTACGTAAGCAATCAGCTCGAAATGCGTCCGATTGCTCAACTGCCGACCGAGCAACACTTTCCATTTACTGGGTGTGCTCCGCGCTTCTGCTTCCAGTTCTCCATCTCTCTCTGCCTCAAGTTGCCTCGTTGAATCTTGCTCACTTCATTTTATATGTCTAACTTTATGTTTCATCTCGAAGCAACAGCAGCACCAGTGGCAGCAATAGGAAGACTAAACACTGAAAGGCCATGAGAAGCGAAGTAGGATGCTGATGCGTTGCCTGCGAACGTTCCTTTCGGCCCAGTGGGCAAGCGAATCGCTGGCGAGCTCGAATCAATCAAAGTCAGGGAAACATCCACCGGCAAGCGAGCAAAAGAGAGTGAGTCGAGGGGGCGACAGGAGAGAAGGCAAATAGTCGGCCTAAGTTTCTATCACTTGGTATCCCGAGAGCTTAGCCTTAGATTAGTGGCCAGTCCGAGTTGATTTGCGAGCTGTGGAAAAGTGAATCGGTTGTTGTGTCGAGTCCTCGGCGGTAGTTGCGGCAACAACAGGTAGTTTGCATTAGCGCCGCCGCCACTTCGGCAATCGCGGGTCGTGGTCAAGTCGAAAGCGAGAGTCTCGCTCCCGCGAATCCCGCTTGTGACGAGTGGAGGAGTAAATCCTTGGCTCTCAACTCGAACCAACCGACAGCAGAGAGTTGACTTCGAGGAGGAGATACAAAAATTGATTAGCCCCATGCATCAGTGGCAGCAGAGAGCATCACTCTAAATTTGCTATGTGCTATTCGAATAACAACAACGAGATGCCCACTCACGGGGGAAAGGATCAACAGGTAAGTGACTTGTGCGGCTAGCAGGCCGGCCGGCCGGCCGGCCGGCGAGCGAGAGTTTACCTGGCCACTTGGCGCCGGTAACACATAGCAAACCAACCAGCGATGGCGGCGGCGGCGGCGGCGGCAGCGGTAGCATCAGTGGTGGCGGTGGCATTAGGCAAAGTCAGCCAGGTAAAGTTAGTCAGTCACTCAATCGGGCGGCCGAACGAGAGAAACAGAGAGCGAAAGGCGGAGGTCGATGGCCGGCGCGAGTTTTGTGTTGGTTGTTGCCTTTGATGTTGTTGGCCAGCAGAAGCGACGGCGTCAGTTAGTGCTGCTGCTGCTGCTGCATCAATAACTCGAGCTACTTTGCCTATTTGATTACATCACACTGTTACCATGCTTCTAATGTTGCAACAGGTGGACGCGGAGGAAAACATTCAAATGTTACTCTTTCTTTCACTCACTTTTTCTCCAACTTCAACTCTCACATTTCACCGTCGCATCCTTCTATTTAAACTACTCGTAATTTTCTTCCAAATACTCAACTGGCCAAAACCAATTTCGCTTCCTCTCGCTCCATTAACCTGTTGATGGTTACTGGAGGCCGCCGTATCAGGTGGCAGCCGCAGCCGCCTCCGTGGCAATCGCGCACCTGTGCCCATCGCGCTGCTATGTGGCAGCCCATATCATCGATTCCGTTTCCACGGCTACCTGTTGCCGTCGATGAAACCCCCGGCTGTGTGTGTATATATATATGCCGTAGGAGTTGTTAGAGAGATCTGATTGCATCATCGTTGGCTAATGACTACAAGCTCAGAAGTAAGAGTGGAGCGTCTCGTCTCTCAGGTGCAAATGAGCGGCGCCACTACCACCACCAATGGCACTGACTTGAAGGGAAGCGTGCCAAGGGAATCCACGCGGGAGTTCTCCTGTGGCGACAACGCTATCATACGACGCTGCATATTGAAAGCCGCTGCTCATGCTACTGCAGACAAACTGAACCTCTCGAAACAACAGAGACAACAAGAGCCATTTAGAAACAAGACCGTTAAGTGGAACTGATAGCCGGCGGCCAAATTGATTGAAATTCCAGTGGAACAAAGTTTGAATATCCCTTTCTAACGGGAGTTTGCGTGGCGTGGCTAGAGATGTACACGAAAAACGAACAACATTTGTAACAACCACCTGTACCTGGAGGCGAGAGGCCTCGAAATTCAAGCTGTTGCTGCTAACTTTCGCGAAGGGTAGCACAGGCGATTGGAGGTAACAGAAAGGTTGGCAGAGAGAGAGAGAGAGAGAGTTCATTTAACTGCGCTCATCTAATGTCACACTAATGAATACAGATGCTCTCTCTTTCTGCTTGGTGTTGTAGCTCGGCGTGGAGCGTCCACATTGAGCTACACGAAAACTCGGCCAACAGGTGGCACACCTTCCTGGCTCCGAGAGTCTGCTAGTGCGCGTGAATTACTAGCGGTCCGCCGCGTGGGCGCCTCATCAGCAACAATGTATTCATAACGGCAAAGGACCGAGTTTTACTCTTGTGTGGTAGTGGTGCTAAACAATGCTTGCGATGTTTACAATGAACTCGTTCGAGGTTACCGTTGCACTCCCCCTTGTGCTGACCGAAGATTTCCGCTTGAGTAACACGGGGCATGGGCAAACTTTTGAGGGGAAAGGAAACACGCCCCATCGGGATGCAGTGGCGACATGACTAGCTTGCGCGGTTGCGCACAGCTTACGGCGGCAGCGGCGAGCTTGCCAAATGAAAAGACGAAGAAATTGGAAGAGGGGTAGTTCTCTGTGGCAACCTGAGATGCGCGCCAAGTGCGCAAAGAGTGGAGTTACTTAGCGCAAACTCAGTATCCACTTGGCGCCACCGCCACCACCGCCGCCCTCGCGAATCAACGCCGCCACTACTGCTCATTTGATTGTCGGCCGCGCTCGTGTGTTAGTGAGCGCAATGTTGACAGACAGACTAGAGCAAGAGAACTAACAAACTAAAGACCATCGGCAATTACGATGTCCACGTAACTCGTGCAATAATCTCTGGCTCAACAAGTTTCATTTTGCATCTGCAACCAAACTACCAAGCAGCTCACTACGTGTTGCGTCGCTATCTCAATCATCATCACAATCACAATCAAGAGCAATCAGCAAGGTGATCAGAAACCGAAGCACAGCAACAAGATTTTCGGGACAAGAAGGAAGCCAAACAAAAGCACATTGCAAGTGCAAGCAAAGATAGAAAGGTGTAGAGTTGAGTTGAGAATATAGAAGGACACGCGGGCTATCAGCAAAGAGGGAATCAATATCAAAAAGTATATGAAACGCTCATTCTCAAACTTCCCATTTACAATACCAGAGCCAAGTACCAGGCAAAGCAAACGAGAAAAGTGATTGGCGACTTATGCAATCAAGTGAGGGGTATGTCTTGATTTGAACACATCAAATTGGCAAGCTAAACAGAGCGAGCAAGCAAAAACTAATGAGCTGTAAGCAGAGAGCCGAAGGCGTCAAGCTAAAAATAATCAATCTGACAAGAGAATATAATAGGAGAAACGGAGATTAGTAATCCAAGTTGCAAGTGCAAATTCATCAATAAACTGACCAGCGACGATAATAATAGGAAAAAGAACTAGAAGAAAGAGTTGAAAGTGTCGATGGGGCCGCAAAAAAGTCCCGTTGAGCTAGAAACTTTCAACCAGAAACCAAACCAAAGGTAAGTTTTATTTTTTCTTGTAGATCTACCAAAGAACAAGAAAGAAATCTTTTGCCCTCTGACGAAAGAGATACCTAGTTAGAAAAAAAGATAATAGACTGCTGATTTTTAGCAAATTCATCCATCGAGTGCCCTTTCAAATGCTCACTGTCCCTCCACGGGCATCGATTACACAAGCAAACTTTTCGTCGCCACTCTGTCTGTCTTTTTGCGTGGATTAGCATCAGGTATAGCGATGGCACACACGCACACGCAAACACTTGTCGCTGCCATAGACAGTAACACTAAATCGCTTGTTGTCGGGCTGGAGTTCAAAGGGTTCGCCTGTGGATTGAGTAACTGCCGATTGTGTTGTCGCGCGCCGTCTCTTTATTTATCGTTGTGGTTGCCGTTGTTAACGTCGCGAGCACTCGACGGCTTCAGGTTTACGTTAATGGCGTTGCTTGTTGCCTCGCGCCAGGTAAAGCAATCCGTGGTGCAAGGGAGTGAGTGGAAATAGTTAGTATATCGAGGGCGAGCCAGCGATTGTGGTGAGACTTTTCTCACTTACTCACTCCCTTTCTATCTAGTCAAAGTTGGCGCCTATGGACACCATCTACTCCGTGCAGTTGGTGTCAGCATGGGGCGCCGACAACTTGCAGCCGAGAGGAGAGATTTTTCCTCGCTTGTTCCATGGTGCGAGAGTAATGAAAGAAACTCGAGAGAATGTTGTTGGATGCAGTCAAAGCAAGCACATGTTATTGTCTTAATTTTGGACATAGCATCACATAATCCCAGGCATAATCCTCGCCACTGGCCATCGCCACTTGTTGCTGCCTTCGATGGTCCAGAATCTCGCTCGACTTTCTCTTGCAATCAGCGACAAGTGGAATCTCAAAGCCAAAATCCTCGAAACTCTCGCTTCGAATTGCCGATTACAAGCTTCGAATCTACAGTCAGCTGGGGGTTTTAGTGAGAGTTCAGTTGCTAGTCCGATTCCTCGGATTTAAGTCCAAATTGAGCTCTCTTTTTCGCGGCGACGTGTCACTCGGCCTTACAGTTTGTTAGGGAATTATGACAACAGCAACAACCACGACGACAGCCTCTTCTGCTAATGCGAGGCGTCGCTTCGCTTATCAATGTGTTCGCAGGAAAAAGGGAGCAAAAGAAGCATCGACGAGAATTCCAATTACCCAAATCCTTCGGGCGCCAAAGATTCATTAAGCGATGGGATCATCTCACCGCCGCGCTTGTGTTTATGTTTGCGTTTGCGTTTGCGTTTGCGTTTGTGTGTGTGACTCTATCGATCCTTCTGCTCTCTTTTTTGAATCCACTTCGCTTCTAAGGTCTCTGCGCCTCGACGACAACAACAACAACCACCCAAAAGGACAAAAACCAAACCGAAAGAGCAGCCACCGAATTCTCGCATGTCAAGCGAGCAGTCGACTGTAACATCGAAGCAACTTTTCCCGTGATGCATCAGCAGCGGCATCGGCGGCAGCAGAGGAACCCATTTGCGCTTTTAAAACTACACAAACTCCATCCCATAGAGCAGCAGAGTCAAGTGGAGAGGAGACGAGAAAAGTTTTGCACATTAAGATGGATCCTGAGAAAACAAATTGGGAATTTAGTGGGCCATTTTGCGCCCAGCACGACATTACAGAATAGTTGAGTTGATTTTAACTGTTGTTGGTTTTCCTCTTCTACTCTTTAAAACTTTTCTGGCTTTGAATTCAGCCAGCTTGAGCTTGACTTTGACTCTCGCCATGTTGGCCTATGTTTTCTTGGTATATCATAGAGGACAGTGAGACTTTTAGTTGTAGTGTGGAAACCGATTGACCATTTCAACTCTCTCCACTTGTATGGTCTCAGCGAGTTGGAAGTCATGCACAGGCGGCAACCACCAGACAACCACATGTGCAAGTGGATGTGTGAGTGTGAGTATGAGTGTGTATTACATATGCGCTTTGCAGCCATTGCAATCAGTGGGTTTTAATTAAATTCTAACGCCAGGCAAACGAAACCAAGGCTTGGAGTTAAGTGGGCAGCGGCGGCGGCGGCCGACTTTGTGGCCATCGTCGTGGCCAACTCCAGAGTGTGTGACGCACCACAGCAGCGGCTCACTTCTTAAAGTTGCTTTCGGCGATGAGCCGCCGTGAAGAGATAGAAGGAAACGGAATAAAGTCAGAGGAGAGGTTGACTTAACCATGAGATTATTACAAGGGGACAAGACACTAAACGACCACAACGACGACAAAGACAACAACCAAAACGACAACCAACACGACGACGACGACGACCAAGATGAGCACTAATCTACCCTTGGCCTTGAGAGAAGAATCCAATTGCTCGCTTCTCTTGGTGTTGGTTTAGTCTTAGTTTGTCGCTACTGTAAATGGTTGTTGAATTTAAGTGAGCAGCTAGCTAGCTGGCCGCTTGGCTGATTGATTGGTGCCAGCTGGCTAGTCAGTCAGCAGGCCGGCCAAATGAATAATAACAGCAAAGTAGTAAA
Source organism: Aculops lycopersici (assembly GCA_015350385.1). Classification (NCBI taxonomy): domain Eukaryota; kingdom Metazoa; phylum Arthropoda; class Arachnida; order Trombidiformes; family Eriophyidae; genus Aculops; species Aculops lycopersici. Next base: position 4,851,952 of record WNKI01000002.1, read on the forward strand.
TTCAAATTGAACTAGATGGATAGATGGCAACAAGTAGTTAGCTCTCGCTCTGTAAACCAAAACCGCTGCCACTTGTTGCTCTCGCTGGCGATGTGACTCACTCGGACGCCCGAGAGTCTGAGCGAGAGCCAAGGGGAAAACAAACGCGTACTGAGCTCGCGCGCGCGCGCCTTACTGCCATTGTATCAACTTACCGCTGTCGCCCTATCACTGCTTGCGATACATGTATGCCGATGGCGAATACAATGGTAATAGTAATAATAATAATAATGATAATAATAATAGCAACAGCCACCACAAAGCAATTGTTGCCAGCTAGCGAGTTAGCTGGCCTTTTTGTGTAACGCGCATTGAAAAGACTAGTAGTAGTAGTAGCAGTGGCAGTAGTGGTGGCAAACCGGATGATGACGACACAGGCGCCGACAAGACCACGAGCTAGCCGAGCAAAGTGATGATGGCCAACTGGCCAACAGGCCAGCTGGCGCCCACAAGTCTTTAGTTTGCGGGGGTCTTGTGTATCGTTGAATAGCCGGCGTTAGCCTTGCCTCTTTCAAATTGGAAGAGTGGAAGTGAGTTGAGGACTTTACTGCAATCGAATCAACTTCTAGTTCGAGTTCCAATTGAAACTTGAAGGAGAATCGAGTCACGGTTTCTATTTATTTAAACAAACAAACAAACAAATAGATAGATTTTTACAAACTGACTTCGTTTGGTTATATTTTCGTCATGGCCATTGTCACAACAGAACAGCACTTGTTGCTACACTTATACCGCAGCCACCACGGCCGCTCCTGCGAGTCGCAACCGGGCGGTTGGTGTCGATCATTTACCGGCGGCCGAATGATAGCAACTAGGATGCGGAAGTTTCAGGTTCCACTGTCAAGTGGCGGGATTCAGTTACAACTTTTAAGTTTTATTTCTACATTTGCACTGAGGCTCAAATGACACCAAGCAAACGGCGAAACTAGAGCGAGAGTAAATTTGTTCCGTTAAAAGAGCAAGCGGATTGGTGATTCAGGAATGAGGAGGGAGAACAAGAACCGGATGGTTGGAGTCGGTGGCTAGCTAGCGGTTATTGATGCCGTTGAACAACGTGGCGGCCACTTGTAGTCGCTATCGCTGCTACTCTTATTTCAATGGCTTCCACTTGAGAGAAGAAAACTAATCTCATTACTCACTTGCGACTCGCGAGTCCACTTGTTGATCGTTGGCGCTGGATTTGCATCAGCCGCCGCCGCTAACTCGCTCGCTTGCTTCCCCGTTTCGACAGTTGAAAGTTGCCATCAATTCGTCTTGCCCGCTTATCGTTGTCTATTTATTTGTCCATCTATTTGCCACAGTTTGTCTGTCGCGAGCGGCGCAGCCAAATTAGTTGCCGGCTGCATTAACGTTCGTTGAGTAACATCAGCAGCAGCGGCGGCCGCGATTATGATTGTGATTGTGATAGTAACACCAAGACCACGGCTATAACTTGGCTCTCATACAAGACGGAGAAGAAGACGACGACAATGATGACATAACGGGACTAATTCGGGATTAGCTGCTAGTATCTATTTCCCAAAGAGTCACTTCCTATTCAGCAGCGGTACGCGCCGCCAGCCAGCCAACCACTTGGTCCATTAGACATCTGCTATTTGCCGCTACACATGCTATTCGGTCGATCGATCGGTGGATTGTTTGATCGAGGAAACAGCACCTGATCTTTTTTCCCCGATAAAACCACCGATCGACGTAAGATGCCTTGTAAATCATCATTTAGACGAGGAGAGTAAATTAATGTGCAGTTAACAATGGAACAGTTCATTGTTCGCTTATCTAGTTTGACTAATCGATAAATGGACAACAATGAAGGTATCACTTCAGTGTGTTAACGCCTCACAAGTCGCCAGTGAGTTTGCCGCAATGGATAAAATTGTTGATTTGACTGGATTTTCATCGTGTCGAGTTGGATATACAATGTACGGAATAGAATTGTCATGTTGTTGCATGCGTCCTTTGTGATGAATGACCCAGAGAGAGAGAGAGAGAGAGAGAGAGAGGCACTGCCTTGAGCTGATGTTTTTGTTGCGAATCATAATCCCCAATCCAAAATAACAGAGACAGAGATGGAAAAATGGACACCAGATTAAGAGTCCAAAGGCCTCGTTAAGTTTCGGAGTCATTGACATCGCAACAATGAAATCAATTAGCCGCTAGTCGACTAATTGGTGGCCCTTGTGACATTCCATTGGGCGTTCAAGAGCAAAGTAACTGGACGTATACAAGTGTAAGTCAATTGTGATCAGCTGACTCGCTAACCGGGCACTTTTTTGTTTTGTTTTACTTGTTTTTGATTCCATTTCCATTGTGGCCACTCGATGCCCAACTGGACAACAAAGACTGGTACAAACTCGAGAAAATTTTACAATTAATTTAGAATCACCTTAGGCGCAACCCGTATTACGTCGGCCCAATCGAATATTCAACTGAGCATTCACTGATGAGCTTTAGAATAAGTCTCAGGTGCGAGCTGACACGAGTCGAGTGGCTCCAAATTAAATTAAATTGCAGGATTAATGCGTGTACCAATTCAAGGCGATCGATTTCGATTGCACTTGGACTCCGTTGCCGAGAGCTAAATGTGTCCCGTTTTTTCTCTCTATCTGGAAACATGTATCCATCTCTTTTTCTATCGAATCTGCACCTCCAATTGGATCAACAGAATGAGCAGCGATTTTTGTTGTTGCAATGAGCGAACCAAGAAATAGAAGGAGAAAATAGTTAGCCTTCACTTGCTTCCTAAGCTCTGAAAGTTGGGACTAGAGTCGAGTGAGAGGCAAAAGCGGAGATTTGCGGTGATTAAAAGGTGAAAAGTAGTTATCTGTTAGCTCTTGCTTTCGCCTAGCCTCTCGCCTTGCCTGTCGCCTTCCCTTCAACTCGAACTTGACTGTTCCTCTGCTCTAGCTTGCCGGACGCAAAAGTCGCGAGAACTTCTTCTCCTACTTTTGCGCACTCCTCGCGTCCCATTTCACAAGTGTCGTTGTTTTCGTTTGCTTTTCCTCCGTTCCTCCGGCGGAGCATTAGGAAGACTCGTTTAGGCTAAGATAATGGCGCCAAGATTATGGAAAAGTCTCGGCGGTTGCGGCATTAAAAGGCTGCAACAGGAACACTTTTCACGGTCTTGCCAGAGAAAAGGGGAGAGAGATGAAATTGAAAATTGAAAGGTCTAGTGCAGGATTTGGTTGGCTGGTTGGAGTTGGAGGGGAGGGGAAAAATTAAAGTCGACTGGACAAGCGAGAGCTTCAAAGGGTTTAGTTGGTTCGACTTGATTTCGTCTAGTTTGCAGGGTAGCTCTCGTCGTGGTCATTGAGCAACAAGTGGCGCTATCCACACTAATTCGATAAGTTTGTCTCAGCGTCTCAAGTTGAAGCTCAACTGGAGAAGCTGGCCGACTTTTCACTTACAACAACAACAACAACAACAACAACCTCTAACGCCGACTCTAGCGCAACTACGAGTTCAACCCTTTGACTAGTGGCTCGGCAACTCCATCGCTGGCGCCACCGGGAGCGGAGTTGCCACTGATAATTCCCGTAGAGCCGCAAGGTGGGACAGGTAAGGCAATTCAACAAGTGTCTGCGTCTACGTTAGTCAAATAGAGGCAACTGGCTGGCTGGCTGGCTGGCTGGCGTGTAAATTATTGCGATCAACTCGCAGGTTTACTTATTCATTCAATTGAATTTGGAAAAGTTGTCGGATGCTAATGGGCACTTTTGTTTACCTTTCTTTTCTCTCTTCTCTCTTCTCCCTTATTACTACACTCTTGCCAACGCTCTTTCCATGTGCCTCTCGTCGTGTGCTGTGTTGTCTTGAGCTGAATTTACAGTCGCGACAACAAGTGCTTGCCGCCAGAGGCAGACCACGACGACGGCGACGGCGACGGCAACACGAGACTTGGACTACAACTCGAGTCAATAGACTTGAGGCTCGTCTTCTGTGTCGGCTGGCGGTAGACTGAAGAGCAGGCAATGTGCTAACTAAAACGGAGAAGCAACATGGAGAAGGAAGAAGAAGAAGAAGAATGCAATTAATTGGGCTACGGCAGCAAGTTGCTGCTGTTGTTATCGCTCTTGCTCTTCCACTCTCTACTCACTGACTTGCCATCACCAGCACTACTAAAGCCAATCTCTCAGTTGCGTTCCATTACCTGCAACGTAACTGATAATGTCGTTCCTTTGCTCAATGATTGAATATAAGCAACTAATAATCGACGACGATGAGCAGCAAGTGAACAAATGAGCAGACAAGAGAGCGAAAGCAAGTGAGCAACCAACCATCACCTGGTACTTGCTCGCATCCCACTTTCCAACTCAACCCTTTCTAGCCTAATCCCAAGCCTAATCCGAACAACTCCCCATTAAAGGGAAGGGAAGGGAGAGCTGAGTGAATGAAATAATTAATTGATCTCGCCAATTTGCCAGCGTCACAAATCAATTAGTTAGGCGCACGCTTGATTGGAGAGGATCGGCCACTTGTTTTAGTTGCGTATAAAATGTTGCTATTGCTTTCGCCTTTGTCCGTTTGCGTTTCTGTTTGTCCAGTTGCCATTCGACAAGCACACAAAGCAGACCAAAGCAAAGCAAGTGTCCATTTTCACTGGCGCCGGCACCAACCAACTCGCTTACCAAGCGATGCAAAATCGACTTTTTTCAGTCGAGAGAGTGGAAACTCAATTAGCAGAGGTAGTGGTGGTGGTTGCTGTTTGCGAATCTTGGCGAACTGACTGAGCAAACATAAGAAAACAACGTATCAGTGAGTGAAGGAGTGAGAGAGAGTGAGTTGGTGAGTTAGTTAGTCAATGAGTGAGTGAGAAACAAGTGAGCTTCCTCATCACTATAGTCGTCAACTCAAAGGATACATGAGCGATGGGCGACAAATTTATTTTAATGTCCAAAGGCACATCCAACAAGAAACTTCCACTCGCTAGTTAGTGAGTCAGACTAATTTTTATGAGTTTACTCGAGACATTTTATTTCTCCAGTACCAAGACACGATTGTTATCACAACCCGCTGCTTGCCAACCAGCAGCCAGTGAGAATAGGTGAGCTTGAATAAAGGGAAATTATCTTCATGGTTCTTGGCGTTTCGCTTGCTCCCTCCTCAGGTTGCGACTCTTGGGAGCCACGGGCAAGGTAGTAGAGGTGAGGATAGTGAAGCCATCAACAGGCCGGCCGGCCGACTAATGTTACCACAGAAAAAGATACCAGAGAGCTGGAAGGAGATAGAGGGAAAGAGAATCCGGCGATTAATCCCAGGAAACTCGTTCAAGGGGAAAAGGAAAGAGAGCGAGAGATGACTCACCAGCGCAGCCAACAACTACCTGTCGCTTGAATGTCCCATTGGCCTGGTGACAGGCTTAATACCTGACTATTTATCCATCTACCTGTCTGCCTATCTGACCATCTAGCCACCAAACGACCAATTAACAGAAAGGCCACCAGGAAAAGTTGTTGCTTCAATGGAGCTGCGGCTGCGACTGCGGCACCAATCCCGGCGTCACACTTGCCGCGTAACCCATAAAATTTACTATCTCTCTCCCTCCTCTCTCTCTCTCTCTCTCTCTCTCTCTCTCTCTCTCTCTCTCTCTCTCTCTCTCTCTCTATCTCTCTGCCTCTCGATTGGAGCAAACTCTCATATAGCCGGCTATATGTGGATATAAAATAGGGAATTGCTCAATCTAGTCTCAATGGCGTGTCGCTTTTCACCAGGCCAGACGGTCACCTCATCCTATACATAAATGTGTTAGGGGAGATAGATAGATGGATATATATTGCAAAAATTGATTATATGAAGATGATGTAAAGATTATGATAATAGTATGAATAATAGTACTAATAGTTATAATGGCCAACGATGGCGGGGAATAAATCTTGACATCTGGAGCTAAGCCGAAGATAGCGGTTGAGTTTGTGTTATTGTTAGCATTTATAAATACCAGCTATACTGGCTAGTAGTGGTAGTTGTGGTAATAGTAGTTGCAGTAGTAGTGGTAGTAGTATCATTGAGAGTGGTTTCAGAACGTTGACGACAAATGCGACGGCGACGACGACGACGACTATTGTGGAAGGCTAGCCAAAGCCATAGTAGCTATAACTAGAGGCAGAGGCAGCGATACAAGCCGAACGCCAACAACAGTCGGCTAGACGCTACACGGTGTAGTTAGAGCGAGCTTTGCCCCTAGTTCGATTTTTCCGTTTTAGCCTCGTCGTCGCCATCGTCACTTGTGCCAAGCTCGAGACCAGAGGCTCGAGCGGAAAGCAGGCAAAAGTAAAGTCTCAGGCGCCACCGCGACCACCTCTCACTGTGGAGTGAGGCAATAGAAGCAGCAACAGCAGCAGCATCAGACTGTGTGGTGCCAATAGCGCACTGTTGCCTCCACACTAAACGGCAGAGTTACCATCACTCGCTCGCCTTTCATATTGTTGGCTTCTGCAAAAGTCGCTGCGAGTTGTAGCGACTGTGGCGAGCGAGAATTCTCAACGACATCCACACGAACAACAACAACATCAAAATCAAAATCAACATCAACATCAACATCAACATCAACAACTACAACAACAACAACACCAATAAAGGTAAAGAGAACTTGATGGAATAAATAGGGAAATTGTGGGGTATTTTAGTAATTTTTGCCATCGCAAGCATCATTTGGCCATTCATTTGTCCTATTGATACATAATAATTTCTCCAAATAGATGGAGTAAACTACTTGAGTCCATCAAGTGTAAAATTATCCAATTTCTCTTTCTATCTAAATGTTCTTGACTTTTTTTAACAAAATTGAAATTTGTAAACTGGAGGAGATTTTATGGTAGATTTTCATGCATTGCCAAGTTCAAATGAGAATATTGTCTTGTACTAACTGGAGGCCTTGTTTGTACAAGCGACTGAGATTTATCTAATAGTGTATATGATACTCTCGTGGTGAGATCGATTGTTAGGTGTTTCCTCCTCGCACCTCTCCAGTGCTAGATTATAATATTGCTCTGCCTCAGATAGCGACTCGGCGGATCACATTAGGGCTGCTGTGTTGTTGTAGGTTTCCGGCGGCACAGGTGTGCCCTTATCCTTGTACAACTTGATGCTTGTTCGGTAGGCCGACAGAGCTAGTTGAGTATCGTGTTGCTCGGTGAGAGAGGCAAGCTCGACCCAAGCCTCGACGTCTTGTGGCTTGTTGTCGGTGACTTTTTTGAGGTAGACGCAAGCTTCTTCCCGAAAACTAGACTCACTTTCTTTGGGATTTGGACGGGTGAGTGGAGACGTTAAAACTTTGATGAGTGTTTTTTGATCTAATGGAAACAAACTTCATTCATGTTACTCTGGGGACTCAAAATTCTCAGTCCGTTGCGCTATGCGCTCGCTCCAATCAAGTCCATAAATTTGGCATCGATTTTCTGCAGTCTTGAAATTTACATTTGAGCAAGATAAATATTCCATCCCACAACTTAAACTTTAATTTAGATAGCTGGAGGGACAATATGACGATGAAAATTACAGCAGCAAAAAAGTTTTAGCCACAGTTAAAATTGGCGCGCTAAGCCAATCAACAGGCTGCTTGTCTATCGCTCTACAAAACCGCTTGACCGGCCGCTTGAACCTAGCGATTGCTTCTCGAACGATCTGACCAACCAAGCTTTCTTGTACCAAGCCGATTGGCGATTTGAGGAGCTTACCTCGCGATTATCTGGCGAACTATCGCTGCCACTTCCATTGCCGCTACTTGAGCTGCCGCTGCTGTTGCTTATGGCGCGGCCATTTCCGTTAATGTTGTTGCTAGTGGCGTTCTGGTTATGGTTGTGGTTGTTGTTGGTGGTGGTTGTGCTATTGTTATTCTCAGAATTGTTGCTGTGGTTGATACTACTCCCATTTCCGCCGCTATTGTTGTTGGTGTTGCTATTTCTATTGTTACCCACACTGCCATTGCCATTGCCACAACTACAGCCGCATATGCAACCAATTAAGCTGAAGTCGCCGTTACTAACCCTAACATCGCCACTATTGCTTCCATTGGAGCTGGAGCCTTCCCCTCCTCCTTCTCCACTACCATTATTTCCGCTACACCCTCCTGTGCTGCTGATTCCGCTACTAATGCTACTCATGCTTCCGCTACTAGAACACCCGCTACTAGAACATCCGCTACTAGAACATCCGCTACTTCTTCCACTTAGGTTCTCGCTGCCACCTCCGTTTCCATTTCCATTCTCGTTCGTGGTACTCGTAGGTCCGTTAAATTTTTGCTTCTGATTATGAAGACAATTTTGCTGTTGCTGAATTTGGGTCATTTGAAGATGATGTTGTTGTTGTTGTTGCTCTTGCAGGTGGTTGAGTTGGATAACTGTCTGCGCTTGCTGCTGGTGATTGAGGTTATGGTGATCCTTTATATGCCTAATCAAGCTACAATTCTGCTGCTGTTTGTGATTATTTGTGTTATTCATCTGACTTTGGCCACTAAACTGATGGTGAGTATCGCAATGATTTTGATTCTGTTGCGAGTTTGATAAGTGATGTGAATTATAAAGATGTGAGCTATGGTTATTGTGACGCGTTTGGTTATGATTGTGACGATTATGGTGGTTGTGGTTTTGGTTGTTGTGTGAGTGGTGATTATGGATTTGCTCAAGAGGCGGCGTATGTTGTTGCAGGTGGTTGTGTTGATGTGTTTGGTGCATCGTCGTCGTCGTCGTCGTCTGTTGCTGCTGCTTCTGGACATGAGAGTTCTGCGATTGGAGGTTCGCTAGGCGCGAGTGAAATTGAGGCTGTTGATTCTGGATATGATTTTGTTCTGAATTTTGATGTTGTTGTTGTTGTTGAAGTGGTGGTTGCTGGTGTCGCTGTTGATTTGGAGTATCGGGTTGCTGTTGCTGATGCTGATGCTGGTGATGAGTTGATGCATTTGGTTGCTGTAGCGATGGCTGCTGCTGCTGTGAGCTTGAACTCTCTTCTAGTTGAGCATTCGAGTCGATAGGCATTTGATTCAAATCCTTAAGGTGCCTTATGGCCATCTCAATGATTTCCGTCTTCTCCACTCGACCCCTTCCCTTTTTCATGTAATGCTGCGGAATCAACTTGCTCAAGTCAGCTAGACACTGGTTCATTCGATCCCGGCGCCTCTTCTCGATGATCCGATGCGACGTTGGGTCCTTTTTCTTCATAATTGATGAGTTGATTTCGATTGGCGCCACTTGTTGTCGTCGCCGTTGTTGTTGTTGTCGCTGTTGTTACCTCAATCTCGAATGGTCACAGTGGAGGTTCTCGTGGAGGTGGCCGTGGTGATGGTCACGGTTATTGGGAATGTTTGGTTGTAGGCTTAGCTCGCTCGGTTTGCCAGACTTACTCGTGGCTCAAAATCTAAATCTAAAGCTACTTGATGATTTGTTGTTGTTGCAACGACAGGCTGTGGCAAGTTGTGATGTTCAATGCAAGCAATGTGTCTGAGGCGGTGGCGCTGGCGGCACTCTTTTCTCGCTTTTCATCTATCTATCTGCTCTAGCTCTCTCTCTCTCTCTCTCTCACTAGTTCTGCTTGTCCCTCTCACTCTCTAGCTTTGCACTTTGCTCTTTCAGCTCAACGTCGTCGTCGTTCATCCTCATGTTGTGATTTAGATGATTTTTCGCTATTCTAGAACAACAGGCGCCCGCTCTTGGAGTCATTGTCGTCGTCGTCGTCGTCGTCGTCGTCGCCGTCGTCGTCGCCATCGCCGTCGTAGTAGTAGTAGTCGTCGCTAATCAGCTGGTAGCGGAGTTCCATGATATAAGTCGGGTTTTCCCGCCTCGCCTCTCGGGTGATAGGTATCTCGGGTAGGCGTGGAAATTCGATCACAAATAATAGAACAAATCTAATTGATCCATCGGCTGCCAATCGAGCCTCTCGAGACCTGCCACGCCCCCCGCCTTGTTGGTCGGGTGGGTGTCTGTAGGTGGTGGTTGTGGCTTATTATCGGATCGTTGGGCATTAGAGGTAGCAGCAAGCCGGGAGTGTTGTGTTTTATCATAGAACAGCCCTTATTCTAGAACACCACTAGCGGCAAGCCAGACGTATGAGCAGCAATAGAAATGGCAATAGCAGCAGCAGCAACAACAACAACAGCAGAAGCGGCAATCGAAGTAATAGCAACAGCCTCCAGATAGTTAGTCAGTCGGCTAGCTAACTAGCTAGAGAGCGAGCGAGCGAGCAAAGTAGCAAAAGCTAGCGAATGGCCGCTGAAAGCCACCGGCAGTCAGCTAGTCAGAGTGACTGTCCTGGACAAATACGCACAAAAACACACATGCACGATTGATCTAGACTGAACATCGAAAGGAACTATCGAAGTGTGAGCCACTTAGACTGCTAGCAACACCGCCAAGCAAACTAGCTAGCCTAGTGGCGAGCTTGCCAGCGAGCGAGCATCTAGCAGCAGAAGCATTCGCTCGAGAACAAGCGACGCGATGACACCGCGCGCGCCTTTGCAAATAACGTGACAACGATTGCTAGGGCTCGCTATGGCCATCGCGGCGGTTCACTACTGCGGCTAGAAATCGTCGAAACATACCAAAGGCGGCCACAAAAGTCCAAGGCAGCGGTAGCGCGAGTTTGCACCCAGCTCTAAAGTTGTTGCTCAACCACCGGCCACCCAGCTCACACAACCAACAACCTGCTGCAATCAAACGACTACGACCAAGACTATGACGCCGCCACAGTTGCCGCAAGCTTCGACTGCCACGGAAACAGGGCTAGCGACAACAAGTGCCAATGGCAAGCTTGATCGATTCCATCGCTCGTGTTCCATCGCTCTCATAGTGTGGAGCGCCCATCGACGGAGGTGCTACAGTTCACGATTGGCTGATACATTCGCCAATAGTTGCGCAGGCGTCGTTGTCTCTTTGGATGTGCTTTTTGTGGTGTCGTTGTCTTTAGATCGGCGCCAACGCTATTGCGCACGCTACCAGAACCAGCGAAATGTTCTAGTCTGAAGACGAGTAGTTGTAGTCGATGTCTCTAGTTAACATCGCTTCGTTGCCATTGCTAATTGTTGTTGTTGTTGTAGTTGTCATCTTTGTGAGATGGTTGTGCCTACATTTGCGGCCTAGCGACTCACTTGCTTAGTGTTGCAGCATTAGATCGCCAGATCAACTGCCGCGCAAAAAACTCAACCAACTGGCTACATGTCAACGAGTTTGGTGCACAAGACCGCCAATGTGGAATACTCTCTTGTATTCCAACTAGCCAAACACGATACACTAGCAGCAAGCAAACGGCATGACAACAATAATAGTAATACTAACAACAACAATAACAGAGATACATCACACAAATGTCTATTAAGACTAGAAGTGATAGAGAGTGACAGACAAAAAGCTTTCGCCAACTCGTGTGCCTAGACTATGGAATCTAAAGCTTCGATCGCTAGCCAAATAGACCATTTTTACGTAGTCTATTTCAATGGTGCTGCTGTTGATGTCGTCGTCGTCGTCATCGCAGTCGCCGCCGTTGTGTTTGTTTGAGTTTGCAGTCGAAGTCCATCGATGTATCGTACTGAGGGCGGTGGTTTTGCTTCTATTTACGGTCGATACATCGCTCGCCTGGAATCATTCGTTCCCTCCGTGTATCGCCCTGGAAAGGGACATCGAGATTTTGTTGCTGTTGCTGTTCTAAAATACCCAAGAGGATATAAATTCTAGATTATATAACGCGCGAGTACTAAGAGACTATCGTCACGAGCCGTCGACGAAGACGCCTGGTAAGTTCTAGTTCCTCTCTCTCTCTCGCTCTATCCCTCCCTCATTCTCATATTGCCTCTCCAGATTAAATTCGATTGAATAGGAAGAAATGGGCATGTGCTCGTAAATGTGCTCGCCAGTTTTCTCAAGTTGATTTGTCAGAGGGTCGGGGTTTCTCTGTTCTCTTTAGCTATCTCTCTCTCTCTCTCTCTCTCTCTCTCTCCCTCTCGTATATTGTAAGTAACATATTGTTAATGATAGTTATAAGTAGCAAGAAAATTTAGCTATTGGATGTAAAGTCCATCGTGCAATTGCTGCTGTGGTTGCTTAGGTCTCTTAGTATAGTTGTCTGCTAATCGCACGCTATTCCATGGTACAGATGGCAAAAGTCGAAGCGTCCCATTATCACGCGTTCGGTGACGGTGTCGCTAGCAACCTTCCAGTTTCAGTCATTGCCACTTTTATACATATACAGCAAATAGTTTCTATCTATATACATATAAGTATATTTATACTTATTTATAATGTTCGAAGGCGAAGGGGTAAAGCTTGCGATAGCGTTGAGAGCTATTTCTTTTTAATTAACGCTTGATCAACATCTTGCTTGAGGTCGTTGAGTAAAGTTTCTAGTTGAAGTAAACGTGATTCAACTATTGCGCTTCTATCTAATAAATCACTATTTTTGTCTTCAATTGATGAGAGTCTATCTTCTAGAGCCGTCTGCTCCTTCAAACGGCTTCTAGATTGTCGATTGTACTCAGCAACTACAGCGCCAGCTCCAACAATAAACATGAACATATCACCGATAAGCTCCGAGCCTAGATCAATTGCCGCTTGCTCATTCAATTTGACCACCTCCTTAGGCCGGCCCAAGTTTAATAATCTCGATTTGACTGTGACTTCACACCAGTGATAAAATTGCGCCGGTGGCATACAAATTCTAGTCCTAAAGAAATGTGAATTCTTTGCTCTTTCCTTGAGCATGTTTGCTAAGGGTTTTGAAATTTGACGCAGAGCTAAGGAGCCCAATTTAATAAGGGGAAAGGCGGCCATTTTGTGATAGTTATAAATATATTTAGATGAATGGATTATTCTATACTACCGTATCAGATATACGGTAGTATAGAAAGGAAAGGTAATCTAATATATAATTTATATATGGTGTATTATATCATATACACGAACAAATACTTATGTTTTGCATTTAGTTGGCAAATTTCGTAGCAACCTTCGCTGTATAGCGTACCAGCGGTAACTTCACAAAAACATACCGCATAAGTTGATATGGGGGATCGCCGAGGAAAAGTCGCATGCCCACTCTGCGCAGAAGAAAATAAAAGTTCGTTTACTAAGGAGTAATCTATTTTATCATATGATTACCTTAATTATATAATTGCACCCATCATTGTTGTTGAAAGACAAAATAACAACTCATCATTGAATACTGAACCAAATTAACTCTAGGAGATATGATGTCTGAATCAATCGCAAATAAACCGGCAACTAGCCGGCAACAACTAGATACACCGTCCGCCTTTAACCCAAAATATAAGCAAACCAATGATACGATCACAACCACAACTAGCACCTCCACAACATCAACCACCACTACTACTAGTCCAGATGTATTTACTCGACCCCATCCAATATTTTGGCGTTTTATATTCATATTTAGCATCCTGTATGAACTATTTTTGATATTTTTATTATTTCAAGATTATGACTTTATTAAAACAGGTATGTATTCGATATATCCAGATCTCAGACACTTTCGTATTGATGCGGAGAAAGATTATGCAGCAAATTGTTCAGATATATCCATCGAGAGAATTTGGAACTCGCTCGACGCTTTTGCTTGGGGCCACTTTATTGGTTGGGCAACTAAAGCAGTATTAGTTAGACATTATGGAATTTGTTGGACTATATCGATAACTTGGGAGATAACCGAGATGGCTTTTGCTCATTTGCTGCCAAACTTCTGTGAATGCTGGTGGGATGCTTATGTATTAGATGTGCTACTTTGCAATGGACTTGGTATCTATTGCGGCATGTGGATTTGTAGAAAGTTAGATATGAGAAAGTACAACTGGGAACGATTCAAGGACAAGGAAACAACCACTGGTAAACTCCAGCGTGCAGTGCTACAATTCACGCCCGTTAATTGGAGTCGGACCCGTTGGATTGAACCAAAGTGTAGTTATGTTAGAATTGTTGCTGTCACTGTGTTAGTTATATTATGGCAACTGACCGAATTGAACACCTTCTTCTTGAAACACATTTTTGAAGTTCCTCCAGACCACCAGTTGGTCGTTATACGATTGACATTGATTAGCTTTTTCGTCGCACCCTCATTGAGACAATATTACACCCGGGTAACTGATACTCGTGTCAAGACACTCGGTGGTCAGTGCAAAGTTTTTGGTGCAATTATGTTTACCGAGCTAGCAATTTGTATAAAATTTGGTAGAAACTTATTCGCTCAAACTCAAATTCCTCAAATCCTCATGTGGCTTGGAATCCAATTTATATTAAGCATATTCTGTGTTATACTTTGCGTTATATATAGTAATACCTGGGAAAGTAGGAAACTTAAGAAACAATAACTAATCAACTAACTAACAAAATCAAATTAAATAAACTAGCGAGAGGGTAGTAGACGATAGATGATTACCTTGATATAAGAATGCGAATCGAACTTGAGTCCTATGCTGTGTCGCCTCTCTCTCTTTCTCTCCCTCATTACCGTAGAGCTTGCTCTGAACGGTGAGAGTGCGCGGATAGAACGCACGTGCTGGCTTGTGTTTCCAATGGAATGGCGCGCGCCGCTCACATTTCTAGTCGAATTTCCTGCCCTCTGCTGTACACTCCATCCAAAACAACAATCGAAAATATTCGCGAGACTGCGAACGTGTTGCGGGACATCATTCCCAAACTCGGGTTTTCAAATTATCTTAGATCCAACATTTGGATTGAAAGCATTCTAAATAATTATATCTATGTTAACTAATCAATGTAAGCTAATCAATAACACAAAAGCAGAATGATCTCCTTATTGCTGAGTCCGACGAAGCCAATCTTGGCGCTTACCAAGATGGCAACTTCGCGCATCAATCATCAATGCGTCCAAGTCGCCACCTCGTCCACTACCTCGGCAATGAATCCAACTGCCTCGACCTCAAATTATAAGCCTACAAATCATCAGAGGACATTGGGTCAAGAAGCAAGATTTAATCCTCTGGGTATTGAAATGTTGCCGAATAGATTGTATCAGCAAGTTTTTGGAAATGAAGAAGATGGGGGGGCAGAAACTTCAATTTTCCCATCTCGGGATGATACCTTGTGGAGACACAATCAGCCAAACAGGGATAACTTGCAGAAATGCATTCAGCACTTACGTCGACATGATCTCCTGCCGAAGCAACTGTCCGAAATCGACACCATATACGAGTATCACAAGCACTTAAGTAAAATCCGCAATCCAACTCAAGATACAACTCAAACTAGAGAACAAACTGAAGTAAACAGTCCGCCCGAAGATATTGTTATGGATATACCCAAGTTAGTCGGTAGAAATATCGATCAACACTTCCACAAACTTGGCCAAAAGTACGCAGCATCCTACGAGAAGATGGCCAAGGAGTTCATACATGATGCCACCAAGGTTGTAGAAGCTATGCCGACAGAATGGACCAAGACATCGGGTTGGACAAGATACGAGCCCCTAAAAGATGGGAACTTTAAGATTGAACAAGTTAGCACCCCTCTCGAGAGAACACTAGTCTTCGATGTGGAAACTTGCATGAATGACACTGTAGAGCATGCGCCTACCCTAGCGGTTGCTGTATCGGATATAGCATGGTATTCATGGACCAGTCCACGACTGTTGGACACAAAAAAGAGTGATAAAGATAAAAAACTATCAATCAAAGATCTCATTCCGTTCAAGTCATCAATTAAC
Organism: Aculops lycopersici; assembly: GCA_015350385.1. NCBI lineage: Eukaryota > Metazoa > Arthropoda > Arachnida > Trombidiformes > Eriophyidae > Aculops > Aculops lycopersici. Next base: position 4,867,645 of record WNKI01000002.1, read on the forward strand.
AAAGAGAAGCTTATTATAGGTCACAATGTTAGCTTTGATCGAAGTTTCCTTAGTGATCAATATCAATTCAGAGAAAGCAAAACAAAGTTTCTTGATACATTAAGCCTGCATATGTGCATTTGCGGTCTGACAGGAATTCAAAGGGCAGTCAAAGTAGCGCATAAGCGGAAGCTCAAGGAGGAAGGAACGGTTGAATCGCAAGAGCTGGATGAAAATCCCTGGATCGAGAAGAGTTCACTAAACAACCTGGCAGATGTTTATGAATTTCATTGCGGCTCCAAACTGAGCAAGGACGATCGAGAGGTCTTTGTGAAAGGAACTATGGAAGACATACGAGAAAACTATCAATCTCTCGTGACATACTGCGCATCTGATGTAAAAGCTACCTTCGAGGTTTTTCGTACACTTTTCTCCACCTTTTCAGATAGATTTCCGCATCCGGTTACACTAGCTGGTATGTTAGAGATGTCAACCATGTATCTGCCCGTCAACACCGACAATTGGTCAAGTTATATCGAGCGATCTCAGACTGTTTATGATAACTTTGAGCAGAGACTTAGCAACTCTTTACAAGAATTAGCTAACAAAGCATGTAGCTTAACAGAGGAAGAGTATCGCAAGGATATCTGGCTTTGGGATATTGATTGGTCCACCCAATCTATCAAGCCTAACAAGTCAAAACTATTAGCTTGGGAGAAACATAGATCTAAGAATCTACCCGAGAGTGAGAAGAGTGTTGAAGAATTGGTCGAAGAAATCTATCAAACAAGAGCCTTCATGAGACAAATCATGCCCTTCCTACCCGGCTTTCCAAAATGGTATCGTGATATCTGTTGTCCACCAAACAAAGCTGCAACTTTATTGGGCGACAAAGAGTGGCAACCAGGACCATGTCTCATATCCACACAGATGCGTTTGACTCCCAAGCTGATGCAACTTACATGGGATGGCTATCCGTTGCACTTCCATCAGAGCTATGGCTGGGGTTACTTGATCCCGAATGGGGACTTACTTGCACAATATGTTAAACTCCCAGACGATCACCCTTACAAGGATTTTCCGATTCAGACACTCATGAACTTATGCAAAGATCTGCCCAGGTCTCATATACTATTAGATGATCAGTCCACCAAGGATACGACGAAGCTTGAAGAGGATATAATGCAGGCGAAGATTGATGAGATCAAAGACAACACCCAGCTCGGGACAATGAATCTAATCAAATTGTTGAGGAAATTTTCTAAGAAGAAGAAGGTCTCGCCTAGATTCAAGAATGAATATTGTCAAGATGTTGATATACCAGGAGCTTATTTCATTAGGTTACCACACAAACATGGCTCAAACTTTAATGTTGGCAACCCTCTAAGCAAGGATTTTGTATCCAAGATGGAGGACGGAACTCTGAGTTCATTTGATAATAACCTAGCTCATCTATTGTTAAGTCATAGTTCCTCTTTATCTTACTGGAAGAACAATCATAAACGAATCAAGGGTCAAATGGTGGTCAGTTTGGATGATAAGCGGCCTGATGGAAGTCCCTCTCAAATAGGTGCCATATTACCTCGTGTGATCGTGGCAGGCACAGTGACAAGGAGAGCAGTTGAACCAACTTGGTTAACAGCAAGCAACCAAGACACAACTAGAATAGGAAGCGAACTTAAGGCAATGATACAAGCACCTGACGGCTACTGCTTCGTTGGCGCGGATGTTGACTCTCAAGAACTATGGATAGCCTCTCTGATGGGCGACTCTTATTCATACAAAATTCATGGAGGCACAGGTTTAAGTTACATGACATTAAGAGGTAGCAAGTCGGAGAAGACGGATATGCACAGTAAGACTGCAAGTTTAATTGGTATCACAAGGAGTGATGCCAAGGTGCTGAATTATGCCAGAATATATGGCGCAGGTCAAAAGTTTATTGAACGATTCCTCATGAATACCAACCATCACTTGAATACTGACCAGGCGCGAGAAAAAGCCAAGACAATCTTCAAAGAGACAAAGGGAGTTCGAAAGTTCCACTTCGTTCAGTCGACCATGTTGACGCCCAATTTCAAGGACAAGCCAATCTCAATACCCGTCGATGTTAAGGAATCCGACTTGACAGAGTACAATTACGAACACGAGCAAAAGATCGCAAAGCAAAGCCATAAGTCAAACCGCGATGTTCGTGTCTTTTGGGAGGGAGGCACAGAGTCGGCGACATTCAACAAGTTGGAGGAGATTGCTAGCTCGGCAAAGCCGCGCACCCCGGTGTTGGATTGTCGCATCAGTCAAGCACTTGAACCGGATCAAGATCAGGCAAAGGATTTCGTCACAAGTCGCGTGAATTGGGTTGTGCAGAGTTCAGCGGTTGACTTTCTCCACTTGGTCTTGGTCAATATGAAGTGGTTATTTGAGAAACTTAACATTGAGGGTCGATTCTCCATAAGTATCCATGATGAGGTTAGGTATTTGGTCAAAGAGGAGGATAGATACAAGGCTGCCTTTGCTTTGCAAGTATCCAATCTGCTTGTCCGCGCATATTTCGCCTACAAACTCAACATGAAGGATTTGCCTATCTCGGTTGCCTTCTTTTCGAGTGTCGATATTGACAAGTGCCTTAGAAAGGAGGTTGACATGGACTGTATCTCGCCATCAAATCCTCGTGGTCTTAAAGAAACTTATAATATACCTTATGGGGAATCTTTGGATGTCAAGCAGATATTGAGGAAGTATACTTACAGAGTTAACAATAACGATCAATGACAACTAGTTTCAAATTATTTGCTCAATGATATCTCAGAATCGTCCTCACCACCAAGAGTCTTTCAATAAACCCAATTGCTCATCTATTCAGACTAACTAAATCAAATACTACCGGTTCCTGTTACAACATAGTTTTTTTACACAGAAAGAAGACCCAAGTATCAGATGGCAAGCTGATCTTGAGCTATCTACTAAATTTCATGAATAAAAACAATATCGCGCGTAGATACGCAAAATAATTGCATGCATGATTACAGAGCACAAGCCATGTTAGGCCAGGCCCCCGCAAATGAGAGGTCCCAGAGGTCAACATGCGTAGCGATAGAAGCAAAGCGAGGCGTGTTAGTGGAGCTCTTTGTTTGGCTCGGTGTCTTTGAGGTAGACAACAACATAAATTTAGCTCGGCTCCATCATTGACAACCTGTCAACGACACAATTAAGGTCTTCAAAACAAAGCTATATTATCGAATCAGATTGGAAACTATACAAATATTAATATTCATCATGGCCGATTTAACTCAGGAACAAATCACCAAGGCAATCGAACTTTGCGAGACAATGTTGATTCGATCCTATTGTGTGTATAGCAACTTTCCTGTCGCCAGTGTTCTCATAACTGATACCGACGAGATGATACCAGGTGAGTTTGATGGAATTGAATGAATAATGATAAGCGTGCCGGAAGTTTCTAATAATAGTATCTTTGCAACTACTGTTTACTATTCATCAGGATGCAATGTTGAGAACGCCTCATATGGTCTAGCCATTTGTGCCGAGAGAACGGCAGCGGTCAAGGCAGTTAGTGAGGGACACAAGAAGTTTAAGGCTTGTTTTGTGATGGCTAATCTAGAAAAGAGCACCGCCCCTTGTGGAGCATGTAGACAGTTTTTGGCCGAGGTAAGTTGTATAGATATTGGTTTGATTGCATGAGATATCAAATCTGACTTGAATTGAGCATCACCGGTTAACGACAAGCGGTGTTCTGTTATTAACAACTACAATATGAACTAACCAGATCCATCTTTTTTCGACTTTTACGAATCTAGTTCGGATTAGATATGGTGTTGTACCTGTTGGATAAGAATAGGAAGTATGTTACCTACAAACTGAGAGATCTTCTTCCACTTGCATTCATACCATCTGATCTGAATATCAAGATGTGATACGATTGAAACCATCGATGTCAGTTCATCAAAATTAAACACATTCATTTTAGAAAGCCTAGGTATCAGGCAACTTAAACTGGCTAGGTGATAAGGTTAATCTAGATACGTGATTTATTACGATTCCTGGAGTGCATTCTATTCTCTAGCCCGCCAATCGAACTCTCGCTAGCATTCATACATAAGCACGCAAGCACATAAATGCGCTTACAAAAACACCCTGTTGATTGTTCTATGTGTTTGTGTGCGAATCAAGCGATTCGGTGATGCGCTTTTGTACCTTAAAAAATTATTCAATCTAAACATCGTCATTTGCTCATTCTATCGCTCTGGACAAGTTAAATATTTCCAAAACTAATCTGTATCATTTTATCAAGTTTTGATTAACTTTATCAGAAAAACACCAACTTTCTCAAAATAACTTCGTTGGGCCTGCTGCTTACAATTTTGTCCATCGTACGAATGTCTACTAACTTACAGAGAGTCGACAGTAGAAAAGTTTTTGTTTATTCTCATAAGACAATAACAACTCGACAACGACTTCTTTATTTATTTCGCCAAATGAATCCACACTATCAGCTTTCACACCATTAGACACCCAAATTTTAAAGCTATTAGATGGCAAAAGATGTTCCAAACAAGTCTGGATCGTCAACTACAAGCTCAGACAGCAATGCCGCCACTTCATCGTCAGCATCGTCAGTTGCCGACCAGCAAAAGGTCCCACCATTGAGGATTGTCTTGAATACAGCCGGAAACCAAAAAAGTGCATCCACATCAGCAAACAGTAATCAACAGGCGACACAGCAAGCAGAAACCAAAAAGGAAAAATCCAAAGAGGGCTCAAAATCGTCAGATAGCGCGGTCAAGTCGGGCGGAAGAGTTCGTATACGATTGGGTACAAACAAGCAAAATTGTAAAAATTCTTCAGATGAGCAGGCACACAAATCTGATGAAAGTAACTCGAAACAGAATACTAAATCTAAGGAGACAACACAAGAGCAAAAAGATAGTAGCTTGAGAGAGGATATAGCAGCCAATTCAAGTCATCTTAGGCGGATAACTCGCCGAAGTAACAGATCGGTTCAAGCAATCAGCAACGAGGACGAAGAATCTATTTCATCAATGACATCGGTTGATGAGATCCCGAGCACAACAGAAAAAACTATCAGTGATACAAACAATAGTGTGCAGGAGACAACATCCACCTCAACCACAACAACAACAGCAACAACTACCACTACCTCAAATCTCTCGGCGGCTAACAATGCCGCAAGTTCTGACACTCCTAGGCGTAAAAGGAGAAAAGGAGAAGTCTCAGAGAGTCAAACAAATGACCTCGATATCTTTGGTTTGCAAAACTATAAGATACCCAATCAAAACTCGTTTGAGTTATTCAAGAACATACGTCAACAAGTCGACAAGAGACTCAGAGGTTTGAGCAAAGTTAACCCCAGGGCCCCACATGGATTCAGAGAATATATGCTCAACAGAGGCTCATACCTTCTCGAAGGGAACAAACTTGGTAATGGTATGAACCTATCAACTAACGAGGATGGAGGTATGCACCTAATGATGCCAATGGGAAAGTATCACGCACTCAAACATCATAGAATCAATTACTGGGTACCAAATCGAGCAAAAGTCCCACCCTCAATACCCTTAAACTCCCCTCTCTATGGTCTCTTTGTTGAACAAGAGAAAGAGAGATATAAAATGCGGATTCAGCACATTAAAGAGCGCGAAAAACTCACCTTGGCGGCGGAACAAGAGATCGTGAGAGTTTACAATCAAGCTGCACTGGCCGCTGCCAATCAGTATGAACCGTTTTCGGTTTGCACCATGTTGAAGCATCAGGAGGTATATAACTATCTTGATGCTGACGGAGCTCTGATTCAAACTGCGGAAGATGCTCAACAAGATCAACAATCATCCGCGAAACCTGATGGAGTTAGAACTCGCCGAAGGCAACATGGACATATATCACCCACTCCAGCTAGAAAGACGACTGCGGATTCAGAATCCGACAATAACAAAGATACCAAAGAGTCGATAAAGGCACAAGAATCCAAGACAAGTCCCAAGTCAGAGACTAAACCTGGTGACAAAGAAGCCAAATCTGACGACCAAGATACTGATGTCAAGATTGAGATTCGAGATGATAGCAAAGAAGGTGAGAAAGATTCCCCTGCCAGCGATTCCAAGGATCATAACAAGACTTCGGAGCCTGAAAAGAAGGGTGAAGACTCGAAGGAAGTAGGTTCAGAGAAAGTTGATGAAAACAAGCAGATCAAGAATGAACCAGTTGACTCTGTTGAGTCTAAATCCATAGATTCGAGCACCATCGTTGGGACAAAAGACGGTTCCAGTGATGATAAAAGTAAAGTCGTATCGAAGGACGCGACGAAAGATGGAAATGAAACCAGTGATGATAATAAAAACATTGGCAACAAGGAATCCGTAACCCAAATGGAATGTGACACAAAGGACCAAAATCAAGAGGAAAGTTCCAGCAAGATACAGGAAACAACAACCACCGAGATGATGGTCGAGGCTTCGATCTCGACTCCAACTTCATCTTCAAATGACGATGAGATTTCAGAGGAGGACAAGAGGGCTCAGGATAGAGATATGTTCTTGAATCAATTACAACAGATTGATGACAAGTGGGAAAGAATCAGGCGCGAAATGTTGATCAGGCACCGAAATGAGGCTGAGAGTTTACATGCCGTACAGAAACTGGAATGGGAGTGGAAGACTAAGGAAATTGGTGATTGTGATGTAAGAACGACGCCGGTGATCGACAACACACTGGTACCTAAGCTAAACATAATATCACAAGATTATTAGTATGCTGTCAACGACGATTACGACAACAACTCAAGACAGTGCTTTTAATCTGAGAGCTGGCAATCACATAACTCGCCTCCTAATTCAGTGTTTGGAGCACAACTGATTGATTCATCTATCTTAAATAATGCTAAACGAATGAATGATTCGTGATCAAGATCACTAAGTGACTTCTAACCAAACCACCAAGATGAACATGAGCATCAAAAGATATTATGCCCAAGTTCATCTATTCGAATCTCAACCATGGAACCAAATCGATACCGACGATTGTATTTAAATAAACATTCGAGTCAAGTGGTGGTAGTGATAATGACACCTACCACAGCGCCATGAACTCAAATGAAAACAACCATTTATACCTATTGTGTGATCGATCTGGACATGTCGACATTACGACAAGACAGTATTCAGATGAGCGAGTCATTCTATCTTTTTTATTGATCAAATGCATAAACCGAGCAAGTGTCTGACCTTGAACTAGGCCATTGTTCATGTTCTAGTTGTTGTCTGCGACTAAATTGTTCAACACATCATCAAGTACTGACACGATCACGACGACGATGGTTCAAGTGATGACTAAGCAAATGCAACGACAAACTAGTCAACCACCGAGAGACTGATTGATTGTTAGATTTCACAAAAACGTTAACCAATTGACTTATAACTAATCTGCTGAATCCAGCCACCATGTCAAGACTTGTCAGCCATTTTGCCTCTAGTCTCGCGGCAGGTGGAGCTGCAAGAAGTTAGTAAATCGAAGACTAGATTGCGCGACAAATCTCCCAATTCGCTTTATGGCTTGCGGTTGGTTCATTAAGATTTAGTGCAGTGGCAAATGGAAATAAGGGGTGGAGATTTAGTAGGTCAACGAGTCGCAAAAGGTTCAAAAGTGGCAATGAAGTCAAGTCGAGGTAGTGCTAGTTTATTCGCTCTTCGTTGAATCAACCTTAGATGCTACGAATCGAGTGTGTGATTGAATCCTCGCGCGCTCAAGCTCGATGGAAAGGGCTTGACAAAATGCGTTCGTGCAAATGGCCGACCACCGTCGCATGCTGTGAATGTTACCCCTTTTCTCCTGCGCTGCTTGAATTTCGTATTGAAATTCAATCGGGTGATTAATTTGTTATAGTACATATAATATTAGATTGTGATAGCATAGCATGAATGAAAATTGAATGTGAGCTTGTATGCAAAGTGTCTGTTCAAGTAGGTGTGTGTATTTCTTTTGGTTGTTGCAGTTTGAGTGTATGTTTGTTGTCTTTATTGACCCGACTTTGTTTAGGTCATTCTTTAGAGAATTGATGATAAAATGACCGGCTATTTTCTGTTATCTGCTTAGTCATCGCGTTGGTTTATAGTATCACTGGCCTACCATCACCAACGCCGCCTCCATCTTAAACAGCTACCATGCTGAGAGTGAGTGGCCAGCGGATTGTATACCTTTTCTTCCATTCAGTTCAACTCGAGACCAATCTCTCTATAGCTTCCTCTTCTTTCCTACAAAACTCTTACGTGTCAGACGCCCATTTGTCATTAACCCTCTACATTCGTCTTCTTCTCTGTTCACCTGTGCGACGACGCTCCTCATTTCCGCTTCTATATGTACATTTGTTGACGTTGATATATCGTTGCCATAGTTTTCGTCGCACACCTTGATAACGGTGCTCAATAGGCGTCATTGTAGCTCGGGTCTTAGCCGGTGTCTTAGTGACGATCAAGTTCCAATGTTTGGGCTAGCGATTTGCGAGTAGTTGTAGATGCTGTGCCAGAAATACATTACTCAATTACGATAGAATCGCCTCAAATAAAAACAAGCCCAGCATCTACTCGGGCGGCGCGCTAACGCTTACCTGAAAGGCAGGAAACTTGGCCTCCAGGGGATTGAGCAAATCAGATAAGAAGTAGGCCAGGCCAGCGTAGCCCTCAAACAGGGAGGCCGGTGAATCTGCTCGCCAGGTAATCAAATCGTGGTGTTCAAAATAGAATTGGGCAAACTTTCCTGCTCGATATAAGTGCTTCAGATCGTGGGTTAGCTGATAAAGATGTAGGAAGGTGTAGGCATTTCCACCGATTCCATGGCACAAACTGAAACCCTTTTTGAGTAGTCCTCGTTGCCAAATGACGTCACTGCAAGCTAGTGCTGATTGGAGGTAAGTTTCATCCTTGTAAACCATGTAGGCTTTGATTAGAAGATGACAAACACCTGGCGCTCCGTGGCACCAGTGGACCAGCCTATCAGTTTGACCTCCAATAGATGAGGGATAATTACAAGATGGATACCTGATTCCTTGAACGAAATTAATAGCTTCGCGAATTAGATTCAGTTGCTCATCGTTGAGATACCTATGTGCCTCTAGAAGCATGTATAAAATTCCTGCATATCCATGGGCGGCACCAACATACTCCTTTCCATGCCAAGAGTAGAATAATGGCCTACCAAAACTTTCCATTGTCTGCCCTGATTTGAGCATCAAGTTTATATGATTTACAATATGCTCATCCTTGATTATTGTCTGCTTTGGTAATTGTTGCTTAATCAATAACATTGCATACAAGCCACCAGTGCGACCATATAATAGCTCATCAGGTGTTCCGGCTTGCTCTTGCATTTTAATTAATTCTAAAATCTTCTCTAGTAATATATTATTATTTGGTTCACTATTTATCTGCTCAATACCGGAAAACGGCGGCACCGGCATCTGGGGCAGGTGTTTGTGGATTTGATGATGGTGATTCGTTTGTTGGTGGTGGTGGTGGTGGCCGGAAGTGGCTGCTAGCTCGGCGCCCAACACGCCGGGAGTTGGAGGGGCGCTTTGTGAGAGGGCATGGTGGCCGTCTGGGCCTGGGTAGCTTAGGGTTCGGGTTAGCATTTCTCGGTTTAGTTTTTGTTGTGCCCTAGCTAGGGCGCAGAATGTATAGACGCCCAAGTCACCGCAGAGAAAACTTGGACATTTGCTGTTATGCATGTGCTGAGTTTGAACTGATATCAGGTATTGATTAACATGGTGCGTGGCCTTTGCCGCTAGATCCTCCCTGAATTTTGTATCCAGTGTATTTTTGGTTGTCAAATGGTGGTAGAGTAGCGAGATACCTGGCAGGCCAGTGTACATGGAGCGATCATTGCAATCGATTTGCTCTGACTTGACATGCTGACTTAATAGCAACTTGATCTGCTCCTTGATTTTAGCCTCAAAAACGTGGTCAAATTTACCCTCTGGAGTGAGGGCAAAGTTATCTACTTTGATAGGTCGACTTAGGTGACTACCTGCTCCAGGTGAATCGTGAAACTCATGAGCTTCCTCGTTGGCATTATTTTGACTAGTCTGATTGTTTGTCGTTGCATTTGCCTGCTGGGATTCTGGATTTGCTGCAGTATTAGTGGTGACTGACGCATTCGTATTCACGGCAGGTATCTTGAAATTATAATACTCATTCAATGCCAAATCCTCCTCCTCCTCCTCGATAGATTCGTGCAAAGGATTTTCGGCCTCAATTTTAACCAATAATCTCTCATTAGCAGCCTCGTTCCAATCATCATAAGGATTAGGCAGGAATCTGACCTCATTGGCGCCACCGTTACTGTTGTCGTCGTGCCGATGACCCATCCTGAATCGTTTTCTTGAACTTCGTCTCTTATCTCGAATAAAATTTGTTGCTGGCATAAATACTACCTCTAAATTATAATCTTATTATATAATAATAATAACCAAGTGTGCTATTCACTTTCACTTCCTCCAATTATTGTTAACCTAAACCAAAAACTACACACAAATATCGCACGCGCTAAACTATTGGCCAGTTTCCCTCAATTCTACTTCAATATTTTCCTCTTGATTTGCTGATAATAATAATATTTATGAATATTACTTTCCACTGACAGGATTTTATGCGTTAATTCTAACAAACAATGGTTCTAGTTGTATTCTCTATTTCATTTCCGTCCCATCATTTCAAGCTTCCGTTACCTTGAACCACAAATGAGGCCACAGGCACCCTAGGGTCTCTTTGTGACAAACTCGTCGATTTGATCTGATTTTTAATTTTAATCTAAACTAACAGATCAAATTTCACTTAAAAGATTATTCATTTGTTTACTTCTTGTAGGCAACCAACTAAAAACTAGCCGACCTTGGCTATAGTGCTATCAGGTAAATGATTAGCCTGAAAGGTAGATGGAGAGAATATCAACTGAAAAGCCGCAGATTTTTCAAGGCTTTCCTATTCCCTCTATGGCAGATGTAAACAAAAGGGCGCGATTGTACACCGTTGCTTTACCGTTGCGTTACTACGACGGGCTCACAAATAAAAGCGCGCGCCCCTATATTGTCATAGCCTAGGAGCAAGCGCGCTATTTGTTGCAAAGCGGACCGCCCCAATGCGTGCAACGGTAGCGCGCGTATGCGTTACCTCACGTTACGCTACGTTTTGCACCGTGTGTACCGTGGGAGCTTGTGGGCGCCTAGCGGCACAAGTGCTTACGGATCTTCACGAGTCCGCTAGCAAGCTCGACAACTAGATGAGGCTCGACTTTCGCCCCTTAGACTTAATCTTTTAGCTTTCAATTTTCTCTCTTCTCTTCTGCTACTTCTGCTTCTACCACAGATGTGCTAAGTTTGGGCCGATTATATATTTATATATAGAGTCTCTCTCACTGACTTGATATTCAAGCCTCCAACTCCAAAGCGTCAAGGTGAGTTCTTCTGCTACTTCCTGTGAAATGCGTTGCTTGTTGTCGTTGATGTTGATGTTAATGTTGATGATGATGATGATGATGATGATGATGATGATGATGATGATGTTGATGTTGTTGTTGTTGTTGTTGTTATAGCGGCGAAGAGTTGAAGTTGCTGATGTTGTCGACTTGCTTAGTTGAAGCGCAATGATAATGACTTATTTACTGAACTCAATCCCCACTCATTCATCCAAACCCACGACTTGCTCATCGCGGTCCTCCTCCTCCACTCTACTCATTTCAGGCTTTCGAGTGGAAATTTTAACTGACTGCTGAGTTGCAGATGATCATGACGACAGCATAAGGAGTGGCAAGAACAACAACACGCCTGTGAGCTAACTAAAGGAGCTATAGCAAAATCTCAGCATTCATTCCTCAGGAGCCAGACTTACGGATCTTACTGCTACTTACTTAAGACGGGAAAAAGGAGACGACAACGACCATAAGGATGAAGCTGAAAACGAAGCCGCTACTTCCGTTACGCTATCTTTCACCAGGCGACTAAACTTTCTCTCTCTTCCGACTGCTAGCTTACAGTAGATTGGTCGCCTTTTTCATCTCACATTTGCTCACTAGTTTCGATTAGCTTCAACTATACTATCAGTAGCAGGCAACAAGAACTTAGTTGCCATCCAACACAAGTTCTAGTTGATATATTACATCACTCAACTCGATCCTTATCTTTAGCTGTTTTTCTCCTCCTCCACCTTCAAAATTTCCGACTCTCTACCTTATTTTTGCTGACGAAGAGATTGTCGGCTTCACTTAAATTTACTCGCTCGATTAGTGTCTTTTTCGGCTTTCTCAAGATGTTAGCTTATGTTGATGTCTCAAGTTTGTCCTCCTCCCCTTAGTTTCTCCAGTTTGACTTGTGGTTTCAGTTAGTTGACTGTCAAATTTCGAGCACCGGTGAGTTTTTTTTCTCAATAATTAAGTGTTACTAGGGAAAAGTGAAGTGGCGAACACTTAGACTGACACTAAAATGGCAACTGCTTCCCCTGATCACTATCATCAATTCACGCCTCTCCGGTGTGTTCGTCTCTCTACACCGTCTATCTTTCAAGTCGGCTAACTGCTAGTCATCAATACTCTCACCCTCTTGCCATCTTCGATTGCCTCAACTCTCTTGTCTTTAATCTGATAGACACTGCAAACCGGCCGGCAGAATTGTATCTGACGCGTATAATCAGCCACGAACACACGCACGCATATACATACAGACACACAACCCTAACCTAGCGTCGTTGCAACCACTACAACGCCGCTAGGTGCCCTTTCCGCAAGAGCAGCACGTTCCTCTACTTTCCCCCTTTTACTTGTCCCCCCCCCCCCCGACGGCGACCATATAACCACTACCATCACCACTAACCTTAGCTACCCCCAACCTCCCCCCACTCTCTCGAGGCGCCCTGTCAGGCTAAAGTGGGCGGGGGATGCATGGAGGCTAGGTGCAGGCGCATTGTAGCCCTTACACTGGAGCTGTATTCCCACCGTTGTTCTCGCCACGGCTTCTGTTGCAACTGCCACTCTCTCTCTCTCTCTCTCTCTAATCATAAGCGCCACTAGCTAGTGCGGTGGTGGCACTCGTACAAGCATCGCCTCAGGGCTAGGTAGCAAACAAAGGGAGAGAGGGAGCTAGTGGGTCGCGCTCTTTCCGAGAGAGGGAAGGGGAAAGTTTAGGCGAGGAAGTCTTTGGAAACGTCGTCGCAAATGTCACTCTCGCATCTAGTCAGACAACCGACCGGCCGGTCAGTGGGTTGCTCGGGCTGCACGACGAGCTACACGCATCCATTGGTCACTCGCAACGACCACTTTCGCGGCCGCCGTCGCCATTGCTGCTCACCACGAACACCTCCAGTTGCCAGATGCACCACCGCCGCCACCAAACCATTCGGCAGTTGCTCGTTTAGTGGATGGCCATCGGCCACCTGCCTTTTCAAATGGCCATCACTGGTGCCATCCTAAAACCTTGATCTCCGGCCGGCCTGTTGTAAAAATTACCTTATCAGATTACGTTATTATTTTATTATTAATCTTTATTTTTGCAGATAGCAGAGTGATCTATCTATTTCTCTTTCGTCGGTTTATATAGTGGCTTTCTCTTTTGTTCTTAGTGGTTTGCGTCTCCGCAAGAATTGTATTCTATATTTTAATCATAATCATTAGTGCAGAACTACAAGTTACTGATAATTGTAATACTGATATCCTAACAGGCCCACCGGCCGGCAAGTCGACGGATCGATTGATCGATTGCAGAACGCAAGGGACGAGCTAATGCACGACACTCGACAATTGGATCGGTCCTCTCGGTTGTCGTCTCGTGGCGTATCAGTGGCGAGTAATCTTTACCTCTCTTTGGATTGTGCTAATTTGTGCAAAATCCTTTCAGTTCTTTCTATGAGAGTTGGCACGTAACGAGCTGTTCCACCTGATAATAAATCGATCGAAATTGATTAACTTGCCTGCGGACACAAGCCGCCAGTCGCCGTGCATTTAGCCTAAAATTTTCTATTTCTTTTGGCTCTCCCAATTCAACTCTTTGTGGCACAATAGTCCATTTAGCCTACAGATGTCGCCCAATCGCCGGCCACAACGACCACCACTAGCCACTTCTGTCAACTCGCCGCTAAAGCCACTGGCTTACCTTCGTAAGCCGGACTCTCGGCAAAGTTGGCAAGTGCAACCAGAACTTCAACCCTTTAGTCTCTGAGCCGATTCCTACCAACAATTCCAACTACCAAAAGATCGACTCCTTCTTGGCACCTGGGAAAAATCAATATTTTTAGCCTCGACGATTGAAACTGTGTGGCCATTAAAATGACATGAGGAAGCAGTGGATTCTTGTTGTGTTGGCCAGTTGACTAGCAAGAGCTAGGGGGAAGTTGGTCAGCCTGGCTGCTGTCCAGTATTTCAATGTCGCTGTGCTGTGCATTGGGTAAATTGCGGTGCAGACTACACAGTAAGTCCATTAAGCAAATATAGTCGCTTTCAGCGCATAAGCTAGCTTAACAACTGTCGATGGCCATCGTCGTTCGCAAGACCGTTGGCAAAACTTACCTGGGACCACAGTCAGACAGAGTACTCTTAGGCCACTAACAGTAGGAAAGAAAATGTTCGATAGAAAGAAGCAAACCTACAGTTGCTTTGGATTGATTGAAACACATATCGACAATGTCATTGCCAGTCTCGGTCTGGCTTTATGTTTGCCATACCTCTACACTATTCTACTGTCCCTCTCCCTGTCCCTCTCCCTGTCCCTGTCCCGCTCTCTCTCTCTCTCTCTCTCTCTCTCTCTCTCTCTCTCT
>WNKI01000002.1:4882592-4918685 GCA_015350385.1 Aculops lycopersici
CGTACTACGTACGTCGTACGTCGTCGTCGTCGTCGTTACGTTCGTTCGTCTACTACTACTACTACTACTACTCTCTCCTCCTCCTCCTCCTCCTCCTCCTCCTCTCGTCTCTCTCTCTCTCTCTCTCTCTCTCTCTCTCTCTCTCTCTCTCTCTCTCTCCGCTTGATTGTCAAAACGCAACAATGTCAAAGCGTTAAATTTATTCCACTTAGGCTAGTTTCAGCCTACTGCTCGCTACTTATTAGCTTACCACCTGATAAGCGCCGACGACAGCTAATGTCTTGTCGACCAACTCCCCAGGTTGGCAATGAAATGGTGGCATACATAAACCAGTTGGCCAGTGAGGTAACACGTAGACACTCAACAAGTAGTCTGGCCAATATCAACAAAGGTAGTGGTCTGTGTTTGCTCAAACAAGTAAAACTCGTTGCCATCTCTTGTTGTACGAACCAAAAAACTTTTTCCCTCTGACACTAGAAATCTTGATGCTAAAAATTAACACAAATTTCAGATAGTTGGGCAAGATTTCTAAACAGTCAGTCGGACCGACAGAAAGGCAGACAGACATATAGTTACATGCACTAACAACACGGTGTGTCGTTTGCTGAGTTGGCTGGCCCTTCGTTTGACATAAGGCAGAAGGCGAATCATTATATATCCAACACGATGGCCACAACGATTTGATCGTGACCACCTGTTGGCTTTGCTCTAGCGTTGTAACTTGTTAGTGTGACTTTATTTATTGCAACTGAGTGATTTTTCCTCCCTATTGACTTGACACTAGACTAGTGGAAACTTGGTCAGTTAGCCAACCAGCTAACAGGTAGCATAGTCTACTAATAAGAGACAAGGGGAGAGTTGAGGAAGAACTCTGACAGCGACGGTTGAGATGAATGAAGAGGGAGATTTTATTTCTTAATCTTCGAGCACAAAGTGCATTCTTACTTCAGTTTCAAGAGCCTCTATCGAATAGACAAACAGACAGACAGGTAGACATATGAATGCTTAAACAGACAGATTGACAGCAACTATCAAAGAAGAAATAGTTTATCTAATCGAGCTTTTCATTTTGTCCAACTTTGAATTTGAAAATTCAGTTGTTAGTTCCTTTTTCCTGATAAAAACAACAGACATACTCTCTCTCTCCCTCTCTCTCCCCCTCACAACTAAATACAAACAAAATATAGAAGAAAGCTAAACTTATTCATATACCTTTTCAGAGATTCTCTAGATTTCAGGAAAAGGGAAGTGTTATTTGTCTAACTTGTCGCTGGAGTTTGGTTGACGTAATGAAGCACGTAGTGTAAAATCAAATCGTAACAATACTTGTACTCGGTCATATTCTCGATTAACTGAGGCCTATGGCGTCTAACTGTTTTAACCGCTTGGAAGACGTCAACCTCGCTATGCTGAACCACCTGTTCAATGGCCACATTTGCCGCGCAATAAACACCGGCTCGTGATTTTCCATTCAACGAAACAACACAAACCGGCCCATAGGTGGTGCGCTGCCTCCACCTCTCCACCATATTCATCAGCTCAACAAGGGCATTTGTTGAGGTTGGTACCCGGTGACCTTGGGGCCAACAGGTAATTTGGAATACCTGTGTTGTTTTGGCCTCCGATCTAACTCCCGCAATCACCTCAGTCAGTGAGACAATCTTCTTGTTGATTGTATAGATCCAAGATTTGATATTTGGATAGTGGGTGTAGGAGACCATTTCGGCCGAAAAAACGGGACCAAACTTTCTTCTAAGCTCCTTTTCAGAGGGCAAAAACGAGGGATACGTTGAGGATTCCAATGGATTTGCCAGAAGAATTACACTATTGCAATCGTGATCATAAACCAACGACCAAAAGTCGCTTATTGTCCGATGTAATGGCCATTCCGTCACAATATACTCCTTACTTCTCGTGTATCCATCGACAAAAACTGCATTTATAT
Organism: Aculops lycopersici; assembly: GCA_015350385.1. Lineage (NCBI taxonomy): Eukaryota > Metazoa > Arthropoda > Arachnida > Trombidiformes > Eriophyidae > Aculops > Aculops lycopersici. The sequence goes on from WNKI01000002.1 coordinate 4,884,538, forward strand.
AATCCGTGCTATCGTTTGTTTGGAATGATGTTAGATATGGACGAAAGTTGTCGGGTGGCACCGTGGAAACATCCCGATTCTTCTCCCTATTCTCGACACGATGGCCGCCTGCACAATCGCCAATGGAAAACTTTGACGTCATTCTGGTTATCTTCTCATATTCCCTTTGGTATTCGTTCTTCTTAGTTGTTGGATTCCTTCGTGACTTGTGCTTTAGTTGCTTGTGTAACTCTGCAACCGGAAACCAAGTTTTACCGCAAAACATTGCCTCCTCAATGGTGTCGTAGACAAACTTATACTGTTCTAAATTTTCAATTAAAAACTTTCTCGATTGCCTCATCTTTTTGGTGTAATTAAATACATCCAAAACATTGTCCTCCTCGGCCAACTCCAAGTTGGCATCAATACAAAGATAGGTTCCCGTGCGACCGCATCCATCGTTGCAGTGCACAACCGTTGGTCCCGTTTTGCCCGACTTGGACATCTCGTCCATGCAAATGCGCACGCGCCGCCGGAAGTGCAACAGCGAGCTTATGAATGGACAGGTGTGCGACGCCCAACTATTGTAGTGGAATTGATAAATGATCCGCTCGTTTGACCTGCTCGACGATGCTGCTGGCCTACCGCTTCCGGTTAGATCGTTCATCTCCTCGTCGCCCGTTAGCAAGCCATCGGGAGTTTGTGGCTCGAGGTCCAAGTCGGTGGAGTTGAGTTGGTTGTCGCTGATCAAATAATTATCATCTTTACCTCGATCGTCGTCGCCCTCGTCGTCGTCGTCAAGTAACTGCGACTCGCTTGGTACCATGAATTGCGTTCGTCTTGGTCTCGTGTTCTTCTCCCTAACTCGCCGCTTCTTTTTGACCGCCCGCCTCGTGGCCGAAGATCGATCCAGTCCCGCGCTGCTCGGCGTTCGCGGTGTAACAGGTGTCGCGGGTTCCGACAGGTTGTTGAGTGAGCCGCTGCTTCCGTCCAAAGCACTGCGACTCAAGTAGGAAAGTGGATGCAGCTGGTTTAGCGATCGGTCCGGCGTGAACACCTGTTGCTCTTGTTTTTTCTGCTGCTGCTGCTGGCTTGTGCTACTAATTTTGCGCGCCCTAGAAGGCGGCGGCTGACTCGAGCTGCGCGCCAGATTTTGCCTTGCCATTGAACTGCCGGCGCCACTGGCGGACAAATCCGCTGATAGCAGGCGCGAGCTCAAGTGATCAATGGTGGGATCGAGATTGTAACTTTGTCGGCCAAATCCATTGGAACCCATTGACAGACGAGCGGAGCTGTTCGAGCGCCTTTGTTGTCTGTTGTTTCTGCTACTTCCGCTTCTCCCGGCACTGCCTCTGCTATTTACAGATAAATACTTTGGCTCCCGAACGTTAGCCCGGCCGCTCAAGTCCAACTCGCTTGACTGTCTCCTGGGATTGAGTATCAATTCTTCAGAAGCGGATGTCTCATCGTCAGTGTAAGCTGAGTCGTCCTCTGTAAACTCAAAGTCGTTTTCGCTTGGTGAATCTCCATTGTGAAGTTGAATGTTGCTACTGCTGCTCCGTTTACCGGAAGTTGGAATCGCGTCGCCAGTAGTAGAATCGTTGTTATTGATGCCGCCGATATTAGTTCCCGCTTGACCTCCGTCTTGTTCCGGTTTCACCTGTTGATCCTTGCCTCTAAGTCGGCGTAACTTGATAGTTCTAATGACAAAATCAGCCAGTGGCTCTTCGAACAACAAAGTCACCTCCAAGTTTCCATACCTTTCCGGTTTGTTCAACTCCAATGGCCAATATTGATTGCACATAACGCGAATGAAATCAAATACCTTCGTTAGCATTACTATAACAAACGTTTTTTGCTCCCAAATCATGCGCCAAAAATCCTCAATAGTATTCTCGTTTGGTCCTTGAGCTGCAATGTAAGCATTTGGTTTTAGGCAAGAGTCAACGTGACTTGCGTTTATATAATCAGAGTCGGAGACATTTGGTAATGTTCTGAGTACCACTCGATTATAATCATAGGGAATACATTTTTTGTAATTGTTTTTAACCTGATTCGACTCTTGAGTTGCGTAACGACAAACGTAGGTTTCGTATCTGGAGGCGAATCGGTACTCAATATTAGCCAAAACTTTGTACTTTCTCATCAATTTAACGCGCTCCTCAAAATCCTTGATGCTCATTCGTTCGCGTGGCAGGAAAGATTGCAAATCTCGATCCAATGTTTTGAGCGAGACAAAGCCAGAGTTTAAGATGGACAATTGCAACTTTGCTATCGATTCATGCTTCTTAGTTAACTTTAACCTCGAAGCTAAACCAAAAATCCCTCGCCTCGACTCGCGACGAGACCGACGATTTGCTGCGCCCACCGACGAGGAGCTCGGCGATTTGCTACGCCGCTTGTTGCCGTCCTTACCTCGCGAGGTTAAACTCGACGATTTAGTTGTTATCTTTGCCCGACTCGAATAACTCTCACTTATAACACTACCATCAATCGAGGGCCGAGTTGCCTTCTCACCCTTTGTAAATTGCATCTCACTACTGTTCATTCCCTGCCTATCATCGAGCAATTCCTCCAAAGAAATGGAGTTTTTGCTTTCATTAGTATTTCTATTTGAATTTGACTCTTGCAAGTTAACTATATTTGAGCGCGACATTGAGCTCGATGAGTAGGGAATTGGCAGTTGAGATTCATAATAATCATCACCATACTCATCATCATCCTCGTCGTCGTCTTCAAAAGTTTGGTATCCCCTTTTGTTGCGACTCGACGATTGCGATAGTTGGCGCTGCTGCTGGCGTCTCGACAAACCTGGCCGACCATAATAATCACTATGAATTGAGCGCTCGCTAACCTGTTGCTGATGTAGTTGTTGTAGGTTGCTATTGTTATCGTTCGAAGTGATTGATATTAGTGGCGGCGCCGATAAATGAGGTCGCAGGATTGAGGAGGAGCCAGCGCTAGTTTGACTGTGATTTAGTTGGACCAGCTCCCCCGTTAACGGGTCCAATTCCATTGAAGATGACGATTTTGTGCTATCCAGTGAAGCCAACTTTCGCATACGATCCAGCTTGTTACGCTGTGCTTTTGGACTGGTCAATTTGGAAAGCCAGGTTATTTTGTTTGATAGTTGTTTTTGTTGGTGTTGCTGTTGCTGTTGCCCGCCCGTTGGATATGCATTACTTTGATTATTATTATTGATATCATTACTATTATTATCTTCAGCTCCCTCCACTGGGATTTGCAATTGTCGTGATAATAAACGTGGATGATAAGTCTCCAAGTCATTGGCGCCGTCGCTCTCGCGGAGCTCGAAGGGCGAGCGACTGCTGGTCTGTTGTTGATGTGACATTTGTACAGTTGAATTTTAACTTATTTTATAGTTATTTATTTGATAAAAGTTATGAGCTATTAGATTAGATTGAATTGAACGAACCCAAAAAGTAGCAGATGAATGAATTTATTTTGTTACATGAACGATAATGATAATAACAAAGCGCATAGAAGCTATGCACATAGCGACGTGTCGACATTAGCACCGCTGCACTTTTGCGAGGTAAAGTCGATTCCTTCAACTTAGGATGCGAAACAACGAACCAGCGGAGCTCACTAACCTTGCGCTAGGCCGATGAGGATCAAATTGTTGCCGCGTCTAATTTGTGGCAGGTCTCGAGGTGGCGCCACTCTAGTCTTAGCTCCACTTTTCTCTCCATCTTTCAGCTCAGAAACCAGAAGCGGGGCAAGCTTATGAACTCCAACAACAACCTCAGCAGCCAATAGACGAGTTCTTACTTGACTAAACTCTTTCGCTGCCTCCACCACAGCGGCGCCAAAGACAACCTGTTGCCTCCGCTTCGGCTGCCACTTCTTTCTTTGTTGTGACTCGGCAACCGCAAGCTACAAAACATTACATTACACCAGTCAGCAAGCCAGCAAGCCAGCAAGCCAACAAGCCAGCAAGCCAGCAGGCCAACCAACCAACCAATCAACCAACCAGCAAACTAGCAAGCTAAACTCAAATCAACCGAATAATAACGACTATCGCAACTAAAGCCACCACCCAATGGGTTCAAGTTCACGCGCCTCGGCACCACAAGCTCGCATATCTACCTGCCTACTTGCCCCTTTTTAGCAGCTCGTGGCCAAAAGGCTTCAAGAACCTGGCAAGCTTGCTCAACTCGCTCCTGCGCCCATAAAATAAAAGCCGTAAGAGATAGAGAGTGAGAGAAAGCTGCTAATGCACGAGCCCCACGCGCGTAGATTAGAGAGCCATGAACTTGAAATATATTTTCTCTCCCCGCCACTTCCACCACTAACTTCAAATTACCTTCCTGTCGAGCGTTTTGAATCTACACAAGGCGAAGCTGCAGCAGCAGTAACAAGTGGTGACGCGTACGGTGACGGCGGCGGCGCCAAGACGTCAAGCTAAAGCAACACCAAAGCCTGCCGACATTTCCGTAGCGCGTGGCGCGCATTTGACAAGCCAGAGGGGCAAGCTAGGAGCAAGCTTGGCAATACAACCACCGCTGTTGCCGTCGGTGTGTTGCAATATTAGTTGCGACTTTGAACGCTGTGTGTGTGTCGCGACTCGCAACAAGCACTTGATGCATTAATGGCTGCCTTAGTCTGCTCTAAAGTCGCGACTCGCTCTTAGTCGCGATCCAGAAACTACCGCCACTAACCAGTTTACGTTGCGCGAGTGCCCCAGACTAAAACCACCGCCGCCACCAATGGCAATTTTCCATCAGCTGCTGCAACGACAACAGAGCAAGAAAACTCCTCTGTTGTCTTGGTGGATTAGTAGTCTCCTTGGTTCTTATCTCAACTCTCGACAAGGAGCAATTGTTAGTTAGCTTTCTGCTGACAAGCAAACACGGCCCAAAATAGGACTGCTCACTTGCGAGGCTACCCCTCTCTCGTTCATTCATTCAATGTCTTCGATTTCGCTTTCTATTGCTGCTGCTGCTGCTCTTATGTCGTCAAGTCACTTTACATGGCTACAATTGCCTCGGATCTCTTTTCCAATGTCTGATGTGTCACGCGCTTGTTTAATAAACAAACCATTTAATCTTTGTTTTACCGCTTGAGTGCTTTAGTTTGGGCTCGAGACAAAATGATTGCAGTTTTAGATTTAATTTCGATATCTGTCGCTGAACCTTTCGCCAACTGGCACGAGTGGAATCCCTTTTTCTTGCCACAGAGCCTCGCTATCTACCCCTCATTTCTGCACAATCAACTGTAATTATTTGGTGTCAACTTTCCGCCCGATTCGAGGAGTGCGGCACCGTGGGGCGCCCACGAGGTAGCTCTCAAATTTTGGACAGTATCTGGGAAGCGGCTCGATTTTCCATGATTGAAAGAGATTTGAAAAGTTCCGCCGCTAGACGGTACCTCAAATGATAGTCAACAAGTGGGGGTCTAAACGTGGCGTCACGTGAGATTTTCAAAGGCAAAACACTCCAGAATGTCGCCAACGCGTGACAAGCGGACAAATGCAATCATAACATCAGCCACGAGAGGCGAGATTCGAACTTTTTAAGTGGCCCCACTTGTTGCTGCCAGTTACTCGGCTGAGCTTATTTCAAACAGAGCGGCAGAGGAAAACAACATAAGCAACAACAACAAGAACTGTGCCACTCACCAGTCACAGTTGGCGCCAAATTGGCTGCCAGATGTAAGTGAGCAAGCGAATGTGCAAAAAGTTGCGCGTGAACAAGTGGCAGTTGCAAAGCATCTTGAAATTGGAGAACTATCGCCGCCTAAGTGTCTAGCTCATCCCATGGGCTTCTCTCTCTCCTTGCCAATCGTTGCAAATTTACCATTAAATTTTAGCCCCACCAACTAGGCGACTCAAATATTGAGTTGGCAAAAGTCGCCAGAGTCAGCTGACTCGGCTGAAGATCAACTGATTGATAATGCAGCAGCAGAAACAAACATTCGAGATAACAGATTACAAAAACAATAACAACAACAGAAACACCAAAAGAAAAAACAAGCGGCCGACTTGATATGATTGGGTTGGTGCCACCAACTTATTGGCGCTTGAAGTTCTATGCAAGTTCTATTGCGTTGGAGGCCTGCAACAGAACCACTTGTTGCTCCAGATGCGCGCGAGCGCGCAACAGTGGTATTAGCTAGTGGAGCCGAGCAACAGTAGCAGCAGCGAACCATGATGACGCAGCGATGGCGCCAGCGACGATTGAACCGATAGATTGAGTTTAGTTTAATTGACTGGCCTAGCGACGAATTAATTGACTCGACGCATTCGCCGTCGTCGTCGTCGTCGTTGTCGTAGTCAAGTCAATCAAATTGTAGATTTTATGATGACTATAGCAGCAGCAGCAGCAGCAGTAGTGGTGGTAGTATTGGCAAAGGCGCTGGTATTGATGTCGGCTGATGGACACAGTTGATATGCCTTTCAAGTGGCAGTAAATCGTTTTACGCGCAACAAGTGGCCACCAATCCGGACGTGGAACTAGAAACCGTATGGGATCACTGGTTTGGGTTTTCGGTGTTGCAGTTGATGATTATAAGGATGATGATGATGATTCAATTGGTGCTGAATGTGCATTGTCCGCGGGACTTACTTGTCAGTTATTGTTGTTGTTAATACTATTATTATTAGTGATGATGATCTCAGTGGAAAGAGGAGAAATGAGAGCAGAAAAGTTGAATTGGAGACACTCACACAATTGATTTGTCGTCTTTATCGTTTGCGATTGTTGCGTTCAGTGTTGCTCGCTATAATATTGCTTTGACTGCCACTTGTTGCAGCGACAGCAGCTAAAGCTAGAGCTCGATTTCAGTGAGGCGCCGCACCAACTTTGGCGTCACTTAGGCGGCGACCAGAGTTTGGTAGTTGGAGCTGCACTGTCTCTCTCTCTCGCTTGTTCATCATCAATAGATTGCTCTTCTGCCTCTGGCCAACGAATTAAGTTTGCCGAGGCGCCAGGACCGAGTCAATTAGCTGCCACTTGGTCGATTCATATAGCGATCACATTTTGATAAATATATAAATATCCGCTCGCGGCTTGTCTGTCGCTTCCTGTCGTCCAGTTTGTTGGACTAACTTTCCTCTTTTGATTGTCCAGTTGGTCTATTGGTTGGCTAGTTGGCCGCCTCCGTCTACCAGATGGTTAGATAGTTGGGGACAGACGTTACAAGGCGGCCGGCAAAGTGACAGCGACGGTTAAAGTGAGCAAACGTGTTGATTGCAACAGCAAAGCCGGCATTGCAATTTAGTCCAGTGGTGTGTTTAGTGTAGTTTTGCGCGTCGGGTTCTCACAGGACTTCAGCTTGGCAATTTATTTGCCGCCGCTTGCCACTTGCAAGTCGCAACAAGCGAATTGCATCTGAGCACAAGAGAGTGAGTGAGTGAGTGATAGCACTAATAACAATGGTAGCCACAATATATATATAATATAGAAATCGTAATCATTCTTATCATCATTATTAATATTTGTAATATACTCGCACATACATTGAGTGTCGTGGTCGTCGGTGTCGTGAGCGTAGCTATTGGTGGTGGTTGCTACAGTGGCAAAAATAATCACAATTACAAGGGTCAGTTGGGCGGACGGCCAATATAAAGTGGACCGGCTAGTAAATATAAAGTTTCTATTGCTGCTAGTGCTACTGGTGGTATATTAGCAGAAACTTTTTTGCTCGATGAAACTTAAACTAAAGCTCCAACAGAAGTTGTGGCAGCAGAAGCAGCAAACTTGGCTACTTTATTGCCGCCAATCAATCATCGCGTTTCCCTTATTCCTATTCGCATTCGCGTTCGTCGTTGGCCCACAATGGCGCCGGCTAGCTAGCTGCTGTTCACTTTGCTCCCGATCGGGGGCTCAGCGCGGCCCAAATCATCAAGCGACCGGCCAAATGGATGGACACACAACTGAGCCAAGTTGAGTTGCCAAAAGTTTTGGTGGCAAATTTACGAGTTGCTCACTTGGGCCAGTCAAGCGGCGAGCTTATGTCAGAGGGGTTTTGTTGTTGTTGTTGTTTTCAAATTTGAACACACACACACACATGTCGTGGTCGTGGTCGTCGTCGGTGCGCCAGGCGAGGGCCAGGCGCAACACATTTGGCCCCTAAGAGAGGAGCCAATGACGGTGGCGGTGGCGAAATGAGCAACGGCAGAGGCGGAGTAATGTGTTCAACAGCGAGGTCCACGCGCAAACGGAAACGATAGAGAGCCGCGGCAAGTGGACAGTGGAAGCTACAGCAGCAGTGGTAGCACTAGAAAAGAGAAACTCGACTCGACTCGCTGTCATCTTCGGCCCGTGAGACTCCTCTCGGCCGCCGAGAGATAAGCAACTGGCCCCGCCGAGTTGCCTCAAGATGGCGACGGCACCCCCACTGTAAACAATATTCGAAATGACGTTTCTCCAAAACGTGGACTAGTCGAGCTAGTGACGGCCACGACCACGACGATTGTCACTTGCTCGGCCAGTTCCAGTTGCTCCATTAGATTAGATTCGATCCGATCCGATTCGATTCAATTCGAGAAGCGCAATCAGCAAGCGATTTGCACGGCCAGTCGGGGGGAGGAGAAAGAGTATATAAAGTAAATCGCCTTGTTATTGTGTGGGCAGAGGCAGGCAGGCTAGTTGGTTAGTTAGTCAAGTGTCTCAAGTTGGCCACTTGGATTGGTCCAGAGCAACGCGCGTTGCCCGCGATGGCCATTTAAAATCGAGCATCGCAAGGCCCGCAGTCGTCGCACGAGCGACGAGCCGGCAAATGGCAAATGCGAAATGGCAAACAGGCGAGGATGGAAATTTGTGCGACACAAAGACGAGCGGCACACATGTGTGCCTCTTAGAGCGGCTCTGCTGGGGCTCCCTTCGCCGTGTGTCGTCAGCGGCGGACAGTCGAGGAGCAGCCGCCAGGCTAATGAACTTTTACGCTCCAGCAACGGCGACGCTCGCCCATTTGCCCATTATACAGTGTGATTCTAAACCAAATGCACAAAACAGGCATGTTTTCGGGGTACACACCCCTCCGCACATGAACGACGCGTGATCTCTGTGGAAAAACTGGCCAGATAGCGCCAGCGGGATTGAGTGGAGAGGCTGGTCATCGTGGTGCAGACTCAGATAAATGGTGCAGAGACCGACACTCTCTTCCGTATTTCGAAAAAAAGTTGAGATCGCGGTATTGCATTGGGCCGTTGCAACACAGGAGGGTGTTTAAATTTAGCCCGAATCTGCACGCTAAGGGGAGAGAAAACTAGCGCGTTGCGGGAAAAAAGAGGGGAGAAAATTTAAATTTTGTTCAGAATCACACTGTACTAATGGTGTTGCAGGCGTCCAATCCGACACAAAAGCAGAGGAGCAACGGAGCCGAGCTGTGTGACATTCTGTCAGTGAGAGCGAGCGAAAGTCGCCGCTGCTTATCTGACAGTGTAAGGCAACAACTGTCAGTCTGTGGGCGGGTCGGTTTCGATCGGGCCCCTGAGGTTTGAGCGCAGCGGGCGTGGCGAGGCATGCACCTGTTGTGCCTGCCGACTGGAGGCGAGCGGATAGACGGCACGAGTGGGCGTGTTGAACTCAAACACCCGAACCAGTGACAAGTGCATCCCGTAAGACCTCGCACGCGTGTGAGCGAGCAAGAGGAACACGCTAATGCGGCCAATCGACTGTGTGAAGCTTCTCCTTCGTATTCGCCACTCTTTCTTCCGCCTTTTTTGTCCACGCTGCTGAAAATCGCATCCATTGCCGCCCCCTCCTTCCAAGCGAGCGAAAATGCGCCATTGTGGGCTCCCTGCTAACAACAACGGAATTCCCATCGAAGGCCCCACGCTAGAAGAGTGCTTAATTTTCCTCGAAATCCCACAACTCATTTAGACATTTGGTTGGTCGCCAACTTCTCATAAGACACACTCAGCGAGTGAGTGAGTGAGAGAGAGAGTAGATATCATCACTACTGTCAAGTCTTAATGTCTAACTCCCGAGATCTTGCCACCGCTGCCACTACTGCTCTTGCTGGTGCTCTTTTTCTTGCAAACGGGGCGCGCGAATTTGTGAGCTAATTTCATTCACTCGCCCGAGCGACGATTTGCTCGCCAGTGCGGCACCACCACTAGTACCATTATCAACCTTCTCTCTCTCTCTCTCTCTCACTACCAGGCGACAAGACAACAATGAAAGATTGTTGCCTCCTTTTGAGCGCCTAGCGAAGACAAACTAGCTTGCAGTTTGCTTCCCCTCGCTGCTCGCAATGATAATCAAGAGCCAGCCGAGCAGCAAGTAGCGCGCAAGGAGACAATTGGGCAAGATGGCTCATCAACAACAACAACAACAACAACCGCGCCAGTGGTAGGCACCAAGAAAGATGTCTCCTTAGTCTCGTAACATTTGTTTGTGATTTTTGTTTTGCGCATTTGTCTTTCGGCCGAAAACAACATCGCACATCTTTGACAAAGAATATATATATTGTCAAAGAATCAACCGACACAAAGTCACCTACTATTTGTCTCTATCCCTCCGACTCTAGGCCGCAGATTTTGTTTAAACTGCATACGAACTCCGTATTACGGAGCACTGGGATGAAAAACCCGACACGCCCCTCGCAAACCAATCGTCCAGCTCGAGTCACTGCGAAATCTTGTTGCTTTTTTGTTAAAGACACCCACTCGATTATTCTCATCAATCCCCTTGCTCAGTTGGTGTATGCTTGTCAATTGGGAGAGTTACGACTGCGATGCCTCCAAATTAAACGCTCGCGTTGCTACTGTCTGTCTGTCTGTTTGTTTGTTTGAGCGCGAACTTGTCGCCATCTTGGCCTTGCTAGGCAAATTTGAGACACTTTTTAACGTCACTCGAATATTGGAAAGTCAAACGTCACTTTGCACCACGCAACTGCAAGCAAACTGGGTGAGAGAATCACAAGGCGACAGCAGAATCGATACCCGCACCAAGAAAAAAAGAGAGAGAGAGAGACTTACTTCTCTGACTGCATATTATAGAGAAATAAAAGACTAACTGCCTATCGGTCTGTCTGTCTCTTTCTCTATTCTCTGTCTGCAAAGGCGTGCTAGTTGTTAGTCTGCAGGTTTGCGGGCTTCACGAGAGGAGCGGGCGAAACACCAGCGCGACAAAGACGCGACGACGTGCTCGCTGCTGAACCCAAGCAACGAAAATTAGACGCACGAACCTGTTGCTAGATTTTAGAAAAAGTAACAGACGTACACACAAACTCCAGAATGCTGGTCTCCTCTGGCTTTTTGGCATCAACTCAGCTTTGCGCCCCCCAGCTCAGGCCTATTTAACATCACTATCTGGCGCCTCATGTCTAGACGCTTGTTGCGCGCAGCACCAGCTCGCGCTGGCCCGTCTGTCTGTGCGTGCGGCAGAGAAGCCCACAACGTTTCGCTTGACTCGTCTGTCTGTTCGACTGTCTTTTGGTCTGTGTGAAAGTGTGTGGTTCGCTCGCATTTGCTGCAACGCTCATAAGAGCCGCGCAGCCATTTCCTAGCTTCGCCAGCGGCACAACTGGCCTACCGTCAACACAACACACATACAGACACACAAACACACGCACGCACACACAACAACACAAGCCAAGGCGACAAGCCAGCACACAACAACGCGCTTTGCGGAGTTAGCGTCGGACGCGCAGACAGCAGCCAGAGGAACCGATAGAGGCGGAGAGAGAAAAGAGAGGGACGCAGCAGCAGCAGCAACAGCAGCAGCAACAACAACAACAGCAACAGCAGCGATTGGCGAACGCAAGGGGAAAGTTGCGAGCAACAAGCGCGCGCGCTTGTCGAGCCGATGGAAGCTAGAATTCACTTGCACTTTAAAACCTACGGTCTCACCGTCAACTTCTTTCTTGCCTCTCTCTTCTGCTCTCTAACTTTCTCTCTCACTTCCCTACGGCAAATTTGCCCACTATTAGTCTATCTGTCTATCTAGACTAAACTACAAACGTCTCGCCAACTTCTACCACCTCAAATTCGACCACCACTAGCAGCGCTATCAGCAACCAGTACAACTTTGTCCGCCGTCGTTCATGGGGCTAATGTTCGTGCACGAGAACAGAGAGCAGTAACAACAACAGCAACAACCAATATATACTACGACTATTACCACCACAACCACCACTACTACTACCACTATTTACACAACTTATCTCTTTGTGCATTGCAATTTGTATGCGTGTATATGTGTCTTTGTTTGCGTTTGCCCTCATCATTTGCAATCAAAGCAACAGCAAAACACCAAGATTGTGTCAAAACTTACACACTAACAAGTAACTAGCATCTCAGCCGCCCAAATACCTCAACTCTCACTCAACTACCTAGACGAAGACATCGACCTCAACATTAGTCTCCTCGCCTATTGCTAGAAGTCACCTGTGGAATTGGTTAGTAGCCAACGAGCGGAAGTTGAAGTACCAAAGTAGAATCCGACACGACGATTGACAGCTGCAAGCAATTGATCGGAACGCACGAAATTTGTCAGTCAAAGTGCGACGCACGAACCCCATAACAACAACCGAGAGTAGACGTCGACGACCCCAAAACTAATCCTAATCCTCGCTCGTACCGCGGCCATAATCACAAAGAAGGATAGGGACTTCGTTGGTGAAACAAACCAAGTAGCGGTCGCACCATAGAACCAACCTGTCGTTTTGTTGACACTCCAAGTGTCATCAGTCGAGAAAAATCGCCATCGTATTCAAGTGGGAGCGCGTTTGCTTCTACCAACGTCAACCTGTGCACCTTCACCATTAGCGGAAACTATCACCTGTGGATAAGGAACGCGCGCCAACCAGAAGAAGGCTAGCTCATGTAGTCGTCTAGAAATCATCTAAGGCTCAACAAGTAGCTTCTCTTCTCTCTGTATTTCTCTCACTCTCATCTCCATCCATCACTAGTTACCAACTACCTCAGCCATTCAAGACGACGGCGACGACGACCTCATTTCTAAAACAAACATAATTATTTTTGTCATAAGCATAAGAAGTATATGCATAACTGTAGTGCACTAGATACGAACTACCTCAAAATTTGAATCAATAGCAACAACATCCACCACAAACGAGACGGCATCCACTAATATTGATCACAGATTAGAGGAGACGAAGCAACAATTGAGCAACACGGCGACGAAAACAACTAACACGAGCAAAATTACGGAACCAACTATTACAAAACTCAATAACAACATAACCTCGACAAAGGCTCACATCATGACGGCGGCCAGTGTCCGCAAAAGACGAGGCAACTTGCCCAAGGAGTCGGTTAGAATTTTGAAAACCTGGTTAGCTGAACATAAATATAACGCCTATCCGTCCGACAAGGAGAAAATTCTCCTATCCCAAGCTGCGAACCTAAGTGTTCTCCAGGTGTGCAATTGGTTTATAAATGCACGTAGAAGGATTCTACCTGATATGATTAGGAAGGAAGGAAACGACCCATTAATGTATACCATCACTAGGAAGCAAACTAATCAATCCTCGGGAGCTTCATCTAGTTCCAGTTCAGCGGCAATCGATGAGTCAATGAAGTTAACTAAACGCTGGTTGAAGCGACATCAAATGGAACAAATAGTTGGAAATACGAGTAGCGGTGACGATGATCATATCAGTCCAGACGATTATGAGGAGGACGAGGATTATGTTGGCCTCTATCTCCTAGCAACTGCCGCTTTGGAATATGAGACAAAATTTAGACAACCTGTGTGACTTATATAATTGATCAATAATCAAAAAAATCAATCAACCAATATATACGAACAACACTAGGCCTCATGGAATCATTACGATCAAGCAAGCAAGATTATAAGACAAATATAAATTTATATATATATATATATAAATATGTTCATCAAGAATGATTCGAATCCAACCAAAAAATTCAATATTCAACAAGTTAGTTTTCATGAGCATATGCACCTCATCTTCTATCATAAGATCATCAGCCTCATTGAAGTAATTATCAATAAATTTAGGAACAAATGCACAATAAACTACATAAAAATACATAAAATAGAAAATCTAACCTTTTGCATAGTGGTATATTCCGGAAGTAAATCTGTCTTCTCTTGTTGATAACTTGATTTCTGTCAAACCAGGAACCATTATGTCCGCTTGCATCCTTCAACAGCAGCAAGCGAGAGAGTTGCCACTGAACCAGAGATCACATTGGTTTTGAGAGCAAGCTATGACATTTATTCGTTGCCGACCAACTATATACAAAACGGAAGTGTATCACCTACGATTATTCCTAAGATCACGCTTTTCCTGGCCTCCTCCGTCTTGACTTGACTTCCTTCCATTCTGATTCGGCAGGGGTGCTACCCTTATTATGCTTGTTAGGAATATCACCAATTTGTTGCGGCGGTGGCAACTGCTTATTTTGCTGATGGTTGATGTTGTTTTGTCCATGAGTTGGTGCGTTATTGTTATTGTTCATGTTGTTATTGGCGCTAACATTGTTGCTGTGTAGGTGACGACTACCTACATTATTGATGGCGCTGCTACTATTGCTGCTGCCACTTGAGCCAGTTGATGAAGTTGCGGTTCCCGCGACCACCGAAGCGACGGATGGCCCGTTAGTTGATGCAATATTGTTGTTATTATTCGAATTAGTAGCAATGCTACTACTACTACTATTACTTCCACTAGTATTGTTCACGTTATTACTATTGTTACTAATATTATTGTTACGGTTGCTATTTTTGTTAGCATGATCATGATTGCTTAGATTGCTGTTGGCATTGGCATGAGCGCCGATAGGGCCGGTGACAGGCGCCACTGACGCTGGGATAGAGGACGCGGCTACAACAGGTGCCGGGCCAGCTACAACGGAAGCGGATGTAGGCTTATTGGTGAGAGCTGATGCATAGGTAAAAGATGACCTAGTAGTGTTATCATTAGTTGAATTGTTGCTGTTGATGCCGCTAGAGTTATCACTAGTATTGTTGATAGTATTATTGTTATTGGTGTTTGGTGAACTAGCGTCTAATCGAGTTTGCCCTGGCTGTGGTTGTTTTTGATTTTGTCGATGCAGTTGTTGATTATGGTGATGGTGGTGGTGATGGTGGTTGTGGTGATGATGTTGTTGTTGTGGCGCTTGTTGATTGTTGTGCAACTGAGGTTGGCTTTGCGAAGATGCTTCGGGCTCGACAATATTTTGGCCTTGAAAAGATGATGCAGTTGGGACTGAAGTCAACTGATTTTGGTGTGCTTGTTGATGTTGTAGCTCTTGGGGCTGCTGATGCTGCTGCTGTTTAGATATCCTCGATGCCTTACGATCGACGTGTTGTGGATGTAGTGATTGTTGTTGTTGATGCTGTGGTACTATGTTTGCTGCAGATGGCGTTTGATGTGGTTGTTGAAGTTGTTGCGGTTGTAGTTGGTGTAGCTGTTGCTGCAATAATTGTTGAGTTGTTGGTTGTGGCATCTGAGGCGCTTGTGGTGGTTGCTGTGTTGGGAACGTTGAAAGTGGCCATTTTAATGGATCCTTTCTTGGTCTAATTTTAATACCATCACAAATTTCAATAGTTTCTGATTCGTTCAGGGCACTTAGAACTGTTTCCATATCTTGAGTCAATTGGGCAACCCGATGAAATGAACAAATTTCGCTCAAAAGAACAAAGCCATCCCCATCCATCTTGCTCCTTAGGAAGACGTCCTTTATGAGGTTAACTTCACTAAAATAATATTCGATTTGCTTTCTAACCATTCCTTCTACTTGTCTCTTGTCTATCGGGTAAGGTGTAAAGAAAGGAGGCTGGGCCGGTGGGGCATAGAAGGCAGCAGTTGGTGGTGGCGCATAGGGTGGAGGGTAGATGCCTGGTGCGCTAGTTGCAGTGGCCGCGTAATCCATGGTAGGATAATAGGCAGGCCCCTGTGGATGGTTGTTATATTGAGAGGCAACGGCCCGATAATTGTTTCTATTGGTCTTCCGACCTTGAGGTTTCATTTCCATGAAATATGAAGATCTAACAGTGTGTGGATGAGAGAAAAGAATTCGGGTATATGCCGCTGGCTAGCTGGCTGATTGATATACTTTTGGTTTTACTTCTAGTATCGGTTATAGTTGTAATGATGATGCAAATAATAAGCAGGGCGACGCGAATGAGCTATGACGATGATGATGACGACGGTTACGACGACTCTGATGATAAAGATGATAATGTTGACTAATACAACAACGACAATGTCGACAACGCAATGCTAGTGAGGATGGTTGTAGTTTTTTTGGTTATAATTGTTGGTTGTATTGATGATAATGATATTGAAATTGGTGTTTATAATATGTATATCAGTTATGTATGTATGTATGTAGATATATATATTTATATATAAATGATGTATTTTTGTGTATGTTATATGTTGTTGTATAGAGAAGTTGGAGGAGCTTACTTTTTCCAAGGTAGTTGGTGTGGTCGGTGCGGTTTGCTATAGATGTATGATGATAAATGGTTATGTCTATCGTTGTTTCGTTCAATAATAATAATAATGATAATAATAATAGTTTGCTATTAGTTGGTAATAGGTAATATTGAAGGTAATAATGAGGATAACAAGATATTGATTGTTGCAATTATTACTCTGTTCTGGTAGCAGTACAATGCAAGAAAAAATTGTTCTAATATAAATTGAGGATAATAATAACATACAGACACACACACACCAACACACACATACACACCAACACACTCACACTCGGAAAGAAACTCGCACACTAGCAGTATTGGCACACACACACAGGCAGACAGTCAAACACACAAGCGAATGGAAGTGGAAGAGAGTAGCAAAAGCAAACAGCAACTCGCATAGAGAGTGTGTGTAGAAGTGTGCTCTCTAGTGCTAAAGTGTGCAGGCCAATAGGAAGAAAGCGAGCGATAGCGAGAGTGGATTTATCAATGCGTTATCCGTTTTCCAGCTTTGTACAAAAGCACACCGTGTGTGAGTTAAACCAATGCAAGCGACTTGGAGCGAGCAAGGGAATGTGTGCGAGTGTTTGTGTAGCCTGAAGGACAGCGCTGCCGCTGGTGTTTGTTTGAGCCTACAAATGCGCCTGTGTGTAGACGGCACCGCAGAGAGTGTGTTGGTGCTCTCGCAATGCCGTCGTCGTTGCCATCGCTGGTGCTGTCGCTGATACAATCTCCATTGCAATCGCAAGTTGTCTATCCTTCTGCTGTCGCTAGAATCAGCAGCAGCGTTTGCGGCAGGCCAGCCTGTCCGGCCAACGAACACATTGCGATGCGAGCGCAGCCGCTTAAAGCAGAGTTTGCGATTGGAATCGCAGGCGACACATTGCAATGTGTGTGCGCTCGCGCACACTTGTGTACCCTCAAGCCGACGAACC
Organism: Aculops lycopersici; assembly: GCA_015350385.1. Lineage (NCBI taxonomy): Eukaryota > Metazoa > Arthropoda > Arachnida > Trombidiformes > Eriophyidae > Aculops > Aculops lycopersici. The sequence goes on from WNKI01000002.1 coordinate 4,901,843, forward strand.
AAGAGGGAAAAGTTACACAAGCGCTCACTCTGGCCAGCAGCATGCGTTGGCGACGACGACGATGAGAGAGAGAGAGAGAGAGGGAGAGTCGGAGGGGAGATTTGCAGGCGGTGCACACACACACATTGCGCCCATTAGGCTTGTTGTTGTGTGTTACGAATCTCAGACAGTGCGTCTCTCTTGCCAGAGAATCGTTCGCCTATTCGCTGCTTGCACTCTGAGTGTGCTCCTGTTGCCCGAGAATGCGTTGCTCCCGCTTGCTTTCTTCCTCTCGCTCCTATAGGTCGCTCACACTGACGCAGTTAGGGATGGGAGCTGGACTGTAAAATCCAGTTCGCAGTCCGGGACTGGATTTCCCAGCTCGCAGTTCTGCCAGTTCCCAGTTCAGCTCGGACTGCGAGCTGGGAAGTTGCAGTCCGCAGTCCGGACTGGATTTTGGAGTGCCAGTCCGCTCAGTCGCGACTGGCAAATTCAATACTCTCCCGACACCCTAAGAGGGCGTGGTTCATTTTGAACCCGAACTCGATGCTACGCTTGATATACAATAAATTGAGATGAAGTTAACACAGATTCAGTTATAATAGAGGTTAACTTCAGTTAACTTCGTCTCTAGTTTATTCTAGTAGACTTCACAGCTGCCCCAGGTTAACTCGAGTTAACTTGGTTTCCTTTTGCATTTAGATGCTGTTCATTTTTCGCCCCCACCCTCCCCTCCCCCGCCACGCCGCCCCACCACCCCCGCCACCGCACACCATAGAGGGCGCAAAGCGCCCCCGCCTTCGGCGGGCGAAGCTCTACTGGCGGCGTTGATCAAGATGCTGATGGTTAACTTGGATCCACACTTCCTTCACCTATCTAGCGTTGAAGCCTACTCGAGATTGAGAACCGCTAACCAAGACTTGAACAGAACGATGTTCTCGACCATCTCATCTGAGAGTCTGTTTCTCTGTCGCGTGTCTACATCACCGGCGATTGAAAACACTCTTTCAGAAGCGACACTAGTAGACTGAATCGGCAATAATCGGCGAGCCAGGTAAGCTAACTTCGGATAAGAGTTGCTGTTCAATTTCCACCAGTTGACTATATCCGTGGAGCTCTTCTCTCGACGTCTGCTGAGATAACTGTTAACTTCATCAATAGGCTCCTCGTCATCAGTGTCATCACAAAATGCAGTATCGGTTTCAGTTCTGGGCGTCGTCAGGTCGGGGATCTTATCCATAAGTTCTTTCAATTTATCGCTTACAATTCTAGTCATCTCGTCGCTGAGGTTCTTAGTCTTGTACCTTGGATCGAGGAAATAGGCGAGGTTAACAACTGGGTTATATATTTCTGTCTCGTAAGCTGTCAGTTTCTCTCTCAATGATCTTGCTGCGTCTTGAATGTCGACGTTGATGTTAACTTCGGATCTTGCACAGTGATCGATTAGCTTTGGTATGATAGATGAGACAACAGAGATGGTCACCTTGGAGGTAGAGCAAAATCGCTTAGTAGCTTCAAAGAATGGACGTAAGAATTCCATTATGCATTTCACGTCTTCCCAGTCGATTCGCTCGAGAGTTTCAAGTCCTTTTGTGGTTTGCATCATTATATCGATGGCTTTCTCAAGTTTTACAGCGCGCTCGATCAAAATGAACGCGCTATTCCATCGGTGATCGACATCCTCGGCTAATTCAAGTGGACTGCTCGAGTTTTGATTGTTAGCTTCGATTAATTCTGATTGGACAGTTATAAACTTTTCTTTCCTCTTTCTGGATGAACGAATAGCTAGTACGACTTCTCTAACAGGTGTAACAATCGGAGTTAACTTGGTTAACGCAACACGAAGTCCCAGATCTATAATGTGCGCAATACATTTGTAGTGAACCATGTCCAAGTTGAGGTCTTTCATCTTATTATCCATGAGTCGGATCGCCGCAACGTTATTAGATGCATTGTCAGTTGTTATAGATATCACTTTGCCATCAAGAGAGTTAGCTTCGATCGTTTTCTTGATATATTTCTTGATTGTCTCAGCGTCATGTGGATAGCTCATCTGTTTGAACTGTAGAATCAATTCTTCTAACTCCCAATCAGGACTAATGTAATGAGCCGTTAGGCAACCGAATCCACGCGAACCTTTCCTAGCTGACCAAAGGTCAAAAGTCAAGGCGACACTATCAACATTTGATAGTAGATCAGCTATCTCGTTCTTTAACTTCGATCTACTACGCAACAGTATCTCTGATATTGTTTTGCGCCCAACGAGTGGTCGGTTTGGATTCATTGAATCCATTAGCTGCCTAAAGCTCGACTTTTCGACCACCGAGAAGTCCAAATGTAGATCAATGATCGCTTTGACAAGGCGATTAATATGTAACGAATCGTGGAATAGGAATCTGGTTCGGCTACGACCTATACTCTTGGAGTGGCTCCGTTGCCAGTGTCTTTTAAAGACGATAGTGCTGCTTGTTGCTGCGTACTTCTTCTCACATCCAGGCGCTTGACAGACCCTCCAATATCTAGCATCCATCATAACTTTGGTGAAATGTTCATTAATCCAGCCTCTCGAAACCGACTGTGATTCGCTGGTACTATCATTGAGCAATTGACCGGATGAGTTGCTGGTATTATGTGTAGTTGGTTGAGAAATGAATGAATCTTGACTATCGAATAGAGGATTAGATACTGAGTTTGCCTGTGTGATGAAACTTGTTGAGCTTTCTGTTGACATTTTGATCAGATAATATATAAGGTCTATGATGCAACGAATATTATGACTAACGGCGCCAAAAGCACGTGGCTTCAATGCACCTCAAGTTAACCTTAGCTAGTGAGCTTCGATTGATGCCGAAGTTAACATGTTCAACTTGCAGAGGCGCGTTAACTTGGATGACTTTGCTGCGCTGGTGACACAATAGGCTCAAGTTAACAAGCGACACGCCGTCCAGCAATTTGAGCTGCTGGTGCACGAAAGACGACAAAGTTAACTGGCCAGCACGCCTTTGGCTGCAAATGTCAGTATCCAAGTTAATTTGTGTTAGATAATCGACCGAGCGTATCAAGTTAACTCAACCAAGACCAAAGCTTCAAGATGATTATTGTATTATCAACAACTGGCCGAGGCCCACATACACTATATACTTGCACCGATGGAGTTAACACATTCCAGGTTAAGAGAGCTGATCTACCTGAGGAGACTTTCAAGCAATGGCGTCTTGATCAAGCTTCAAGATGCATGCGGATCAAGAGAGAAAAAGACGAGTCATCCGGCAAGGAGCTCAAGCCTCTACCAAAACTGGAAATGACCACTTGTGTTGATGCAAGTGTGCAAACAGAAGATGCTTTAATCGAGAAGGATGCAGAGAAGAGAGAACTAGTCGAGACTGACGAACAGCAGGCAAGTGGTCGACCAACAACCTCGAGAGCTCAAAACCTTCTTCTCTGTAAGATTTGTAGTGACAAAGAGGTTGCCGTGATGGTGATTCCATGTTGTCATCTAGTTTTCTGCAAGAAATGCTTGATGACAGAGTTAACTCAGAGATCCACCTGTCCAATATGCAGAACCACGATAAACGATCACTTTGAAGTTGTTATGATAGAATAAATCTATTTGTTTACTTCGACTCTTTAGCCTTCTCTTCCTTTTCTATCTCAGAACAAAACTGACAGTAACCAGCTTCCAATCTCGATGGGTGGTGCCAAGACTTGCACAATTCACATCTTACCAGACCACGCTTCTCTCCATCATACCCTTCAACGGGTAGTTTACCACAAAGCTTACCTATGGGCCGATCCGGCTCCTGGTATAATTCGTACTCGATATCTATGCGCCTCTGGCGGCGACGAGCTTCGATTCCTCCCTCTAATTCTGCAAGATGCTCGTCCATTGTGAGGGCCCTGTTGCCTTCCTCTTCGGTTGCATATCTACTAGATAGTATTTCAACCTGTCGCTCTGCATCCTGGTGAAATCTTTCATTCAGATCTCGTGGATCATCGAGGCTTCTTCGTGGAACTTCTTGCCCCCAACTCGATTCAAATGGTGGACGATATGGTCTCAATGCACCGGAACTGTTGTGGTGTGTGGTACGTTGATTTCTCTCCATTCTTCTAGCTTGATTAGATCTAGTGTGCCTTCTTGGATTAGGCATCTTGGCAAACTTGGAATGTTAACTTGAGCAAGTAGATTCGTGATGTAAACAAGATGGAAAAACGTGTTCAGGCGCGCAGAATTTTACAGCTGCTGGTTCGCATCATTCATTTGTAGTTAACCCGAAGTTAACAGATGCAATATTTACATAAGCGACGCCGCCAGTAGAGCTTCGCCCGCCGAAGGCGGGGGCGCTTTGCGCCCTCTATGGTGTGCGGTGGCGGGGGTGGTGGGGCGGCGTGGCGGGGGTGGGGGGTAGGGAGAGCGAATCGTTAGGTCTGATTGATGGTAAGACTCTACAGGTTAACCTCGGTTAACTCCGAATCGGTTAACTTCGGCTCAATCTTCGGTTAGCTCAATGCTCTACCAAACCGCTGTTAACTTCAAGATAAATGCATTCACTTTCTGTTGAATGCCATGTTAACTTTGACTTGCCTCGGTACACACTATTTGCTGTTACAGTCTATAAGAGGGGCGTGCCGGGAAGAGCGGGCTGATTTGCCGAAACAGCACAGTCCAGCTCGACTGTGTGCTGCCAGTCCTCGTTGCGGACTGAAAAAGACGGACTGCACGGACTGGGTGAGACCCCCAAACGGACTGCAGCTTTTTTCCCCCGGACTGGCAGCTCCGACTTAATTTTTCCCCCATCCAGTCCGCAGCTCCCATCCCTAGACGCAGTGGCAATGGCGAGACGACGAAGAGGACGACATCGGCTGGGCCCAGTTCCAATGAGAGAGTGCCAAATATCATTGCCGGTTCGTTTGGCTGCGCGTCTGTGCTCTTTAACATGCAAACCCGGTTGCCCGCTCGTCTGTCCGATCGTCACAACTCCACGACGGTTGCTCGGTCGGTCGCTCGACTAGCCAGCTGATGAGAACGCAACTTGTGTGCCGCTGCTGCTGCCGCCGCCGTCGCGCTCACCGGCCCCCCAGTTTGCCAGTTCGTCGGCGACGCTCTCCCCGCTCGCTCGCTGCGCCGGTCTCCGCGCGCCTCAGCCAGCCCGACAGCGTGGCGTCCGTCTGCCAGAAACTCCAACTGCAGCGTCGTCTGCCCTCCTTGTCTTCCCTCGTTGCTGGTGCTGTTTCTGCCCAATCGCTAGCTGCAAGCCGGCGTCCGGCCAACAGCAAAGCACCATCGCAATCAACAGCAGCAACAACAACAACCGGCCGGGGTTGTCTCTGGCGTTTGCTGCCAGAACGCGCACATTGCCGCGGTGCTCGTTGCCATCGTCCTCCTGTGTTCGTCTTGATCATCCTTCATGCCGGCTGGCCGACCGCGGCGCGCTGCAAAAACTTTCGCCACATTTGCGAGAGCTTGCGGGCAGTGCAACAGTCTGCAGGCAGAGATGGGGGCGAGGCGAGTGCGCCGGCGACGATGTGGATGTCAGCTCCTCGTTTGGCTCTCATCCTCTGCACGGAATCGCTCGGCTCGGTGCTTTTTTCGGCTTGTGGGAGTTTCATCTCCTAACCAACTGCGACGACCGAGTTTGCTTGCTTGTCTGCCTGCCTGCCCGCCCGCCTGCTTGCCGGCCGACCAGTTGTTGTTTTAGTTCCATGCAGTTGTTGCCGATTTGCAACAAAAACACCAAGATGACACGAGTTGTTGTTGTCGTTGTCGTTGTCGTTGTCGTTGTCGTTGTCGTTGTCGTTGTCGTTGTTTCAAGTGTTGTTTTAGAAGATAAAACTAGTTGCAGTGAGAGGCAATGCAACAACTTGCAAAAAGTTCACTAGCCAGCTGCCGGCAACGACAAACAGTTCGCTCGTGCTGACCAACATCCAACAGGAACTTTAACTGAGGCAAGAGTTTCTGGGATTTGGTGCACCTGTTCCCAAAATCGATTCTCGTGCACCCTTTTCCCCAGGTTGCTGCGCGATTCAACCCGCGCGAATTGGCCACATATGAGCTGCGCGCAAAATTGGGGGCCGCAACAACCATGTTTCTAATGGTTTTTTAGCTGGTCAAAAGGGGGCCGCAGAGTTGAGCGCAGCAACAACAACGGGCGGTGCCGCCGACTGCCAGCGGCAGCAGCAAACTTGCAATGAAACGAGCCGAGCGAAAAGCGAGGGAACAACGGCGAGTTGCTCGCCGTAGGCGGCCAATCTGCTGAGGACGAGGAACGGAGAAAAAGCGTGCTAACAGCTCACGTTGCTCTCTCGAAACTCTCGAGTTTTCCATGATAACCACCAGCACCGCTGCCTATTCTTTGGCTGCTACTTTTTCTCCCGCTGCCATCCAAGCCTTCGCAATAGCAACGACACCGTCGCCGCCGGCCAGGAACGAGAGTAGAAACAACGCGCCTTCTATCTGACACCACGCGTATCACAAATTTTTCCTCAACCTTAGCTATCCAAGGATCCTATTTTCCCTCGTGGACCCCGAAAAACTTCGAGTATTAAAATTTCCATCTTTCGCTCTGGCCCAAGACCAGATCTTGCCGTCACACCTGACACCTATCTAAGGGACTTTATTTTATATTATCAGTCAGTCTTGTTTTCGAGACCAGACCAACAACATTGTCATTATTATTACCAATCCTTAAGGAGTCAACAGTAACACCAACCAGTAAAAACGAATCCAACCACATGGCGACCCCAACAACCAAACCGCCCCTCGTCCTCTGGGCCCAAAGAGCCGACAAGCTTTTCCTCACATTAGAAATTGAAGATTGTAAAGAGCCAACTATTAAATTAGAGAAAGACAAGCTATACTTTAAGGGCAAATCTGATTCCATCAGCCGAGAGGCCGATCATACTGAGCACGAAGTCACCATCCAATTCTTTAAGCCTATCAATGTTGACGAATCAAAACATTCTGTTAAGGCGCGAGGAATTGAGTTTGTTGTGATTAAGGAGGAGGAGAGTTGGTGGCCAAGACTATTAAAGGATTCCACAAAACAACACTGGCTCAAGATCGATTTTCCGAAATGGAAGGACGAGGATGACACTGATGATGAGGCAGCGGCCGGCATGCCCGGAATGGGAGGTATGGGTGGCATGGATGGCCAACCGGACTTCAGTCAGTTTATGCAACAATTTGGAAACATGTCTGGTGGCGCCGGCGACATGGGTGCTTTCGGAGGCGAGGGCTCGGATGAGGAGGAAGAGGAGGACGAGGAAGAGGGCGAGCCACCCAAGTTGGCGGACAGTTAGACTGTGTCCAATTTATAATTATCTCGAACGTTGAACACTTGATGATTTCGACCTATCCGCGAGCAGTTCATAAACAACAATCATGAGTACTACATTATCTGATGATGCAAATAATGGCACTCGATTGAGGTTGAAACTTATGCATCATTTGTGAGTAACTCAGTTGAGGAAGAGAGAAAGACAAAACTGTCGCTTATTACATGAGAGATGAGATCTATCAAGACTTATGCTCGACAATATATCTAATAAGTATAAGGTTTATATGCGAGCGCAAATAAACTGATAAATATCAATTGATGTTTAGTTCAGCTGAGATTGATCAGTTAGTATTATAGTAATAGCAACAAATTCCGTTGGAGTAGTTCATACCTGACTGAAACACAACACCAGGTCTCATTATCATTACTTTAGTATACGCTAGGATCCAAGCCACTTTGTTTTGATCGTGCTTACGCCATCATATATCTCTGCGCACACTCGCCACTAAGCGCATTAGATCTCTCGCTGAAGCTCTAACCCCGCCACTGGACTACTATGGGCCTCGCTTTAGTGGGGAGGATGTTGACTAGCTCTAGTTTCACTTCATAAAGTTTGTTATGAAACTTGGAAACGCCGACTTGCCATCCCATAATATTGTTTGAGAAACTTACATAATTATACACACAAAGAGAAATTTGCCATCTTAATCTTTGACTGTTTCTATTGGTATATCTAGCATGTAACAGGCCAAACTTGCAATTTGGATAGATATAAAACTTCAATCACGACACCCGCTCATTGGTTCCCTCAAACATAGTATTCAATTTTCAACGACATCATACTTGCACAAGGATTGAAGGTCAATGTCACATCGTTACATTGCAGCATCGAGAGAAGGAAGGATATTATGCATCAGATGAGTTGTAACAATTTTCAAGTGAATCCATTTTAAGTCTATCGAACTCACCTGTGAACGGCCGTTCTTGTTGCAATGACGCAGATACCACTAAGCTTCTGAGGGGAATAAGAAACTCACCTGCGAGCAACACAAGTTAGTTCGAGAATAAGATAGGACGAGAACATAAAAGCAGCAACAAACTGACGGACACATCAGCGGCCGGAGAGAGAAGAGACAGAACCGGTTTTCTTTGCAGGACTTTCGCGACTACTTCTTGAGTCTCGCTCAAGAAAGGACTTCCATCTTGAGGTTTGCTACTTCGGCTAGGGGTATCTCTCTCGCCTATTCGTTCAACGCTGCTGTGATATTGCACAAATGTGATACAATTAGCATTCTTGTGTGTGAGTAGACGAAAAGACTCAAGCCACCAATAGAAACCGTCTGACTTGCTGATATAAGAAGTCTAAGCGACAACCATTACCTGGAGATCTCTTCGACTGCAAGTTCCAGTTAGATGCAAACAGAGGAAGCCACCGATACAGGTAACCGCAATATTCACAGTCACCATTAGTGTAGTAAATAGACTTCATTGAGGTAGAGACTCACCTGTGTGAGTCGATCGGCGCATAACAAGTTGCTAACTCGGGATAGCTTGCCAAGTCGGGAGCATCTTGGAAGGCTAGCAGAGTCAACTTACCAAATAATAAGGCAAGATTCAAGTCCTCCAATAACGCAACTACCGAGTTTTCTTCTTAGTGACAGTTTTAACCACAGTATCATCTTCAAATCCAATAGGCGTCGTTGTAGAGAATACAACTTTTCAAGCAAACAACTACGAATCTTGTCAACTAACCACCGTCGCCGTCTCGAATGATCAAAATCTCACCCACTTATATATTAACGAAGCAAATCCCTGTCATCCATCAAGTAAATATAGTATTCAAATCAATCACAAGCGCCAAAATAGAATCTAAGTTGGTTTGTTGTTAGCCTCGATTCCAAAATTGCCAAATCAGCCCGTTCAATCCAACAAAAACGATAATAACAACAATGCCAACAAACGGTATGAGCAACGGAAACTCGAGGCACAATGGCGATGTTTTCATTACCTCAGCTGTCAGAACACCAATCGGCTCCATGAATGGAAGTCTTGCCTCGTTCAAGGCCACAGACTTGGCCTCGGTTGCTATCAGAGAGGCGATGAAAAAGATCAACTTGGCACCTGAGCATGTGGAAAAGGTAACCGTCGGTCAAGCGGTACAAGCTGGCAGTGGTCAAGCACCAGCTAAGCAGGCTCTAATGGGGGCTGGCCTTCCATCAAACTGTCGAGACTGTTTGGTTAATGAAGTTTGTGCCTCGGGAATGCAAGCGATCATAATGAGTACTATCCAGATTAAGTATCTTGGCGCCAATTGCTTGATTGCGGCTGGAATGGAAAGTATGTCCAATGCTCCTTATTATTCCCCCCGTCTAACTCCAATATATGGCGGTTTCACAGCTGAGGATGCCTTGTTAAAGGATGGACTCACTGACACCTTCAACAAATGTCATATGGGCGATTGTGCCGAACATACAGCCAAGAAATACAATATCAGCCGTGAGGATCAAGATAATTACGCAATAGAAAGTTACAAACGCGCAAAGGATGCCGCCGAGAATGGACTACTGGCAAAAGAGATTTGTCCGGTTGAAATTCCAGGTCGCCGAAATAAGCCTTCAGTATTGGTAAGCGAAGATGAGGAGTTCAAGAAGTTGGATCTAAATAAGGTAGCAACTTTGAGCCCATGTTTCAACAGAACATCCGGCACCATCACCGCCGCGAATGCTAGCTCGCTAAGTGACGGTGCCGCCGCTTGTGTCTTAATGTCCGCCGAGGCCTTGGCTAAACACAATGTCCAGCCTCTCGCCAAGATAATCTCGTTTGGCGAGGGAGCCTGCGACCCTATTGACTTCGCCACCTCGCCCATAGATGCAGTTCAGGATGCACTCAAGCGAGCTAATATAACCAAGGATGACATTGCCTTATGGGAAGTAAACGAGGCATTTAGTGTTGTCGCTTTGGCCTTCATGAAAGAGTTGGGCTTGGATCACTCGAAGGTCAATGTAAACGGAGGTGGAGTTAGTATTGGCCATCCATTAGGAATGTCTGGCACTAGGATAGTCAATGTTTTAGCTCATCAATTGAAGTCTGGCGAGTATGGTTGCGCTGCTATTTGCCGTGGAGGCGGTGGTTCGGCGGCTATTATAATTCAGAAACTTTGACCTTGAAATCCAAAATAAATCTGACAGCACTAGGCATGCTCCATGGATCGTTAGCATATACATGTATGAGATAGAAGATCACCTATTCTAGCATATCGGTGACTATAGCATGACAGCATATAGATATTGTTTACCCCAATTATTTAATCTACTTAAATATAGCGATAGACCAGCAATGAGGACTTGATAACAATATATTTTAAAGATCATTGGATTAAGGCAACAAATTCAAATCAATTTTTTTGTCACGGCTCAAGTAATAAATATCGATGAATCATGTGTACACTCACACATTCAAGATGATTAACTATCATCATTCAATGTCAATTTTTAATGCTCTCTAACCGGTTCATCCGTTTTATTTAATCCTGTTTCAATTGCGTCTAGCACATCCATGAAAAATTCCAAAGGCACCTGAACTAACAGGATAAAGTCTTGTGATAGCATTCCTATTGGTGACAACGAGCTTGCTATTTCCAGCAGCTCGTTCAGCTCGCCAAAGAATGGGAGCGAGCCTATTGTGCCGATCATGGGAATTTCAATACTCGAGATGCCACCTGTTGTACCTTGACCATCGCCCTTCTCTTCCGCTAGGTGTGCTTGATCCTTGTGAAATTGGTCGAGATCAACCTCCGAAGGCCGAGACTTAACTGTTAAATCAGATTCTAACTCAACTTCCTTGGTTGGTGCGCATTGGACTATGGAGACGATCTGGATTGCTAGGCAAGCATATAGAAAACTTTTTGCTGAAATTTGATGCATATCGACGGTGGAATTGAGTCGACACAGTTCTTATGCGATTGCAGTTAGTCAACAATGGTTTGGAGTGAACTGAAACAACCAAGAAATGAACGTGATGTTTATATAGCATTCGGTCAAACAAAAGTTTAATCGATCATAAAGTTGACATTTCCGCTAGCATCTCAAAAACAAGTGAAAATTCATAAGCTAATCCAAGAGTTGATCCATTTTCACGGCCGCAAAGCCAGTGCGAAAACTTTCCAAACAGATGCTATTAGTCAGTTTCTAAGTTCATGTTCACTTTTCATTAATCCAAAGTCGACGTCACTCAATGTCATACGAAATTGACAAACTATCTTTCGACCTAGATAGATTTGCCAAGACGATAAAATCATGGAGTAAATTTTGAATATTGCGCCATTCGCAGCAGCCAATAAGCGGCCGCCTCGAGTATCATACGATCGGTATGGAAAACTAGTGTTGTTACTGCTGCAAAGCCAACTCAAGTCGCTGTCATTCACCTGTGCAAAATTTTATTTATATAACACATCAGCTGTTGTTCGTCACTTTAGATATTGTTATAACATTTGCTTTTGCCATCCTCACTAAGACTCATCATTGCTATTTATTGCATAATTTGGTAGCCGGTGACGTTTCCGTCCTTATCTCATACTCATCAAATAAGCAAAACCTCTGAACCTCCGATAGAAAAACCGAAATGGGAGCTGGTCAAAGTGGAGGATTCGAAGTGGGAGGTAGCCCCATGGGCTATCAAGTTCTCAGAGTGTACCCAAATAGTCCTGGTAGCCGAGCCGGATTGAAAGCATATTTTGACTTTATTGTTGCAATAAACAACACCAGATTCGATAAGGAGAATGGCGCATTGAGGGAAATACTAAAAGCAAGTGTGGATCAAAAACTCAAAATGGTTGTATTCAATACAAGAACCAAGAAAGTCCGCGAGGTCGAGATTGTACCCTCCACTAACTGGGGTGGCAATGGTTTATTGGGTGTATCTATTAAGCATTCTTCATTTGATAAAGCTGATGAGCGCGTTTGGCACGTTGTGGAGGTTGAGAATGGATCTCCAGCTCAACAAGCAGGGTTCAAGGCCAATGAAGACTATGTCATCGGTTCGGATTCAATTTTACAAGAAAATGACGACTTGTATAACTTGATTGAGACTCACGAGGGCAAGGCTTTGAAGCTATTTGTATATAATGTGAACCAGGACAACTGTAGAGAGGTTGTTTGCCACCCGAACTCTAAGTGGGGAGGTAGAGGTTATTTGGGTTGTGAGTTTGGGCATGGATTACTCCACAGGATTCCATATGAAGGAGGTAGTGACGAAGGGTCGGACAATCCAAAAGCTTCATTGTTAAGAAACCAACAGCAACCTGCCATGCAGGATCCTAATCCTCAACTACCCACAAAGCAGATGGCGAATCTCAATTTCGGAAGCTTTGGTGGAATAGATAATAATAATACAACCACCAATACGAGCGCTAATACAAATGCTAATAATCCTTCTGCAAATATGCTCTCTTTCCAAAATCAATTACTGAATAAACCACCGCCTCGCTCTTTGGACACTCCAGGTTACCACAAGTTCCAACAGGCTCTTTTGGGCCAAAGCGCCTTACAGCCACAACAACAATCTATGACTGGTCAGCAGCCAACCTCGAACGCTTATTCGCAGCAAACGAGCCAGCAAACACAATTGATGCAGCAGCAACCTTTGGGGTCATCTGGATACAACATACCGTCTAAGCAACAATCGCCACCCGAGTCGAACGGTCCTCCATTACACCTACAGTTAGCTCCACAGAGCCTACCGCCACCGTCGCCACCTGCACAAGATCCGATGCCCACGCCAGCACCCGAGACATCGACAAAATTGCAAGAGCCATTGGCGCCTCCACAACCAACCAAAAATGCCTCTGATTCGTTAGGCTTTCCTCTACCTCCAAACTTCCAGGCAACCCAGAGCTTGCCGCCGCCTCCTCCTGTACAACCAATACCCACACAGGTACCCCCACTACCGCCAATGATGCCACAACCAAAGGGTCTCGACGATTATCCAACTCCCCCTTTTGGTCAAGCCGGGTCCCCTTCGTCATCTCCTCCTCTAGCGCCCCAAAAATCTGCTAATATGGTACTGCCGCCGCCACCACCACCAATGCATGATCAGCAGCAGTCGCAGCAACCACCTGTGAATCCATACCAAGATACACCTAGCTATCGAATGTACCAGCCCCCTGCTGGTCCAAATCCGTACTCCTCTCAGCAGAATCAGCAGCAACACCACCCCCTTCCACAGCAAGTGCCTCAAGCTCCGCCACCACCACCAATGCAGCCCACACCATACGGTGATCTTCCAGGTCCCTATCATCAGATGTTCCAGAACATTGGCCAGACTTCGTCGGTGCAGCCGCCGCCGCCACCACCAATGCGGATGGCGCCAAGTTCCGAGCAACAAACAATGGCGCCAGAGCAACCACAAGTCCAACAATCTAATGTCGAGCCCCCGACCAGCTATCAAATGGCACCGCCAATGCAAATCCCAATTTCCCGAAGCTCGCCTCCTTCGCAATGATAAATTCGATTGCTGCAACTGCAGCTCACAAGGCAAAACGCGAGCGCAGGACGAGAACAAAAAGCGCACGAGTCGTGTTTTGTTAAACGTGTTACCTTAGAAACAGACAAAAGATTATAGCAATAAATTGATATATTTATTTGAAATATACATAAATACATATTCTACAAACTATTAGTATAAACTATTCAGATACACCGTGTTCAAGTTATTTCCAAGCCAAGATTCAGAGATTTTAATTTATTATCATTGATTCGTAGATGAGATGTCTGCTCGAGTTGTCTCAACAAATGAATCAACAAAATCGCAACAAATTCCGGAGGCGCGTCAAACGCAGACTTCGATTCATCGATCGATCCGAGGAGGATGCATTCAATAGATGGTTGGATCAGATTAAATCAAGTAAAAAATCTGTTATTACAGACTTGCCAAGCTCACAGATTGTTCCTAGAATGTCACTAATCTCAACCGATTACCCCCAACTGTTTGTGGTTGTTGACACATGCTCACTAGTCAAGCATCGTGTCGAGTTTATGGACTTTGTTGTTCGTCAAAAGCAATTATTCTCTTCCAATATTACCCCGATTCGATTTATCATATCCTGTACTGTTCTAGAGGAACTGGACAAATGTAATCGACCCACAAAGAGACGGCGAGGCCAACAGGAAGGCGAGCAACAAGTGGTCGTAACTTCTGGTCTCAAGACTGAAGCCCAGAATGACAAGAAGACCTCACCCGTGGATCCAACAACCAAAGATGTGATAGATTTCGTTAGCGGTAGACCAGGTGATCCGCCGAGAATGTTTATGAGATTTATTGAGGAAGAAATGCGCGCCAGCGAGGTTCTCGTACCTGAATTAGATCCTTTCAAAAGGACTCAATTGCAGGCTCAAGATAGACAATTCGAGATAATCAACAAGGACGATCGAATACTCGAGTGTTGCTTGAGGTCCAAGGCCTTTGTTGAGGCCGCAAGGCATCATTTAGACACGCGAGTGATATTAGTTACGGAGGACAATGTTTTCAAAGCTAAGGCTACCACATTCATGCTGACCTCGTACCGGTGGCGAGAGTTCAAGCACAAATACCAAAACTTTGGATTAGAACACTACAGATCTACACCTATGATTCCACCACAAAGGCTTGTGATTAGAAACATCGACCGGTCACCAGGTATTAAAAAGGGAAGCCACAACAGCAATATCATGGACAACGATGAAAGCACCAACATTGCCAGTTGTCTTCCAAATCCAACATTGATCAACAACAACATCATCAATTCTAAAATAACCATCACGCAGCAATCTCAAATCAAATCACAAGTACCAATTGACATAGAGCCAGCTAAGAAAAGAGGGAAGGCAACAACAGGTACATTGCTAGCCAGCCAAAAGTTCAATCGTTTGTGTGGTCCCGAGTTCGGGGGTTGCGGCGGCGCCGCTGATAGCAACATAGCCGATAGTGAGGGCGGCGAAGACGATTCGGTGACTATCGTTGGCGAGCTAATAAACATGGAATAATTGCCATGATGAATGGTTGCACTTTTCACATTCGTTTCGCGCTTGACAGCCAGGGAGATTCGTCGAGCAACTCTTAGAGATTTCTATTCGTCACCAGGTTTATAGTTGGAGTGATCGCGACTAGCGTACGTATGGAATGGGGAATTGGAAACTAACTAGCTGAATATTTCACGACTTACTGAATGGAATAGGGGGAGGAAGACTTCAAGTATTAGGAAGCTAAGTAAATAAATGTTTGCCAAAGCGCGCGTCGTTGGAACATGAGCGACGCTGGTCGTCGAGCTAGCGATCGGAGCTAGGCGCCCCAAATACTCGAGCACGCATCCATTCAGGAGGCTCTTGCTTGGGAGCCATAACTTCACGGCTTTGGCATTTGTTTTGCTCGCCCAGAGACACAACTTTAGTCTCTAATTTCAACTATCCATCTCTCCTTCTCCCTCTCTCTTTCTCTATCTCTAACACTCACACACTTTCTATGGACTATCTCTCTCAATCTCACTTCCACATTCTTCCCCCTTGCGGCTGGAGGATTTTCAGTCAGGCGCACCCAGTATTTTTGGAGCTCATCTAGCGCACGATGTTGCCTTATCTTTACTTTCGACTTTGGACAGCCCCAGCTCGTAACACTAGGCCTGAGCTCGATATACAATATGCGCAAAGGGCAACCGCAACTATCTAGCAGCTCGGATTCCTCGCAACTTCTTCCTCTCTACCTTTTGAGCTATGATGAGGTTCCGTCAATAGACTCGCCGTTGGTGTTGCTACTACTACTGGTGGTGCTGCTGCTGCTCCTGTTGCTTTCTAGCTGAGGCTCAAACAACAAACAAGTTTTTGGCTACCACATCCACGCCAAGCGGCTGATCCATCTGTTCAAGCTTAATTTGGCTCACTAGCTCCACTTTTTCTTCGTCTACTTGCAACTCTGACTTCAGCTTCAACTCCTCGCTCTCTTTGGCTCGCCATTTCCTGCTCCACTGGCGTGGACTGAGCCTAGCGCATCGACGTCACAGCCAATCTTTTGCTGTATACTATTTACCAAGATGAGAGGGGGTGCAACAAAAACAACATACATTAGTGCGTGTCTCAATGAAAAACCCAGCGCCTCGCTCGGCGGCGACCCTATGCGCCGCTGCCGTCTGAAATCTCTGTCCTGCCATTAGAGTATTCAACTCCGGCACGGACTGTCCGGCGCATTGTTCACACTTTTACTCAAGAGGAGAGTCTATGTCTAAATGCTTGAAGTTGCGTGGCGTAGGAGAAGCAGAAAAGAATTAAAATTAATCTGATGTAACAAAATACAAATTTGATGTAATAAATTCCCTAAATTTGCCTGCTAGATACTACTTGAACCATATACAAGATAGAACTTCTCTCTAACGTAAATCGCCTCACTGAGAAAGAGAGAGAGAGAGAGAGAGAGAGAGAGAGAGAGAGAGAGAGAGAGAGAGAGAGAGAGAGAGAGAGAGACGAGACGAGACGACGAACGAACGAACGAACGAACGAACGAACGAACGAACGAACGAACGAACGAACGAACGAACGTAACGTAACGTAAGTAACGTAAGTAACGTA
>WNKI01000002.1:4918705-4933818 GCA_015350385.1 Aculops lycopersici
CGTACCGACGACGTACGACGTCGTAGACGTACGACGAGAGAGAGAGAGAGAGAGAGAGAGAGAGAGAGAGAGGCCAGCAACGAATAGACGAAACCCGAGAGACTAGAAACCCCGAAACCAAGTGAGACAGAAAGAAAGAAGGAGAGAAGTTGTTGCTATATTCCAAGCATCAAGATGAATGATAAGGCCAATCTAATCGCGGGCCTCATGTCGCGGCCACCGCGACAGCAAACGACGCACAATTTACAGCCTCAACAACACCATCATCAAGCAGGACGGACGAGGAGTAAAGCCAACACAAAGCCAACAGGTAATTTGCTAGACTCCATGATGTTGGGGCCAGAGTGTCATCGAGCAACAAGTGGATCATCGGGACGCACGACAGCAGCTAGCAGTGGTTCGATGGCAACGGGTGGCGGCGTCACAAGGCAGCACAAATTAAAGCAAAGATTTACTGTGATAAGAAAGCTGGGAAAGGGAACCTATGGAAAGGTTCAGCTGGCCATCAATAAAGAGACTGGCCAGGAGGTTGCCATTAAAACAATTAAAAAGACCAAGATTGAAACGGATCAAGACTTGCAGCGAGTGAGAAGGGAGATTCAGATTATGTCCTCCATTGAGCATCCGCATATAATACATATTTACGAAGTTTTTGAGAACAAGGACAAGATAGTGTTAGTTATGCAATATGCACCTGGCGGCGAGTTGTATGAGTATGTCAGCCAATCAAAGGTATTAGACGACAATGAAGCTCGCCGATTGTTTCGACAAATAGCAACGGCAATCTTCTATTGTCATCAAAACAAAATCTGCCACCGAGATCTCAAATTGGAAAACATTCTATTAGATGAAAAGAACAATGCAAAACTTGCCGACTTTGGCCTGAGCAATGTATTCGACAAACGCCGCCAGCTAAAGACATTCTGCGGCTCGCCACTCTACGCGTCGCCGGAAATTGTTCGCGGTTTACCTTACGAGGGACCGGAGGTTGACTGTTGGTCGTTAGGTGTTTTATTGTACACTTTAGTCTACGGGGCGATGCCATTTGATGGAAGTAACTTCAAGAGATTGGTAAAACAAATTAGCGAGGCCACCTATTATGAGCCAAAGCAAAAGAGTCAAGCGTCCCATTTGATTCATCGTCTACTATGCGCAAATCCACTAGAGCGAGCAAATATCCTGGAAATTTGCTCAGATCCCTGGGTTAATGGGGCTCTAGTTCCAATGAGCCCCCGACTTCCCTTGCAGCAGAGAGAGGATTCAAATCAGATTCAGCAACAACATCAACCACAATCGCACAATTCATTGCTCAAAGTGGCACAGGATATGGCAAATCTAACGCCGGTGAGACTTGATATTTTACTCGCACTTAGACCTGAATCCCCGGTTTCCATGCCCGACGAGCAACTGCCGCCCATTTGCCAAAGGAAATCCAAGACTCCCGAACGACCGCCGCCGCCGCAAAGAAATTCAAGGAACGAACTCGACCCTCAGATAATGCAAATGTACCAACAGCGCCAGACTTCACCTGTGGCCAGTTACGTGGTGCTTGATTTGGATTCCTCTAAGAGCTCAACAACTAGAATGGATACAAGTGGAATCTCTAATAATGAGGAGTCAGCCGCGATGGATTCAGAAATGGGAGTTGAGCCCAAGGTAGAATTGGTAGAGTCGGCTACTGAATTGGCGGTCGAGAATGATGGGCCACCGAAAAAGGAATTGGAGATAAAACTTGTTGATGAAACTTCAGAGCAATCACCATCACACCAAAAAATCGAGGAGCATGACGGACTGGAATCAAGGGAAGCGACTCGAATAGAAGGGCCCATGGCTCTCGAGACTAAACAAGAGGTGATTCAGGAGCCGCAAGTCACAGAGACCAAGGTGGTTGCGATGGAAGTTGATAAGATGCCCACTGAAAACATAGCACAAATTCAGGATACTGAGAAAATAGAGACTAAAACTGATGATAAGGGAGTTGAAGAAGGAGGAGAGGATGACGAGGAAGGGGCCGAGAGCAGACCGGAAACATCGTCGCAATTGCTCGAGGTGCCAATAATGACTGATGCCGAAGTCAGCCAAGAATCGAGCGCAACGAGTCCAGTGCCAGCTAGTGAGGAGGCAACAAGTGGCGACAATGCAAAAACAACCAAACCCCAGGGTGAGTCGGCAACTACGGATGGCTCGGCAACTGATAAGCCAAAGAAGATGGTTAAGAAGAAGGTTGTAGTTGTGAAGCGAGTCAAGAAGAAGGCAGCCAAGAAGGATGGCGAAACTATTGCTGCAACTGGTGATTCAAAAGAGGCGCCGGAAGTGCAGGATAACAGCCAAAGTTTATGTGCCGAGCAACCAGCTGGAAACGAGCATCAACCGGAAGCTAGCCAGTCATCAGAAACAAGCGCAACCGCAACAGCGAAAGCGAACCCGAAGACTGTTAAGGTGGTCAAGAGAGTCAAGGGGCCAGGTAAGGTAAAGATACCAAGTACATTCTCAGAGACACAAGCCCCAGTTCAAGCCGAGCAAACACCAAACCCCGAGTCCCGACGCCAGTCGACTTTGGTGGCGGATGTGACGGAGAAATTATTGCAACATAGACAGAGTGTCTCGCCGGGTGCCAGTGCCGCTGCTGTTCTTATTGACCAGCCGCAGCTAGTGAATGTAAGAGTATCCGATAAGAAGGATGAGTTTGAGCGAAGAGCATCCCTAATGGCTGCCGGCGAGTTGGCTGCCCTAAACTCTGACACCCGGTCAGGTAGAGGCTCCATTGCGGGTCAACAGAGCGAACATGAGAACGAAAATGAGCAAGATCAAGTGGTTGAGCCGTCAATTGGAGTTTACGGTATGAAGACAACAGTGAATTCCGTTAGCTTTGAGTCCATCAGCTCACAGGAGGTGGAGAAATTAAAACCTCTGGATCCACCTGATGATTTGAAGAAGACTTGTCAGAGACAACAGTCCAGGAGGTCAAGTCGACAAAGACTCTCAATCGACGGTCAGCCGCGAGATGAGCGTAGTGATTCCGCGGAGACCATCAAACCGGAAGAGTCGCCAACTAGATTAAAGCAACCAACTATTAGATCAACTCTAAAGATCGACCTGAGCGGTGCCCAGCAGCAACAACAGCAACCGCATCAATTGCAGCTCCAGGACCAGGCAACTGGTGATCGCTTCAGTGAGTCCATGGGCTCGAGAGCTGTTGCTTCCGGTCCGGCGCCAATCGCAAGGAGCTACAAGAAGGTTACCTTTACAAAGGACGGTGCTTGTATCACGGAAACAGGAAAGATTTACTCGAGCAAGAACGACGATGGAACCATTCGAAGGATCGAGAGGAAGAGTAAGGTGACTCATTACCCGAGTGACTCAAATGATTCAATATCCCCGCTGACGGGCATGCCCCACAGGCGAGAGGAGATTCAAGAGGAAGAGGAAGAGGTTATATTGGAGGGCGATGATTTTCAGCAACAACCTGGCGGTTGGTCGAAGAAACCGCACCATCAGCAGCACCATCGCCAATTGCGATCTAGTTTCGTTACGACATCACAATCCGGGACTCCAATTAGGCAACCATTTGAGCGTTTAATTATGCCCTCCTCTGATCTACTAGGTCAAGACGAATTCTCTTGTAATTTAGATGAGAGAAACTCCACCTTTGCCCCGCCCTCTCGCAGATCTCCATTCCCGAGGCACCCGCAGCACCAGCAACACGGGCACCAGCAACCGACACATCACCAGTCCATGAGTAGAGCAGATAGCGCTAGCTCCTGCTCCTCCGGTTCAACGGATATTTTTGACGACATTTTCGACACTTGGACAGGTGCTATCAGCATGTTCAATCAGGGTAGGCGCTCGAGTCGCGATAGGAGCTCCGCAGGAATTGGATTCAACAATCCACTTCAGGACCCGTTTGGCCAGTCAATGTTTGCCACGCTAAGGAGACGGAGGAAACCAAGTGGATCCTCGCGTCGATCACATGGGTTTGGTGGCGGCAGTTCGGGTGGGTTCAGTGGATCCACTGTCAACGGAGCGCCAAGGTGCGAGAGTGTTGAGCCTCAGGTTACCGGAAGCGCCGGCCATAGATCCGAGTCACCGTTATTCTTTCCACAGCAAGAAGTGCGCCACAATCACCATGGACACCAGCAGGCCAGACGAAGGCAAGCTTCCGGTTCTCACAATGGTAGATTTGGCGGTGAGCCGACAACAAGTGGCTACGAGTCCGACTCGCTCCCTCCAGCATTCGAGCGGCCGGCATCGGCGCTTGGCAGCGCGCGAGGTCCCACCTTTGGCTCCTCGAATCTGGCAGCCGGAAGTGATCCCTTTGCACCGTTAACTGGAGAGAATCCCTTTGGCTTGGACTTTGAGCCGATTGGACATAGTTTAGTTGGCGCCATGAGGATGGATCCATTCGGCTCAAATTTAGCTCGCGACTTGGAAATTGAACACGAGAACATGCGGCGCCGACTGATGCAACAGCATAGACAAATTTGGAGGGGATCCACTCCGTCTTTATTCAGCGATGCATCGGGCGGTGGTCGTGGTCACCAGAGCGCACAAGTTTCGAGTGGTCCACCCGCCTGGCAGCAGCAGCAGCAGAGACAGAGACAGCAACCAACTTCAAGCACCTCCTCAAATTTGAGCCAACAAATGCGCCAGAGATCAAGTACTTCAAGCTCACAGCCGCAAGCTCAAACTCATCGACAACCACAACCTCAACAGCAGCAGCAATATCAGCCGGCGATGAGCCAGTCGTCAAGTGGATTGTTGAGGCAATCGATTGCTTTGGATCCAGCGCCCAATAGGAAGCCGACGAATCGTGGCGACGAGCATTTGCCGCCTAGATTGCCGCCAAATACGATGCGCAAATCAGTTAGCAGGACCTCAATCATCACTAACCAGCTAGCCAATATACAATTTGTCCCTGATGAGTCGAGTAATTATTCAATCCAACAGGTAGCAGCTGGCCCACCGAGAGCTTCGGCCTCAAAGCAAGTGGTAAGTTTCATTGAGCTTAAAAGAACCTCGTCATCATCGAGCAAATTAAACTTGGGCCAACAACCGCAGCAGCAACCACAGGTGTCACAATCGCTCATTGGTTCTACTAGCAGACTGGCCACCTCAACCTCGGGCACATCCTCGGCCTTTTGGGAAGGGCGAGTGTCGCCGGTAATTATGGACCCATCGGCTTCCATGGCGACAAGCAAGCATCAGGTGATAACAACGAGCGAGTCAATTGTATCAATCCAGCAGCAGCATCAGCAGCAACAACAACAACAACAACAACAAGATCAGGGACGCTCGCTTGAAACGGAGGAGGATAATAATGCTAGAGAGAATCGGGACTCGAGGATACAAAATTGGCTTCAAGAGTCGGCGGGGAATCTGAGCACCTCGTCCGGATTCAAGAGCTCGGCTTCGGATACTGGACCAGGAGGATGCAGTGGCAGTAGATGTGGTCAATTGGAGAATCAGCTAGGGTTCAAGACAACAAGTTTCTCTCTCGATTGCCCCCCTCAAGGCGAGACGCCACAGAGAGTTTCAAGTCCAAGTGGTAGCAATCGAATGGGTCAGGAGAAGTTTTTAACGGAGAGTGTTAGTGAGGAGATGAGGTCTAGTGATGATGCAGGAGTAAGTGAAGCAATAAAGACCACACGGGCAACGTTGACTCTTTCCAGTCCAAGTCCGCAGGCGCCAAGTAGCGAGACGCGCGTGGTGCACCATCACATCCTGGAGCAGCAACAAGTGGTTGATCCGCAAACGCAACCACAGCAGCAACAACCTGTCGGAAGTTCGCCACCAAGCTCGCTTGTGAGAAACACCGAGGGCCTACATTGGATTCAGGCCATGGATTCGAACTCACGACTCTTTGGAGGCGCCGGTGGTTCCGATGATCTGGATGGAGCTGATTCCTTGAGCGGAGGGGGAAGTGCCGACTTGGAATCCTCCTCCTCGCTCCTCGATCAACTTAGATCTCGAGGTTACAGATCCATGATCAATCAGCGATTGGTGGCGCAATCAGGCGAACAGCCGCAACAGCAGCAGCATCAGCATCAAAGGCAACAAGTCATCACCTCGTCAACTACCTCTGTTGCAGCAGACAACGGAGGCCGCTTTATAACTACCACAACCTTGACGACTAGCGGAATAACCACAACAAATATCCAGTTACCTGAGCAATCGGGGGAGTCGGCCAGTGAAGAGGGTAAGTGGAGATAATCAATGATCCTCCTAATGGGATGCTTTCATCGTGGCTTCTTCTTCTTTTATTTCATCTTATTTTTTCCTCGTGTTAAACCTTAATTGACCTCACAATTGACAGCAACAAAAACAGTACCTAAGTTAAAAATGCCAACGTATAGAACATCATAAGTCCTTTTTACATTTCTCATTTGGCAACAGATTATTTTTATATCCTCAAAAATAATTGACTCGCCGCTACTTAACAATCACGCCACCATCACCTCAAGCTTGCATGACTAACTCTAGTGCCTTTTGTAGATAGTTTTTCAGGCGGCTGTCGGATTGTGTAGCTTATGCTTGCGTTTAGATAGATAACATACACTAGATTCTCTTAAGGGATAAAACATATGTCCTGCAACCAAAATTTAATACAAAAGATAGGTAACTAATTGGAACCACATCACTATAAACTGGTACATGTATTTGTAAATACAATCAAGATTACGACTAACGCATTGGGTATTGTTGTTGTCTATGAAGGTCAATGAGGGTTTCGTGCACACGTTAGAGAATGTCACTCACTCAATGGTATATATTGCACCTTGACGTCCTATTTGGACGAATCCTTTCTGAGATACACAAATCTTCAATCTTGAATAGACTTCTGACCTTCGACTCTCGCTATTCCATTCAAATCAAATGGCAGTTCAATCTAAACTCGATGGTCAATTTGCCGATTCGAATGAATCTCCTCACACCAAACCGGGTGATAATCCATTGGACGCTAATTCAAACTCCGATCAACGGGAGCCACAATCGGACCAATCAAATGGTGCGGAGACCAATCATTCAAATGCCGAGACATGTCAATCTCAAAGCAATGGGCAGGCAGCTACATCGGCTGAACGCAACGAGGAGAATGAGGACGACGAGGATGATGATGACGTCGATATCAAACGAGCAAAGGCCAACATTAAGGGGTATCTCGAGAGAATGAAGGAGACCGAAAACTTTCTCAAGTCTATCCAAGAAGCCGAGAGTAAATTCGAGCATCAGAGACAGCAGATGCTCTTGCTGGACAACCTGTTCATGAGCACAAAGTTGAATGGGATCAACAGGTGCCCGGGCAATTACATGTCGAACTACTCCCTCGTGGATGATCCAAAGCCAGGTATTCGAGTTCCCCAGACTGCGCCTATTAATTGGTCTCCGCATGGATCCGAAACGATGATGACGTCGACGATGAACGGCATGTCGAGTATTCCAGCCTCGATGTCCACTTCAACGACAGCTCCTATTTCGGCCTCGGATTCAAATGGTTACATGTCGAACGCCTTCCACTCGAACGCATTTGAGCCAACACCAAGCTCCTGTGGTTCGGGCAGCTTGGGCTCTAGTTACAACATGTTTTCCACCTTACAAAACCAGCGGCCGCGAAATGGACATCTCTCGTCACCAGCACCTGGCGAGCGGATGATGAGCATGGCCATGCCTGGTCCAGTTGCACCAGCCACTGGCGGCTACTCGCCGTTTAACCACGATTTAAATATTTATCGAGCGCCCAACTACCATGAACACGATCCTCTGGAGCCCGTGCGGCCACTTGTTAGCTCAGGTATCTATCCAAAGGCGCAATTTATGGCCGAGCGGCCGGCCAATTACCGGAGAAGTAAATCTCAACTTAGCGACCAGTTCACCTACTACAAGTCGCGGCGGCCAAATTTCATGAGTCGACAGGTGGAGCCAACGATCTCGCGCGAGCTAGACTTTAGCTCGAACACTTTTTCGCCCTCCTCTCCAGCCACTTCCATGAGCTCGATGCCAAGCGTCGCCACTAGTCACAGGCGAGCAACGAGTCAAATTAGATTTCCATCGATGACCTCAACTACCTGCAGCAATGCAAGTCCGAGCAACAGGTATAGCCAGCCTGCAATGCTGAGCGAGTACCAGGCGGCCTATGGACCATCGATAAGTCGACAGTCGCGAGCGACTAGTCAGCTGAGAGCCTCAAGTCCACGATTGAATGGCACAGGTATCGGCGACATTGACCTCGCTCAGGCGACTAATGGCGGTGGGCGAGACTCTTGCGATAGTGGACACGATGATAATGGAAGTGAGGATGAGATGTCCTCGTATCGACCCTCAAATTACGTGCCCAAAGTTGTACCTGAATATCCCGTCATGCGAAAGGCGCGGCCAAGTCGTGACTACCGACGCCGCTCCGTGTTGCGCGACTCGTCGCCGGTAATCAACGATTCAAGGTCAAGTCAGAGGAGGACCTCGTTGCAAAACTACTCCAGTTTAGGGCCATCGAGCAACTCTCGCGCTAGTGGTGGCGCTGGACTCGATGGAAAAGCGTCAAATCGACGTTCAAGTCCTGAGTCGACTTCTAAGCCCGCGACGAGAGCTAGTTGGAGGTCGACATTAAAGGAGTTGTCGTCGCCGCCGACAATCTCGAGAGACTCGTCGCCTGTTGCAACCAGATCAAGTGCCTCGAGGAGACGAAGCTCGGGCGCCACTCTGGTGGGCGAGTCAGTGGGTAGCTTGCAGAATTTGGAAAACTCGCGACTCTCGGAACTGGAGCAAAGAATAAAAGCCAATCAGAAGAGGAGAGAGCAAATGCTCATGGGCAGGTACTCGCCAATGCCGGATCCGCAGCCCACAGGCACTCCGTCGAGAGTTAAGGATGAGCCTGCAAACAAAGAAGTAAAAGTTTCGGAATAATAATGTGCAACCTTCGAATGATTATTGAAAGTTTGCTGTTATTTAATTAAGAGTGTATGCATTTCCATCACTTTGAACTGTCTCGATTGTGCGCCGCCAACCTTGAAACACCCCCAGGCTAACCGTGATGTCCACCTGAAAGATTGCTAGCCCCTCCAGTGCATGGCTCAAAGTAGAAGCGATTACCCTTCAAGCCTGGGCTCTGTTGCTCACGTTGATCCGATTCCGTGTTGGCAAGACACAAATGGGAGGATAATCTAGAGCGCACCTGAGGGTCCTGGTGACTCATATAGTTGATTCTCAATTCTTTGAGCACCCTCTTGCCTCCAGGGATTCCATTCCTAAACAGCAAAGTTGCATGATCAATCCTCTTCAATTTCTTACTGCTCGTCAACAGGTGGGTATAGGTGCGATCATCGAATTTATTTCCAAACTCGTCGTTGGAAAGGGAGTTTTGCTCCTGCCTACTGGCCCGCCTAGTTCTCTCTCGATTGTTATATCTGTCACCATTGTTATTGCTACTATCGTAACTGTTACTGTTACCGTTGCCACTAACATTGCTGTCACCGCCACTCTTCCTGTCCGACTCGGAGTCTTGCAAAATAATGGACATTGGTGGCTTCGACCTCCCCTCGAATGGTTCACTCAGGGTTAGAATTACCTGGTAGTGGTAGGAACAATATGGTTGTGTGTCGCCCGTTCTCATAAACATGCTAATGGCCTCAACAGATGAACCCTCATTTCTGCTTCCTCCAAATAAACTCCTCGTTTCGCTGGTCGGAGTTGAACTCGAGTTGACGCCGCTTGTTGCTGAGGCTCCAATAGTCTGATTTTGGTATTGATTCTTACCATCAGCACCTGCAAATCTCTTGTCTCTTTGACTATAGCTTGGCCGTCTATATGGTTGACTTCCGGCATCGTGAACATTCTGATGCTGACCTCCGACATACGGCCTCCTACTTGTACTCTGGTCTCGCGAGTACTGCGAGTCGCCCCCTTGTTGGTTATAATTAGAGCCACCCGTTTGCTGGTAGCTAGTATTCGGTCGCCTACTACTCGTCGTGCTCTCGTGCCTAGAATACGATGAGCTACCACTTGTTGAATAATCGTTGTAACCATTTGAGTTGCCACCACTTGGCCGCCTACTTGTTTGCGGTTCCCTCGAATACTGCGAGCTACCATGTGAGGACTGATCATTGTTATTCGAGTAGCCAGACTCGTATTCTTCTCCAGTAGATGGCCTCCTGCTCGTGCTTGGAAGCCGCGAGTACTGCGAGCCACTACCTGACGGGTAATCATCGTAATTTGTATTTCCGCTTGGTCGTCTACTTGTTTGTGGATCTCTCGAGTGCTGCGAGTTTCCACCGTTCGAATTTGAATGGCCAAACTGGTGGTTGTTGTGATGACTACCACTGGACTGAGGATACTGCCAGTCGAGTCCAATGCGAATACATTCAACCGACTCGTCCGGTCTCTTGTTCTTCTGATTGCGACCAGAACCTTGACTGGAGCCCGAACTCGAACTTCCGCAAACTCCACAGTGACCGGCAAGGAAACTGTTCCAATCCTTGCACTCATAGGCCACCATTTGGCAGTCGTTCTGAGTGTCACGCTGGTCATGGCGGTAAGTCAACAGATTGGGTGCCCGAGAGTGCGAGCAAGCAACCGTATCGAAATCCCCACCGTCCCAAGTGAGGGTTCCGATGGATTTCAACAGCCCGTTGTCGCCGCCCTTGCAACCTGGCTGAGTTGCTCCGCCCTCCACGAAAACCGAGTGCCTGCCGAGAGGCCGGTCGATGCCCAAGAGTGCCGAGTTTGTGTGGATTGTGATGACGTCCTGAGAGTCCGAAGGACCGAGCCGCTTGCTCGCCGGATAGAGTGGCCCACTGATAGACCCAAAACAGGGACCAGCCGGATCAAGGCCATAGATGCGCCCCAACTTTTCGTTTGTATTCTTACCAATGAATCCAGCCAAATGAGCTCCAAGCGAGTGGCCGATCAGTTGTATTCTGCTTGGATCAATGCGAGCCTCTCGAAGGAGTTTGTCGTTAATAAATCTGGTGGCGTATGTGGCAACAATGGGAATGTTGGCCACAGCTCTCGGGTAAAGTATACCTCTCGCTGCATAGTTCCAGTTTATTATGAACAAATTGTGGTCAACTAGTTCATCTTGTCTTGAGTTTGAATGTGATTTTGACTGTCGATCAATTGTGTAGGACTCGACGATGGCCGAAATCCAAGCCTGAAGGGGATAGCCGGAGGTGAAGCCGTGCATGAGAAATGTTACAGGTGCGTCCCTATTGAATCCGTGAGCTTCGAGGTCGTTCAAGGTCACGTTTTCCTCGTGAAATCTGAACTCAAGCGCCACCTCGTCGACATTTCGGTGGTCCTGTCTTCTAGAGCTGGTCTCTCTTGTGTTTCTATCATAATTGTTATAATTATTATAGTTGTTTTGGTGATTGTTATTTTGGTGATTACTACTGCTGTAGCCCTGATTATCGTTAGTATTATGCGAACTTCCGGTCGCTCTACTCGGGCGGCTAGTGATGAATATAAACTCGGGCGATACCGAACGCTCGTCGGAGGTTGAGAAGAGACCCGAGCCACAAATTGGCGCCGACTCCTTCACTATCTCTTCGGTTTTGTTGCCAGTGTGGGTGATTTTTTGAAAAATATTTTTGATTACTCCCGCTTCATTGGAGTCGATACTTAGCATTAAGATGACTAGCCAAATGGCCAGTGGGCCAAGATGATCCAAGTTCATTTTGTTGGTTGAATAATTACTTTGTTAATCAATACAAACGCATACAAGCTGCAATTGCGAGGATTGAAAACCTCGCAATCTTGAGCCAAAACCTACGAGTAGATTGTGGAAAGAGAGGAGTAAAGTTTAATACGTTTTGGTTGACGAGCAGTATTGCACAAGAGAATGTTGTGTAGACTATTGGACACCTGGCAGATTGCTCATGCTTATTTTAGTCAGTGAGATCAATTAGTCGTCAACAGCCACGAGCAAACAGGTTTCCGTTATCTAGATGGAGACATGGCGAGACATGTGGACGCCGGAGGTGACGTCTGCTTTTGAAAGTGAAACCGAGATACAGGTACCTCAGTAATGTCTCGCACGCACCAATAAAGAGATGGAATACTGAACTGCATTATCAACGCGCGACAACCTTTGACGAGACATTAGTGAGGCACCTGTAGAGAGAAAGAGAGGGAGGAAATTGTAAAGTTTGTTGATTTTTCCTCTCTCACCTGTCGGCAGGTGGCGTTGTATTCGCGGAAACTTCAAGTTAGTCATTGAATCTCTCTCTTCGATCGTCGTTGCATAGAGGTGCGCGATTTATAAACACAATGTAGTCGCGTTTTCTCTAGCTTTGCCCCCGATATTAGTGCACATTGGCAATCCAACTCCCTATTGCGCAACACTACACGCACCCATGACTTGCGCACGCGATCCGCTGCGGCCGGCCCCCACTGTGAACATAGTTGACTCTCAGCGACGGCGGCGGCAAATAGGCACCTAGGGGCGCAACTTTGCGCGCGAGCCTCCGGATTCAGTGAGTCAGTCAAGTTTTGTTGTCTCGTCGAGCCGTATCGTGTTGTTCAGATGCCAGAAAGATAGAGCTAGAGAGTTTATTGTAACGGAGAGAGTGAGAGAGAAAAACTCATTTGACAAAACTCTAGTTTTGTATTTGCATACAAGCAGCAGGTCATTGTAGCAGCAATAGCCGTAGTTGCGACCACCTGCCCCTCAACTCAAAACACCCAAGCTCATTGCACAAACAATGCCACCGACCACCTGCACCCCACAACCACTCATAAAGCCACCAATAGCAAGTCGCCAAGATTTATATTTATTGGTATTAGTATAAGCATAATAAAATTAAACCAATGAGTCAAATCGAATAGAATCAAATCGAATAGGAACTCACTCATGAAACTATCACACAATTTTGAGTACACAACTTGCTGATGGCCTTGCTAGCCATCAAGTTAAAATTCTGAAGGTGCTCATTTGACTTGAATGAGGAAATCTGAACATCGAAGTAAGAGACACAACAAACAAGCAGACAAATTGACAGACTGACGAAGAAACAAACAGGTAAGTAGAGTTTCTCGCTCTCCTCCTTCTTCTTCCATTTCCCAAGAGCAACTTCCATTCTTTGTTCATCTCGAATCGGCGACTTCCGCTTGGCGAAGGATTTGGCTCGTTAGTAGAGAGAGAGAGAGCAGCTTACTTTGGGACAAGTCATAGTGTCGCCAATTTGCAAGATTGTTAGCGATCGGCGATGGCCGACATGCTCGTTGGCCGCAAGCGATCAATTTTATGTCATCACGAGAGCGCTTGCACAATTGGGACGGGGGCAAGTCGACAATTGCAAGCGACCACTGAGCGGCTATCGGCCGGAGGATAATAAACAGGCCCCAGCGACTTCCGGCCCTCGAAAAGGAGTTGCTGTTCGCGCAGCGCGAGTCACCACGAGTGCGAGGGGTGGGGGTTGGGGTCTAGCTCGGTGAAGCCTGTCACTGTCTGTCTGTGATACTAACTGTCATTGGATGCGCTAACGACTAAACAACAGGGACGACAGATCACAATAGAGCGGTCGGTTGGCTGGCCAGCCAAACAACGAGCTAACGACGGCGACAACGAAGTCGACTCCGTAGTCGGCGATCACAACGACAACAACGACAGCCTCGCAAACGGCTAGCCCCGTAGCTGCGATTATGGCGCCGCGGCGAGAGATGATCGAGTTTAGCAAGCAATCCAGCGACTACTGGCCGCCCACTACTTTAGCGCGGCCGCCGCCAGCATCGCGCATCGTGGCCCCCAAGTGATATATTAATTTGGCGCACACAATGCATCGCCGTCGCCCTAGAGTTACGTCGTCGTTCAGCTAGTCGTGGTAGTCTTGTTGTAGCTGTTTTTGTTGTCGCTATCGTTGTGGTCGCTCCAGTTGCAGTTGAGGGCTCAATTGCGCTAGCTGCCCAGACTCTCGCTAGAGACTAGACTCGACTAAACCAAACCAAACCAAACTAAACTCGACTCGACTGGCGACCAGAGCAGCGCCAGCGGCGGCAGCAACATCGAGCCATTTGTTGCCCCGCGGGCAAAGTTGCTCGGTCTGCCGGTTGCTAGGCTAACTCCGTGCTCAAGTTGACTCCCTTGTCGTCGTGGTCGTTGTATTTGTCGGTGTGGTTGTGTTTTGTTGTAGTCGTCGTCGTGGTTCTCATCTTGTGTTTGTGGTTCGGAGTGGAGAAAAGCAAACTTGCCAGTTTCCAGCATCCAATCTAAATTTGCCTCCAATTTGCTGCTACGGCCTAGCGAAACTATGCTCGAAGAATACTCTCTCTGTCTCTTTCTCCTTGCTCTTCGCCTCCATCAAGCCAACCAATTTGCTTTAAACATACAGATGCTTACAACAATAACAACACTAATTTGCAACAACGACAACTCGCTTCTCTCTCGTGCTTTGAGCGGCGGCTGCAGTGGCAGCAGAGAGAATCAACAGTCTATCTAGCGGCATCCCCTGGTCGCAAACTAAATGCAAGCGAGAGAGAGAGAGAGAGAAAAGGAAACGGCGAAAGGTGAGCTGCTCCAAGTTCCATGGTCGCGGTCGCGGTTGTCTCGTTGGAACTTAGTTTTGCAGCAGCAGCACCGGCGACCATTAAACTTGAACTGCCTGCCCTTTCTCTCTAGCTTGCCAAGTGGGTAGACTAACGAAGTAACTCGTTGGATTCATTGAACCAAACGAAGATGCGCTCCTCTATTCTCATTCGTCTTCCTCGTCTACTTCTTCTCTGAGATTATTGCAATCGGAGTTGGAGTTGCAGTTGGCCAACTTGAGGGTCCAAAAATAGCTCTCCATCTTTGAGGCAAAATCAGCCGACTGAATTGGCGAAGGAATGAGAGAGAAGAAGACAAACACAATGCAGCAAGAGAAGCATCGCTGACGAAGACGACGACTGCTACTTTTCCTCCTACCCCTACCCCTACTACTGCAACGATGAGTGCCACTATCGACTTATTCCTCAGTCTGAGATCATCAATTGCAATGGCGCGCCTAGCGACAGCCTCAGCAACCAACGCAACGCTACGAAGACGACGACCACGACGAGTCGGCAAAGCAGCAGCACAATGGCAAGTCTAGTGTAACATTCGTCTCACTAGTTCCTCTCTCTCTCTCTCTCTCTCTCTCTCTCTCTCTCTC